>CM032165.1:14146836-14378621 GCA_018901935.1 Pugionium cornutum | reverse complement strand
GACATGAATCCAACGCCCATGTTATGCTAGCTCAATTTTATATATTGTGACAAATTTCAGACTCAAATAGATACGACAAAGCCTTCAAGCAAACCAATCTATTTAAAACTGCATGATGCCATGCATTATGCTTCACTTATAAGCCTTTACTCAATGAGCACCAATGATCAGCTTAGAATGATCATTTGAACTGACCAATCAACTTGACATGTCCGCATTAAATCGTCTGTAACTTTTGATTTAGTGCTCAGAATGACATGAATCCAACCCCCACGTTATGCTAGCGCAATTTTCTATATTGTGACAAAATTTAAGACTCAAATAGATAAGACGAAGCCTCCAAGTAAACCAATCTATCCAAACCTGCATGATGCCATGCATTATGCTTCACTTATAAGCCGTTACTCAATCAGCACAATTGATCAGCTTAAAATGATCATTTGCACTGACCAATCAACTTGACATGTCTGCACTAAATCAACTGTAACTTTTGATTTAGTGCTCAAAATGTCATGAATCCAACGCCCACGTTATGCTAGCTCAATTTTCTATATTGTGACAAAATTTCAGACTCAAATAGATACGACAAAGCCTCCAAGTAAACCAATCTATCCAAAACTGTGTGATGCCATGTGTTATGCTTCACTTATAAGCTTTTACTCAATGAGCACCAATGATCAGCTTAGAATGATCATTTGAACTGACCAATTAACTTGACATGAACGCTCTAAATCGTCCATACTTCTTATTTAAAGCTCAGAATGACATGAATCCATCGCCCACGTTATGCTAGCTTAATTTTCTATACTATGGCAATTTTTCAGACTCAAATAGATACGACGAAGCCTCCAAATAATCCAATCTATCCCAAACTGCGATATGCCATGCATTATGCTTTGCTTATAAGCCTTTACTCAATGAGCACCAATGATCATCTTAGAATGATCATTTAAAATGACTAATCAACTTGACATGTCCGCACTAATTCATCCATAACTTTTGATTTAGAGCTTAGAATGACATGAATCCAACGCCCACATTATGCTAGCTCAATTTTCTATATTGTGACAAAATTTTAGACTCAAACAGATACAAAAAAGCTTCCAAGAAAACCAATCTATCCCAAACTGCGTGATGCCATGCATTATGCTTCACTTATAAGCCTTTACTCAATGAGCACCAATGGTCAACTTAGATTGATCATTTGAACTGACCAATCAACTTGACATGTCCGCACTAAATCGTCTGTAACTTTTGATTTAGTGCTCAGAATGACATGAATCCAGCTACACTTTATGCCAGCTCAATTTTCTATATTGTGACAAAATTTTAGACTCAAATAGATAAGAAAAAGCTTCCAAGTAAACCAATCTATCCAAGTGTGATGCCATGCATTATGCTTCACTTATAAGCCTTTACTCAATGAGCACCAATGATCAACTTAGAATGATCATTTGAACTGACCAATCAATATGACATGCACTAAATCGTCTCAGAACTTTTGATTTAAGCTCAGAATGACATGAAATCCAACGCCCACGTTATGCTAGCTCAATTTTCTATATTGTGACAAAATTTCAGATTTAAATAGATACAAGAAAGCCTCCAAGTAAAGCAATCTATCCAAAACTGCCTGATGCCATGCATTATGCTCACTTATAAGCCGTTACATTATAAGCACCAATGATCAGGTTAGAATGATCATTTGAGCTGACCAATCAACATGACAAGTCCGCACTAAATCGCTTGTAACTTTTGATTTAGTGCTCAGAATGACATGAATCCAATGCCCACGTTATGCTAGCTCAACTTTCTATATTGTGAGAAAATTTCAAACTCAAATAGATACGACAAAGCCTCCAAGTAAACCGATCTATCCAAAACTGTGTGATGCCATGCGTTATGCTTCACTTATAAGCATTTACTCAATGGATACCAATGATCAGCTTAGAATGATCATTTGAACTGACCAATTAACTTGACAAGAACACTCTAAATCGTCCGTAACTTCTTATTTAAAGCTCAGAATGACATGCATCCAACACCCACATTATGCTAGCTTAATTTTCTATACTATGACAATTTTTCAGATTCAAATTGATACCACGAAGCCCCCAACGAATCCAATCTATCCCAAAACAGCGTGATGCCATGCATTATGCTTCACTTATGAACCGTTACTCAATAAGCACCAATGATCAGCTTAGAATGATCATTTGAACTGACCAATCAACTTGACATGTCAGCACTAAATCGTTCGTAACTTTTGATTTAGCGCTCAGAATGACATGAATCCAGCGCCCACGTTATGCTAGCTCAATTCTCTATGTTGTGACAAAATTTCAGACTCAAATAGATATGACAAAGCCTCCAAGTAAAGCAATCTATCCAAAACTGCCTGATGCCATGCATTATGCTCACTTATAAGCCGTTACTTACAAAGCACCAATGATCAGGTTAGAATGATCATTTGAACTGACCAATCAACTTGACATGTCTGCACTAAATCGCCTGTAACTTTTGATTTAGTACTCAGAATGACATGAATCCAATGCCCACGTTATGCTAGCTCAACTTTCTATATTGTGAGAAAATTTCAAACTCAAATAGATACGACAAAGCCTCCAAGTAAACCGATCTATCCAAAACTGTGTGATGCCATGCGTTATGCTTCACTTATAAGCATTTACTCAATGGGCACCAATGATCAGCTTAGAATGATCATTTGAACTGACCAATTAACTTGAAATGTCCACACTAAATCAACTGTAACTTTTGATTTAGTGCTCAGAATGACATGAATTCAACGCCCACGTTATGCTAGCCCAATTTTCTATATTGTGACAAAATTTCAGACTCAACTAGATACGACAAAGCCTCCAAATAAACCAATCTATCCAAAAATGTGTGATGCCAAGTGTTATGATTCACTTGTAAGCTTTTACTCAATGAGCACCAATGACCAGCTTAGAATGATCATTTGAACTGACCAATTAACTTGACATGAACGCTCTAAATCGTCCATAACTTCTGATTTAAAGCTCAGAATTACATGAATCCAACACCCACGTTATGCTATCTTAATTTTCTATACTATGGCAATTTTTCAGTCTCATATAGATTCGACGAAGCCTCCAAATAATCCAATCTATCCCAGACTGCGATATGCCATGCATTATGCTTTGCTTATAGGCCTTTACTCAATGAGTACGAATGATCATCTAAGAATGATCATTTGAAATGACTAATCAACTTTATATGTCCGCACTAATTCATCCATAACTTTTGATTTAGGGCTTAGAATGACATGAATCCAACGCCCACATTATGCTAGCTCAATTTTCTATATTGTGACAAAATTTTAGACTCAAACAGATAAAAAAACTTCCAAGAAAACCAATCTATCCCAAACTGCGTGATGCCATGCACTATGCTTCACTAATAAGCCTTTACTCAATGAGCACCAATGGTCAACTTAGATTGATCATTTGAACTGATCAATCAACTTGACATGTCCGCACTAAATCGTCTGTAACTTTTGAATTAGAGCTCAGAATTACATAAATCCAACGCCCACGTTATGCTAGCTCAATTTTCTATATTGTGACAAAATTTCAGACTCAAATAGATACGACAAAGCCTCCAAGTAAACCAATCTATCCAAAACTGTGTGATGCCATGCATTATGCTTCACTTATAAGCCGTTACTCAATAAGCACCAATGATCAGCTTAGAATGATCATTTGAACTGACCAATCAACTTGACATGTCGGCACTTTATCGTTCGTAAATTTTGATTTAATGCTCAGAATGACATGAATCCAGCGCCCACGTTATACTAGCTCAATTTTCTATGTTGTGACAAAATTTCAGACTCAAATAGATATGACAAAGCCTCCAAGTACACCAATCTATCTAAAACTGCGTGATGCCATGCATTCTGCTTCACTTATAAGACGTTACTCAATAAGCACCAATGATCAGCTTAGAATTATAATTTGAACTAACAAATAACCTTAACATATCCGCACTAAATCGTCTGTAACTTTTGATTTAGTGCCCAGAATGACATGAATCCAATGCCCACGTTATGCTAGCTCAATTTTCTATATTGTGACAAAATTTCAGACTCAAATAGATAGGACAAGGCCACCAAGTAAACAAATCTATCCAAAACTGTGTGATGCCATGCATTATGCTTCACTTATAAGCCGTTACTCAATAAGCACCAATGATCAGCTTAGAATGATCATTTGAACTGACCAATTAACTTGAAATGTCCACACTAAATCAACTATAACTTTTGATTTAGTGCTCAGAATGACATGAATCCAACGCCCACGTTATGCTAGCTCAATTTTCTTTATTGTGACAAAATTTCAGACTCAAATAGATACGACAAAGCCTCCAACTAAACCAATCTATCCAAAACTGTGTGATGCCATGTGTTATGCTTCACTTATCAGCTTTTACTCAATGAGCAGCAATGATCAGCCTAGAATGATCATTTGAACTGACCAATTAACTTGACATGTGTAAGAATATTGAGATTATAGAGGAGAAATGTGAAGAATTGAATCTGAAAACTCAAAGAGAAGTATGAGAAAATGAGAAATGACTTAGACTTATGGAGAAGAATCTCCTAAGAGTATATTATACATTGAGTCTTTACAGCCCTTTTATAGAGGATTTACAATGTGAACACAAAAGAAAA
The DNA here is from genome assembly GCA_018901935.1 of Pugionium cornutum. Taxonomy (NCBI): domain Eukaryota; kingdom Viridiplantae; phylum Streptophyta; class Magnoliopsida; order Brassicales; family Brassicaceae; genus Pugionium; species Pugionium cornutum. Next base: position 14,373,907 of record CM032165.1, on the reverse strand, counting down.
CGAATTCAAACTTGTGGATGAGTTTGAATAGAGGAGGAGCTTGTCAACAACCAATGAGAAGAGAGGAGACAGCATGGGCATGACTGTTTGGTGTGGTTGCCAAGACTGTGTGCAGCATGGGCATGACTGTTTGGTGTGGTTGCCAAGACTGTGTGCAGCATGGGCATGACTTTTCCACCTTGATTCTTCTCCCAAGGTAGCTATTTAACCATTTCAACCTTGTGGTTAATAATAACCCATCCTTTTTCATTTCCCTTGTTATTCAAACTGAATTTTCGTGCTCACACTTGCCTTGTAGGTCAAGATAGGTCTTATTTGATTTTCTTATGTCAATACTCCCCTCAAGCTAAAGAATTTGGAATCACCCTAAAGTCTTAAGCTTGGGAACCCAAGGCAACACCTCATTAAAAACCTTATTAAAGAAAACCACTTGGGACAAAACCTTAATAAGGGAAAAAGAGTGTGCTGCTCTTGGATTAGGAGACCTTTGATCATGGGTGTGATAAATCAACAAGCCCAAGTTTGCTAAAGATGTTCTTGCAAACTTTGAGACTTGCTGCCTTAGTGAAGATGTCAGCTAGTTGGTCTTCACTCCTTGTATAACATGGCAGAATGGTTCCATCTTGAACTTTCTCCCTAACCTTATGGCAGTCGATCTCTATGTGCTTGGTCCTCTCGTGAAACACTGAGTTTGAAGCTATGTGAATGGCTGCCTTATTATCACAATGGAAGGTAATTGGCCCTGGTTGTGCAATACCGAAATCTTTCAAGAGTGCTTTGAGCCAAGTTACTTCATTTGTCAGCTTCCTCATAGCCCTATATTCTACTTCAGCACTAGAACATGATACCACCTTCTGCTTCTTAGTCTTCCAAGTGACTAAGTTCCCACCAACGAAGATGCAATACCCAGTGGTTGATTTCCTATCCACCCTATCACCAGCCCAATCCGCATCACAATACCCGACAATCTCAGTGTTCCCATTCTTGCCCATCCATATACCTTGACCAGGAGATCCTTTGATGTATCTAAGGATCCTTTCTACCATGCTCCAATGATATACAGTAGGCTTTTGCATATGTTGACTTACTTGATTCACAGCAAAAACACAAGTCTGGTCGTGTGAGGGTGAGGTAGATCAGCTTCCCAACTAGTCTCCTATACTGAGAAACATCCTTAAATAACTCATCAGCTTTCTCCCCTTTCCGTTGACCTTGTAGCCATCTTCAAGAGGAGTTTTGGCCGGTTTAGCCCCAAGCTTTCCCGTGTCTGTCAACAGATCAAGAGCATACTTTCTTTGGGATAGAAAGAGCCCTTCTTGAGACCGACACACTTCAATACCCATGAAGTACTTCAACTCTCCAAGATCCTTGATGTCAAATGATCTGTTTAAGAAGGCCTTTGTGGACTGAATTCCTTCCTTATCATCTCCTGTGATGATAAGGTCATCCCCATAAACCAAGACCGCCACGATTCCTTTGGAGTTTTGACGAGTGAACAAAGTATGATCTGAATGGGATTTCCTAAACCCATTATCAGTAAGTGTGGAGCTTAATTTGTGATACCAGGCCCTTGGTGACTGCTTCAACCCAAATATTGCCTTCCTAAGTCTTAGAACCTGTCCCTCTTTGCAAAAATCTTCAAGGCCTGGTGGTGGAGTCATATACACTTCCTCTTCAAGTTCTCCTTGTAGGAATGCGTTCTTGACATCCATTTGCCATAAGTCCCAAGTCAGAGTCGTAGCTAGTGAAAGAACAACCCTTACAGTGTGTAGCTTAGCCACCGGTGCAAATGTATCAGTATAGTCCTCTCCATATGTCTGAGTGAAACCTCTTGCAACTAGACGTGACTTGTACCTTTCTATGTCTCCATTGCTCTTATACTTGATGGTGAACACCCACTTGGAACTCACAGCCTTCTTGCCTTTGGGAAGTTCTTGTATATCCCATGTATGATTCCTTTCCATAGCTCCCTTCTCATCTCTTACTGCATCTAACCATTCTTTCTTGCTCTCAGATTCTTCATAAGTCCTTGGAATCTGACTTTGTTCAATCTTTCCAAGGAATGCTTGATGACTAGATGGCAAGAGGTCAAGGGAACAAACAGCTTGTATGGGATGAGCCACGGCCTGGTTGTTGTAGAATACCCTAGTGTTCCTAAGTCTAGTACTCCTCCTTAAATGCTGAACAGGTGGTGCAGCCTCCTCTACAACCGTTTCCTCTTCCATTTGATGAATAGGTTCCTCTATACCCACTTCCAAGTCGTCTTGTTCTTGATTTTGGGCCATAGCTTCTTCTTGGATTGGAGTTGGTTCTTGAGTTACCACCCCTTGTTCATTCTCTTGGGTATCTTGTGAACTACTTAAGGTTCTTGTTTCTTCGTGTCTTGAATCCTTTGGCAGATCATTTCCCAAATGATTCAAGAGAAACGTCAAACTCGTAGCCAAATCAGAAGGTGACCTTGAGAGATCCTTCAATCCTTCCCAATCTTTCTGATCATAATAGCTTTGTTCTTCTATGAACTTGACATCTCTAGACACATATGTCCTGTTGTTGCTCGGATCATAGCACTTATAACCCTTTTGTGTTGTCGAATATCCAAGGAACATACACTTGATGCTCTTTGCCTCAAACTTGTTTCTTAGATCACCTGGAACATACACAAAGCACACACACCCAAATACACGTAAATGATCAATGGAAGGTTTAGTTTTATTGAGTACCTCAAATGGGGATATATCTTGCAAGACTTTGGTTGGAATCCGATTGATGAGGTAGCAAGCAACCAAGACTGCATCTCCCCAAAACTTTTAGGAACATTGGTATGAAACATCATGGATCTTGCTACTTCCATTAAGTGTCGGTTCTTCCTTTCAGCAACTCCATTTTGTTGTGGTGTGTGTGGACAGCTAGTTTGATGTAGTATTCCATGTTTGTTTAGATGAGCTTTGAATCTTTGACTTGTGTATTCCCTCCATTATCTGATCTTAACACTTTGATCTTGGCATTGAATTGATTAGTAACATAATTATGAAAGTTTATAAATGCCTCATAAACCCTATCTTTAGATGGAAGTAATGTAACCCATGTATATTTCGATTTCTCATCTATAAAGGTCACAAAGTATTTATTCCTATCTCTAGACATGTAAGGTGAGGTCCAAACATCGGAATGTACTAAATCAAAGCAATGCTCATAAATTGTAGACGATTTAGGAAAAACAACACGACAATGTTTGCCAAGGATACAAGCCTCACAAACTGAGTGATCATAAGCGACATTAGGAATTATTAAGCTTAAAGCACGAGCATGAGGAGGTCCTAATCTAGCATGCCATAAGACATCTTTATTAGCAAAAACACAGGATTTGAAAGCTAAGGAATCCAAATTGCTTGGAGGGTCTTCAAGAACATAGAGCTCATCTTGAGTTACACCACCTCCAAGTATCTTACCACTCTTAATATCCTGAAAGTAAACATTGTTAGGCCCAAATGTAACATTGCAATTGAGGTCTTTAGTAGCCTTTTGACAGAAACTAGATTAGACTTAAATTTAGGTACAAAGAATGCATTAGTTTCTTTGTCAAATAGTCTTAATTTTCCGGTTCCTTCAATTGGAATACCCTTACCATCAGCTATAGTTACTTGTCCTAGACATGGTTCAATGTTCTTTAACAACCTAGCATTGCTAATCATATGGTGAGAAGCACCTGAATCCACTACCAACTTATGATCTGGTTTATCAAGCGATTTATGGGAGTAGAGTGTGATACCGGAGAGTTTTGAGGCATAGGCCTTGATGAGATGCTCCAAGTCACTCTTCTTAACATACTCCATGGATACATTCATAGCTAGCTCCCCTCCTTGGTTGGATGAACTTGCCGGTTCAGTCGCAACCATTTGAGAGATGTTAGCCTTTGAATCCTTGAACCGGTTTGGCTTGAGATGAGGATGAAGTATCCAGCACTTGTCCTTGATGTGGCCATTCCTCTTACAATGCTCACACATCACACTTTTCCTATCCTCTTGCTTAAACACGCTTTTGTTGGCCATGACTAGTTCTCCTTTACCACCAAACAAACCAATGTTGCCTTGCTCCCTTTGAATCCGTGAGCACACCTCTTCGAAATCAGGGAGTTTGGCTCTCTCAGGATGGACTTAATCACATCCTTAAAGGCTGGATTTAGGTTGAGAAGGAGCCCAAATATCTTGTCTTGTTCCTTCCTTTCATTAAGCACCTTTGGATCCATAGAACTTGGTCTCAACATGGCAAGCTCGGACCATGTTGACTGGAACTTGCCCAGGAATTTTGTGAACTCCATATCCTCTTGGTGTAGATCATTGAGAGCCTTCTTAACCTCATACACACGGCTGAGGTTTGAAACATTCCCATACACCCTCTTGAGAGTGTCCCAAAGAGACTTGGCAGTTTCACAATGTGAATAAGCTTCAAGAATGGATGGGTCCAATGAATTTTGGAGGAATCCAAGGACTGATTGATCTTCTTGGAACCACCTAGCTTCTTCTTTTCTTGTTGCCTCATCCTTTTTCTCCTTTGGATCATCTATAGATGGAGTATTATCCTCCAAGATGTGATTCCAAAGTCCTTTGCCACAAATGGCTGTCTTGATGGTTCTTGACCATAATGTGTAGTTCAAACCTTTGAGAACTACTGCTATCACCGTAGGTTTCAGGCTGGAACTAATTTGAACTGTATCCTCCATTGTTAGGCTTTGAAGAGCTCAAAGGAAGCAGCTTTTATGGTTGAATGAAAGCGTGAGTTTTTAGTCTAAAGACTGAGAGATTTTGACAGAATTTTAGATTAGAAACTGAGAGATTTGAGTAGAAAAGATAAGAGAATGATCTTATGCTCTGATACCATGTAAGAATATTGAGATTATAGAGGAGAAATGTGAAGAATTGAATCTGAAAACTCAAAGAGAAGTATGAGAAAATGACTTAGACTTATGGAGAAGAATCTCCTAAGAGTATATTATACATTGAGTCTTTACAGCCCTTTTATAGAGGATTTACAATGTGAACACAAAAGAAAACGAATTCAAACTTGTGGATGAGTTTGAATAGAGGAGGAGCCTGTCAACAACCAATGAGAAGAGAGGAGACAGCATGGGCATGACTGTTTGGTGTGGTTGCCAAGACTGTGTGCAGCATGGGCATGACTTTTCCACCTTGATTCTTCTCCCAAGGTAGCTATTTAACCATTTCAACCTTGTGGTTAATAATAACCCATCCTTTTTCATTTCCCTTGTTATTCAAACTGAATTTTCGTGCTCACACTTGCCTTGTAGGTCAAGATAGGTCTTATTTGATTTTCCTATGTCAATAACATGAACGCTCTAAATCGTCCATAACTTCTTATTTAAAGCTCTGAATGACATGAATCCAACGCCCACGTTATGCTATCTTAATTTTCTATACTATGGCAATTTTTGAGACTCAAATAGATACGACGAAGCCTCCAAAGAATCTAATCTATCCCAAACTGTGATATGCCATGCATTATGCTTTGCTTATAAGCCTTTACTCAATGAGCACCAATGATCATTTGAAATGACTAATCAACTTGATATGTCCGCACTAATTCATCCATAACTTTTTATTTAGAGCTTTGGATGACATGAATCCAATGCCCACATTATGCTAGCTCAATTTTCTATATTGTGACAAAATTTTAGACTCAAACAGATACAAAAAAGCTTCCAAGTAAACCAATCTATCCCAAACAGCGTGATGCCATGCACTATGCTTCACTAATAAGCCTTTACTCAATGAGCACCAATGGTCAACTTATATTGATCATTTGAACTGACCAATCAACTTGACATGTCCGCACTAAATCGTCTGTAACTTTTGATTTAGAGCTCAGAATGACATAAATCCAATGCCCACGTTATGCTAGCACAATTTTTTATATTGTGACAAAATTTCAGAATCAAATAGATACCACAAAGCCTCTAAGTAAACCAATCTATCTCAAACTCTGTGATGCCATGCATTATGCTTCACTTATAAGTCGTTACTCAATAAGCACCAATGATCAGCTTTGAATGATCATTTGAACTGACCAATCAACTTTACATGTCCGCACCAAATCGTCTGTAACTTTTGAATTAGTGCTCAAAATGACATGAATCTAACACCCACATTATGCTAGCTTAATTATCTATACTATGACAATTTTACAGATTCAAATTGATACCACAAAGCCCCCAACTAATCCAATCTATCCCAAAACAGCGTGATGCCATGCATTATGCTTCACTTATGAACCGTTACTCAATAAGCACCATTGATCAGCTTAGAATGATTATTTGAACTGACCAATCAACTTGACATGTCGGCACTAAATCGTTCGTAACTTTTGATTTAACGCTCAGAATGACATGAATCCAGCGCCCACGTTATGCTAGCTCAATTCTCTATGTTGTGACAAAATTTCAGACTCAAATAGATATGACAAAGCCTCCAAGTACACCAATCTATCTAAAACTGCGTGATGCCATGCATTCTGCTTCACTTATAAGACGTTACTCAATAAGCACCAATGATCAGCTTAGAATTATAATTTGAACTGACAAATCAACTTGACATATCCGCACTAAATCGTCTGTAACTTTTGATTTAGTGCTCAGAATGACATGAATCCAACGCCCACGTTATGCTAGCTCAATTTTCTATATTGTGACAAAATTTCAGACTCAAATAGATACGACAAGGCCACCAAGTAAACAAATCTATCCAAGACTGTGTGATGCCATGCATTATGCTTCACTTATAAGCCGTTACTGAATAAGCACCAATGATCAGCTTAGAATGATCATTTGAACTGACCAATTAACTTGAAATGTCCACACTAAATCAACTGTAACTTTTGATTTAGTGCTCAGAATGACATGAATCCAACGCCCACGTTATGCTAGCTCAATTTTCTATATTGTTAAAAAATTTCATACTCAAATAGATACGACAAAGCCTCCAAGTAAACCAATATATCCAAAACTGTGTGATGCCATGTGTTATGCTTCACTTATAAGCTTTTACTCAATGAGCATCAATGATCAGCTTAGAATGATCATTTGAACTGACCAATTAACTTGACATGAATGCTCTAAATCGTCCATAACTTCTTATTTAAAGCTCAGAATGACATGAATCCAATGCCCACGTTATGCTAGGTTAATTTTCTATACTATGGCAATTTTTCAGACTCAAATAGATACGACGAAGCCTCCAAATAATCTAATCTATCCAAAACTGCGATATGCCATGCATTATGCTTTGCTTATTAGCCTTTACTCAATGAGCACCAATGATCATCTTAGAATGATCATTTGAAATGACTAATCAACTTGACATGTCCGCACTAATTCATCTAGAATTTTTGATTTAGAGATTAGAATGACATGAATCCAACGCCCACATTATGCTAGCTCAATTTTCTATATTGTGACAAAATTTTAGACTCAAACAGATAGGAAAAGGCTTCCAAGAAAACCAATCTATCCCAAACTGCATGATGCCATGCATTATGCTTCACTTATAAGCCTTTACTCAATGAGCACCAATGGTCAACATAGATTGATCATTTGAACTGACCAATCAACTTGGCATGTCCGCACTAAACCGTCTGTAACTTTTGATTTACAGCTCAGAATGACATAAATCCGACGCCCACGTTATGCTAGCTCAATTTTTTATATTGTGACAAAATTTCAGAATAAAATAGATACCACAAAGCCTATAAGTAAACCAATCTATCTCAAACTTTGTGATGCCATGCATTTTGCTTCACTTATAAGTCGTTACTCAATAAGCACCAATGATCAGCTTTGAATGATCATTTGAACTGACCAATCAACTTGACGTGTCCGCACTAAATCGTATGTAACTTTTGAATTAGTGCTCAGAATGACATGAATCCAACGCCCACGTTATGCTTGCTCAATTTTCTATATTATGATAAAATTTCAGACTCAAATAGATACGACAAAGCCTCCAAGTAAACCAATCTATCCAAAACTGTGTGATGCCATGCATTATGCTTCACTTATAAGCCGTTACTCAATAAGCACCAATGATCAGCTTAGAATGATCATTTGAACTGACCAATCAACTTGACATGTTGGCACTAAATTGTATGTAACTTTTGATTTAGTGTTAAGACTGAAATGAATCCAACGCCCACGTTATGCTAGCTCAATTTTCTATATTGTGACAAAATTTCAGACTCAAATAGATACGACAAAGCCTCCAACTAAAGCAATCTATCCAAAACTGCCTGATGCCATGCATTATGCTCACTTATAAGCCGTTACTTACAAAGCACCAATGATCAGGTTAGAATGATCATTTGAACTGACCAATCAACTTGACATGTCTGCACTAAATCGCCTGTAACTTTTGATTTAGTGCTCAGAATGACATGAATCCAATGCCCACGTTATGCTAGCTCAACTTTCTATATTGTGAGAAAATTTCAAACTCAAACAGATACGACAAAGCCTCCAAGTAAACCGATCTATCCAAAACTGTGTGATGCCATTCGTTATGCTTCACTTATAAGCATTTACTCAATGGGCACCAATGATCAGCTTAGAATGATCATTTGAACTGACCAATTAACTTGACATGAACACTCTAAATCGTCCGTAACTTCTTATTTAAAGCTCAGAATGACATGAATCCAACACCCACATTATGCTAGCTTAATTTTCTATACTATGACAATTTTTCAGATTCAAATTGATACCACGAAGCCCCCAACTAATCCAATCTATCCTAAAACAGCGTGATGCCATGCATTATGCTTCACTTATGAACCGTTACTCAATAAGCACCAATGATCAGCTTAGAATGATCATTTGAACTGACCAATCAACTTGACATGTCGGCACTAAATCGTTCGTAACTTTTGATTTAGTGCTCAGAATGACATGAATCCAGCGCCCACGTTATGCTAGCTCAATTTTCTATATTGTGACAAACTTTCAGACTCAAATAGATATGACAAAGCCTCCAAGTAAACCAATCTATCCAAAAATGCGTGATTTCATGCATTATGCTCACTTATATGCTGTTATTTAATAAGCACCAACGTTCAGCTTAGAATGATAATTTGAACTGACCAATCAACTTGACATATCCGCACTAAATCGTATGTAACATTTGATTTAGTGCTCAGAATGACATGAATCCAACGCCCATGTTATGCTAGCTCAATTTTCTATATTGTGACAAAATTTCAGACTCAAATAGATACGACAAAGCCACCAAGTAAACCAATCTATCCAAAACTGCGTGATGCCATGCATTATGCTTCACTTATAAGCCTTTACTCAATAAGCACCAATTATCAGCTTAGAATGATCATATGAACTGACCAATCAACTTGAAATGTCCGCACTAAATCAACTGTTTTAGTGCTCTGAATGACATGAATTCAACGCCCACGTTATGCTAGCACAATTTTCTATATTGTGACAAAATTTCAGACTCAAATAGATACGACAAAGCCTCCAAGTAAACCAATCTATCCAAAACTGTGTGATGCCATGTGTTATGCTTCACTTGTAAGCTTTTACTCAATGAGCACCTATGCCCAGCTTAAAATGATCATTTGAACTGACCAATTAACTTGACATGAACGCTCTAAATCGTCCATAACTTCTGATTTAAAGCTCAGAATTACGTGAATCCAACGCCCTCATTATGCTATCTTAATTTTCTATACTATGGCAATTTTTTAGTCTCAAATAGATACGACGAAGCCTCAAAATAATCCAATCTATCCCAGACTGCGATATGCCATGCATTATGCTTTGCTTATAAGCCTTTACTCAATGAGCACCAATGATCATTTGAAATGACTAATCAACTTGATATGTCCGCACTAATTCATCCATAACTTTTTATTTAGAGCTTAGGATGACATGAATCCAATGCCCACATTATGCTAGCTCAATTTTCTATATTGTGACAAAATTTTAGACTCAAACAGATACAAAAAAGCTTCCAAGTAAACCAATCTATCCCAAACAGCGTGATGCCATGCACTATGCTTCACTAATAAGCCTTTACTCAATGAGCACCAATGGTCAACTTATATTGATCATTTGAACTGACCAATCAACTTGACATGTCCGCACTAAATCGTCTGTAACTTTTGATTTAGAGCTCAGAATTACATAAATCCAACGCCCACGTTATGCTAGCTCAATTTTCTATATTGTGACAAAATTTTTGAATAAAGCTTCCAAGTAAACCAATCTATCTAAAACTTTGTGATGCCATGCATTATGCTTCACTTATAAGCCGTTACTCTATAAGCACCAATGATCAGCTTAGAATGATCATTTGAACTGACCAATCAACTTGACATGTCCACACTAAATCGTCTGTAACTTTTGAATTAGTGCTCAGAATGACATGAATCCAACGTCCACTTTATGCTAGCTCAATTTTCTATATTATGATAAAATTTCAGACTCAAATAGATACGACAAAGCCTCCAAGTAAACCAATCTATCCATAACTGTGTGATGCCTTGCATTATGCTTCACTTATAAGCCGTTACTCAATAAGCACCAATGATGAGCTTAGAATGATCATTTGAACTGACCAATCAACTTGACATGTCGGCACTAAATCGTCCGTAACTTTTTATTTAGTGCTCAGAATGAAATGAATCCAACGCCCACGTTATGCTAGCTAAATTTTCTATATTGGGACAAAATTTCAGACTCAAATAGATATGACAAAGCCTCCTAGTAAACCTATCTATCTAAAACTGCGTGATGCCATGCATTATGCTTCACTTATAAGCCGTTACTCAATAAGCACCAATGATCAGCTTAGAATGATCATTTGAACTGACCAATTAACTTGAAATGTCCACACTAAATCAACTGTAACTTTTGATTTACATGAATCCAGCCCCGTTATGCTAGCTCAATTTTCTATATTGTGAAAAAATTTAAGACTCAAATAGATACGACAAAGCCTCCAAGTAAACCAATCTATCCAGAACTGTGTGATGCCATGTGTTATGCTTCACTTATAAGCTTTAACTCAATGAGCACCAATGATTAGCTTAGAATGATCATTTGAACTGACCAATTAACTTGACATGTACGCTCTAAATCGTCCATAACTTCTTATTTAAAGCTCAGAATGACATGAATCCAACGACCACATTATGCTAGCTTAATTTTCTGTACAATGGCAATTTTTCAGACTGAAATAGATACCCCAAAGCCTCCAAATAATCCAATCTATCCCAAACTGCGATATGCCATGCATTATGCTTTGCTCATAAGCTTTTACTCAATGAGCACCAATGATCTTCTTAGAATGATCATTTGAACTGCCCAATCAACTTGAAATATCCGCACTAAATTGTATGGGACTTTTTATTTAGAGCTTAGAATGACAAAAATCCAACGCCCACGTTATGCTACGTCAATTTTCTATATTGTGACAAAATTTCAGACTCAAATAGATTCGAGAAAGCCACCAAGTAATCCAATCTATCCCAAACAACGTGATGCCACGCATTATACTTCACTTACAAGCCTTTACTTAATGAGCACCAATGATCAGTTTAGAATGATCATTTGAACTGACTAATGAACTTGACATGTCGGCACTAAATCGTCCGTAACTTTTTATTTAGAGCTCAGAATTACATGAATCCAATGCTTACGTTATGGTAACTCAATTTTCTATACAATGACAAATTTTCAGATTAGAATAGATATAATCAAGCCTCCAAATAATCCAATATATCCCCAACTGCGTGATGGCATATCTTATGCATCACTTATAAGCCTTTAGTCAATGAGCACCAATGATCAGCTTAGAATGATCATTTGAACTGACCAATATACTTGCCATGTACGCACTAAATCGTCCGTAACTTTTGATTTAGAGCTCAGAATGACATGATTCCAATGCCCACGTAATAGTAGCTAAATTTTCTATACTCTGACAAAATTTCAGACTCAAATAGATATGACAAAGCCTTCAAGTAATCCAATCTATCCCACACTATGTGATGCCATGCATTATGCTTCACTTATAAGCCTTTACTCAATGACCACCAATGATCAGCTTAGAATGATCATTTGAACTGACCAATCAACTTGACATATCCGCATTAAATCGTCCGTAAGTCTTGATTTAGAGGTCATGATGACATGAATCCAACGGCCACGTTATGCTAGCTCAATTTTCTATACTATGACAAAATTTCAGACTCAAATCGATACGACAAAGCCTCCAACTAATCCAATATATCCCAAACTGCGTGATGTCATGCATTATGCTTCACTTATAAGCCTTTACTCAATGAGCACCAATGATCAGCTTAGGATGATCAGTTGAAATGACCAATCAACTTAACATTTCCGCACTAAATCGTCTGTAACTTTTGATTCAAAGCTCAGAATGACATGAATCCAACACCCACGTTATGCTAGATGAATTTTTTATACTATGACAAAATTTCAGACTTAAATAGATTCGACAAAGCCTCTGATTAATCCAATCTATGCCACACTGCGTGATGTGATGCATTATGCGACACTTATAAGCCTTTACTCAACGAGCACCAATGATCAGCTTACAATGATCAGTTGAACTGCTCAATCAACTTGACATATCCACACTAAATCGTATGTATCATTTTATTTAGAGCTTAGAATGACAAAAATACAATGCCCACGTTATGCTAGCTCAATTTTCTATATTGTGACAAAATTTCAGACTCAAATAGATTCGACAAAGCCACCAAGTAATCCAATATATCCCAAACAACGTGATACAATGCATTATGCTTCACTTATAACTCTTTACTCAATGACCACCAATGATCAGTTTAGAATAATCATTTCAACTGACCAATGAAAATGACATGTCGGCACTAAATCTTCTATAACTTTTGATTTAAAGCTTAGAATTACTTGAATCCAATGCCTACGTTATGGTAACTCAATTTTCTATACAATGACAAATTTTCAGATTCAAATAGATATAACAAAGCCTCCAAATAATCCAATCTATCCCGAACTGCGTGATGGCATATCTTATGCATCACTTATAAGCCTTTACTCAATGAGCACCAATGATCAGCTTAGAATGATCATTAGAACTGACCCATCAACTTGACATTTCCGCACTAAATCGTCCGTAATATTTGTTTTAGAGCTCAGAATGACATGATTCCTATACCCACGTTATGGTAGCTAAATTTTCTATACTATGACAAAATTTCAAACTCAAATAGATATGATAAAACCTCCAAGTAATCCAATCTATCCTAAACTACGTGATGCCATGCATCATGCTTCACTTATAAGCCTTTATGCAATGAGCACCAATGATCAGCTCAGAATGATCATTTGAACTGACCAATCAACTTGAGATTTCCATACTAAATCGTACATAAGTTTTATTAGAGCTCATAATGACATGAATCCAACGCCCATGTTATGCTAGCTCAATATTCCATACAATGACAAAATTTCAGACTCTAATAGATACGACAATGCCTCCAAGTAATCCAATCTATCCCAAACTGCGTGATGCCATGCATTATGCTTCATTTATAAGCATTTACTCAATGAGGACCAATGAACAGCTTAGAATGATCATTTGAACTGACCAATATACTTGACATGTACGCACTAAATCGTTTGTAAGTTTTGATTTGGAGCTCATAATGACATGAATCCAACGTCCACGTTATGGTAGCTCAATTTTCTATACTATGACAAAATTTCAGACTCAAATAGATACGACAAAGCATGCAAATAATTCAATCTATCCCAAACTCCGTGACGCCATGCATTATGCTTCACTAATAAGCCTTTACTCAATGAGCACCAATGATCAGCTTAGAATGATGATTTGAACTGACCAATCAACTTGACATGTACGCACAAAATCGTCCGTAAGTTTTGATTTAGAGCTCATAATGACATGAATTCAACGCCCACATTATACTAGCTCAATTTTCTATAGTATGAAAAAATCTCAGACTCAAATCGATACGACAAAGCCTCCAAGTAATCCAATCTATCCCAAACTGCGTGATGTCATGCATTATGCTTCATTTATAAACCTTTACTCAATGAGCACCAATGATCAGCTTACAATGATCAGTTTAACTGCTCAATCAACGTGACATATCCAAACTAAATCGTATGTATCTTTTTATTTAGAGCTTAGAATGACAAAATTTCAACGCCCACGTTATGCTAGCTCATTTTTCTATATTGTGACAAAATTTCATACTCAAATAGATTCGACAAAGTCACAAAGTAATCAAATATATCCCAAACAACGTGATACCATGCATTATGCTTCACTTATAAGTCTTTACTCAATGACCACCAATGATCAGTTTAGAATAATCATTTCAACTGACCAATGAAAATGACATATCGGCACTAAATCTTCTATAACTTTTGATTTAAAGCATAGAATTACTTGAATCCAATGCCTACGTTATGGTAACTCAATTTTCTATACAATGACAAATTTTCAGACTCAAATGGATATAACAAAGCCTCCAAATAATCCAATCTATCCCGAACTGCGTGATGGCATATCTTATGCATCACTTATAAGCCTTTACTCAATGAGCACCAATGATCAGCTTAGAATGATCATTAGAACTGACCCATCAACTTGACATTTCCGCACTAAATCGTCCGTAATATTTGTTTTAGAGCTCAGAATGACATGATTCCAATACCCACGTTATGGTAGCTAAATTTTCTATACTATGACAAAATTTCAAACTCAAATAGATATGACAAAACCTCCAAGTAATCCAATCTATCCTAAACAACGTGATGCCATGTATTATGCTTCACTTATAAGCCTTTATGCAATGAGAACCAATGATTAGCTCAGAATGATCATTTGAACTGACCAATCAACTTGAGATTTCCATACTAAATCGTACGTAAGTTCTAATAGAGCTCATAATGACATGAATCCAACGCCCATGTTATTCTAGCTCAATATTCCATACAATGAAAAAATTTCAGACTCTAATAGATACGACAATGCCTCCAAGTAATCCAATCTATCCCAAACTGCGTGATGCCATGCATTATGCTTCATTTATAAGCCTTTACTCAATGAGGACCAATGAACAGCTTAGAATGATCATTTGAACTGACCAATATACTTGACATGTACGCACTAAATCGTTTGTAAGTATTGATTTGGAGCTCATAATGACATGAATCTAATGCCCACGTTATGGTAGCTCAATTTTCTATACTATGACAAAATTTCAGACTCAAATATATACGACAAAGCATCCAAATAACTCAATCTATCAAAAACTACGTGACGCCATGCATTATGCTTCACTAACAAGCCTTTACTCAATGAGCACCAATGATCAGCTTAGAATGATCATTTGAACTGACCAATCAACTTGAAATGTACGCACAAAATCATCCATATGTTTTGATTTAGAGCTCATAATGACATGAATCCAACGCCCACGTTATACTAGCTCAATTTTCTACAGTATGACAAAATTTCAGACTCAAATCGATACGACAAAGCCTCCAAGTAATCCAATCTATCCCAAACTGTGTGATGTCATGCATTATGCTTCATTTATAAGCCTTTAGAATGATCAGTTGAACTGACCAATCAACTTGACATGTCCGCACTAAATTGTCCGTAACTTTTGATTTAGTGCTCGGAATGACATGAATCCAACACCCATGTAATGCTAACTCAGAGTTCTATAATATGACAAAATTTTCAGACTAAAATAGATACGACAAAGCCTCCAAGTAATCCAATCTATCCCAAACTGCGTGATTTCATGCATTATGTTTCACTTACAAGCCATTACTCAATGAGCACCAATGAGAAGCTTAGAATGATCATTTGAACTGACCAATCAACTTGAGATCTCCACACTAAATCGTACATAAGTTTTGATATAAATCTCAAAACGACATGAATCCCATGTTATGCTAGCTCAATATTCCATACAATGACAAAATTTAAGACTCAAATAGATACGACAATGCCTCTAAGTAATACAATCTATCCTAAACTGCGTGAGGCCATGCATTATGCTTCACTTATAAGCCTTTACTCAATGAGAACCAATGAACAACTAAGAATGATCATTTGAACTCACCAATCAACTTGACATGTCCGCACTAAATCGTTTGTAAGTTTTGATTTGGAGCTCATAATGACATGAATCCAACGCCCACGTTATGGTAGCTCAATTTTCTATACTATGACAAAATTTCAGACTCAAATATATATGACAAAGCATCCAAATAATCCAATCTATCCCAAACTATGTGATGTAATGCATTATGCTTCACTTACAAGCCTTTACTCATTGAGCACCAATGATCAGCTTAGAATGATCATTTGAACTTACCAATCAACTTGAGATGTCCGCACTAAATCGTCTGTAAGTTTTGATTTAAAGCTCATAATGACATGAATCCAACGCCCATGTTATGCTAGCTCAATTTTCTATAATATGAAAAAAATTTCAGACTCGAATAGATACGATAAAACATCTAAATAATCCAATCTATCCAAAACTGTGTGATGTCATGCATTATGCTTCACTTACAAGCCTTAACTCAATGAGCACCAATGATCAGCTTAGAATGATCATTTGAACTGACAAATCAAGTTGAGATGTCCGCATTAAATTGTCCGTAAGTTTTGATTTAGAGCTCAGAATGACGTGAATCCAACGCCCATGTAATGCTAACTCAATGTTCTATAATATGAAAAAAATTTCAGACTTAAATAGATACGACAAAGCGTCCAAAAAATCCAATCTATCCCAAACTGCGTGATGTCATGCATTATGCTTCACTTACAAGCCTTTACTCAATTAGCACCAATGATCAGCTCAGAAAGATCATTTGAACTGACCAATCAACTTGAGATGTCCACACTAAATCGTACGTAAGTTTTGATTTAGAGCTCATAATGACATGAATCCAACGCCCATGTTATGCTAGCTCAATATTACATACAATGAAAAAATTTCAGACTCTAATAGATACGACAATGCCGCTAAGTAATCCAATCTATCTTAAACTGCGTGATGCCATATATTGTGTTTCAGTTATAAGCCCTTACTCAATGAGAACCAATGAACAGCTTAGAATGATCATTTGAACTGACCAATCAACTCTACATGTTCGCACTAAATCATTGGTAAGTTTTGATTTGGAGCTCATAATGACATGAATCCAACCCCCACGTTATCGTAGCTCAATTTTCTATACTATGACAAAATTTCAGACTCAAATAGAAACGACAAAGCATCAAAATAATCCAATATTTCCCAAACTGCATGCTGTAATGCATTATGCTTCACTTACAAGCCTTTACTCAATGAGCACCAAAGATCAGCTTAGAATGATCATTTGAACTGACCAATCAACTTGACATATATGCACTAAATCATCAGTAAGTTTTGATTTAGAGCTTATAATGACATGAATCCAACGCCCACGTTATGCTAGCTCAATTTTCTATACTATGACAAAAGTTTCAGACTCAAATAGATACGACAAAGTCTCCAAGTAATCCATTCTATCCCAAACTGCGTGATGTCATGCATTATGGTTCACTTACAAGCTTTTACTCAATGAGCACAAATGATCAGCTTTGAATGATTATTTGAAATGACGAATCAACCTGACATATCCGCACTAAATCGTCCGTAAGTTTTGATTTAGAGCTCATAATGCCATGAATCCAACGCCCACGGTATGCTAGCTAAATTTTCTATACTATGAAAAACTTTCAGAATCAAATAGATACAACAAATCATCCAAATAATCCAATCTATCCCAAACTGCGTGATGTCATGCATTATGCTTCACTTACAAGCCTTTACTCAATGAGTACCAATGATCAACTTAGAATGATCATTTGAACTGACCAATCAACTTGAGATATTCGCACTAAATCGTTCGTAACTTTTGATTTAGAGCTCATAATGACATGAATCCAATGTCCATGTTATGCTAGCTCAATTTTCTATACAATGACAAATTTTCACTCAAATAGATATGATAAAGCCTTCAAGTAATCCAATCTATCCATAACTGCGTGATATCATGCATTATGCTTCACTTATAAGCTTGTACTCAATGAGCACCAATGATCAGCTTAGAATGATCATTTGAACTGACCAATCAACTTGACATATCTGCACTAAATCGTCCGTCAGTTTTGATTTAGAGCTCATAATGACATGAATCCAACGCTACGTTATGCTAGCTAAATTTTCTATGCTATGAAAAAATTTCACACTCAAATAGATACGAAAAGGCCTCTAAGTAATCGAATATATCCCGAACTACGTGATGTCATGCATTATTCTTCACTTATAAGCCCTTACTCAATGAGCACCAATGAACAGCTTAGAATGATCATTTGAACTGACCAATTAACTTGACATGTCCGCACTAAATCGTCAGTAAGTTTAGATTTAGAGCTCATAATGACATGAATCCAACGCCCACGTTATGCTAGCCCAATTTTCTATATTATGACAAAATTTTCAGACTCAAATAGATATGACAAAGCCTCCAAGTAATCCAATCTATCCCAAACTGCGTGATGTCATGCATTATGCTTCACTTACAAGCCTTTTTCAATGAGCACCAATGATTAGATTAGAATGATCATTTGAAATGACCAATCAACTTGACATGTCCGCACTAAATCGTCCGTAAGTTTTGATTTAGAGCTTATAATGACATGAATCCAACGCCCACATTATGCTAGCTCAATTTTCTATACTATGACAAAATTTCAGATTCAAATAGATACGACAAAGCCTCAAGCAATCCAATCTATTTCAAACTGCGTGATGTCATGCGTTATGCTTCACTTATAAGCGTTTACTCCATGAGCACCAATGATCAGATTAGAATGATCATTTGAACTGACCAATCAACTTAACATGTCCGCACTAAATCGTCCGTACAAAAGCTAAGAATGACATGAATCCAATGCCCACGTTATCCTAGCTCAATTTTCTATGCAATGACAAATTTTCAAACTCAAATAGATACGACAAAGCCTACAAAAAATCCAATCTATCCCAAACTACGTGATGCCATGCATTATGCTTCACTTATAAACCTTTACTCACTGAGCACCAATGATCAGATTAAAATGATCATTTGAACTGATCAATCAACTTGACATGTCCGCATAAATCGTTCGTAACTTTTGATTTAGAGGTCAGAATGACATGAATCCAATGCCCTCGTTATGCTCTCTCAATTTTCTATACAATGACAAATTTTCAGAGTCAAATACATACGACAAAGCCTCAGAGTACTCAAATCTATCCCAAACTACGTGATGCCATGCATTATGTTTCACTTATAAGCCTTTACTCATCGTCCGTAAGTTTTGATTTGGAGCTCATAATGACATGAATCCAATGCTACGTTATGCTAGCTCAATTTTCTATGCTATGAAAAAATTTCAGACTTAAATAGATACGACAAAGCCTCCAAGTAATCCAATCTATCACGAACTGCGTGATGTCATTCATTGTTCTTCACTTATAAGCCTTTACTCAATGAGCACCAATGATCAGCTTAGAATGATCATTTGAACTGACCAATTAACTTGACATGTCCGCACTAAATCGTCCGTACGTTTTGATTTAGAGCTCATAATGACATGTGTGCAACGCCCACGTAATGCTAGATCAATTTTCTATACTATGACAAAATTTTCAGACTCAAATAGATATGACAAAGCCTCCAAGTAATCCAATCTATCCCAAACTGAGTGATGTCATGCATTATGCTTCACTTACAAGCTTATCTCAATGAGCACCAATGATCAGCCTAGAATGATCATTTGAAATGACCAATCAACTTGACATGTCCGCACTAAATCGTCCGTAAGTTTTGATTTAGAGCTCATAATGACATGAATCCAACGCCCACGTTATGGTAGCTCAGTTTTCTATACTATGACAAAATTTCAGATTCAAATAGATACGACAAAGCCTCCAAGCAATCCAATCTATTTCAAACTGCGTGATGTCATGCATTATGCTTCACTTATAAGCCTTTACTCAATGAACACCAATGATCAGTTTAGAATGATCATTTGAACTAACCAATTAACTTGACATGTCCGCAACAAATCATCCGTACATTTTGACTTAGAGCTCAAAATGACATAAGTACAATGCCAATGTAACGCAAACTCAATTTTTTATACAATGACAAATTTTCATACACAAATAGATACGACAAATATTCCAAGGAATCCGATCTATCCCAAACTGTTATGTGCCTTTACTCAATGACATGTCATTTAGAATGCATTTGAACACCAATTAACTTGACATGTCCTCATCCGTACTCTCAAAATGAGCAATGCCAATGATCAGACAAATTTTCAGATATGAATCATCTATGTGTGAACATGACCACTTATAAGCACTCAATGAGCTGATCAGCTTACATGTCCGCACTAAATCATCCGTAACTTTTGATTTAGAGCTCAAAATGACATGAATCCAATGCCCACGTTATGCTAGCTCAATTTTCTATACAATGACAAATTTTCAGATTCAAATAGATATAACAAAGGCTCCAAATAATCCAATCTATCCTAAACTACATGATGCCATGTATTATGCTTCACTTATAAGCCTTTATGCAATGAGCACCAATGATCAGCTCAGAATGATCATTTGAACTGACCAATCAACTTGAGATTTCCATACTAAATCGTACGTAAGTTTTAATAGAGCTCATAATGACATGAATCCAACGCCCATGTTATGCTAGCTCAATATTCCATACAATGACAAAATTTCAGACTCTAATAGATACGACAATGCCTCCAAGTAATCCAATCTATCCCAAACTGCGTGATGCCATGCATTATGCTTCATTTATAAGCCTTTACTCAATGAAGACCAATGAACAGCTTAGAATGATCATTTGAACTGACCAATATAGTTGACA
The DNA here is from genome assembly GCA_018901935.1 of Pugionium cornutum. Lineage (NCBI taxonomy): Eukaryota > Viridiplantae > Streptophyta > Magnoliopsida > Brassicales > Brassicaceae > Pugionium > Pugionium cornutum. Next base: position 14,352,855 of record CM032165.1, on the reverse strand, counting down.
TGTAGGCACTAAATCGTTTGTAAGTATTGATTTGGAGCTCATAATGACATGAATCCAACGCCCACGTTATGGTAGCTCAATTTTCTATACTATGACAAAATTTCAGACTCAAATATATACGACAAAGCATCCAAATAATTCAATCTATCCAAAACTACGTGACGCCATGCATTATGCTTCACTAACAAGCCTTTACTCAATGAGCACCAATGATCAGCTTAGAATGATCATTTGAACTGACCAATCAACTTGAAATGTACGCACAAAATCGTCCGTAAGTTTTGATTTAGAGCTCATAATGACATGAATCCAACGCCCACGTTATACTAGCTCAATTTTCTATAGTATGAAAAAATTTCAGACTCAAATCGATACGACAAAGCCTCCAAGTAATCCAATCTATCCCAAACTGTGTGATGTCATGCATTATGCTTCATTTATAAGCCTTTACTCAATGAGCACCAATGATCACCTTAGAATGATCAGTTGAACTGACAAATCAACTTGACATGTCCGCACTAAATTGTCCGTAACTTTTGATTTAGTGCTCGGAATGACATGAATCCAACACCCATGTAATGCTAACTCAAAGTTCTATAATATGACAAAATTTTCAGACTAAAATAGATACGACAAAGCCTCCAAGTAATCCAATCTATCCCAAACTGCGTGATTTCATGCATTATGTTTCACTTACAAGCCATTACTCAATGAGCACCAATGAGAAGCTTAGAATGATCATTTGAACTGACCAATCAACTTGAGATCTCCACACTAAGTTGTATATAAGTTTTGATATAAATCTCAAAATGACATGAATCCAACGCCCATGTTATGCTAGCTCAATATTCCATACAATGACAAAATTTCAGACTCTAATAGATACGACAATGCCTCTAAGTAATACAATCTATCCTAAACTGCGTGATGCCATGCATTATGCTTCACTTATAAGCCTTTACTCAATGAGAACCAATGAACAGCTTAGAATGATCATTTGAACTCACCAATCAACTTGACATGTCCGCACTAAATCGTTTGTAAGTTTTGATTTGGAGCTCATAATGACATGAATCCAACGCCCACGTTATGGTAGCTCAATTTTCTATACTACGAAAAAATTTCAGACTCAAATATATACGACAAAGCATCCAAATAGTCCAATCTATCCCAAACTATGACTTGTAATGCATTATGCTTCACTTACAAGCCTTTACTCATTGAGCACCAATGATCAGCTTAGGATGATCATTTGAACTTACCAATCAACTTGAGATGTCCGCACTAAATCGTCTGTAAGTTTTGATTTAAAGCTCATAATGACATGAATCCAACACCCATGTTATGCTAGCTCAATTTTCTATAATATGAAAAACATTTCAGACTTGAATAGATACGATAAAACATCTATATAATCCAATCTATCCAAAACTGTGTGATGTCATGCATTATGCTTCACTTACAAGCCTTTACTCAATGAGTACCAATTATCAGCTTAGAATGATCATTTGAACTGACGAATCAAGTTGAGATGTCCGCATTAAATTGTCCGTAAGTTTTGATTTAGAGCTCAGAATGACGTGAATCCAACACCCATGTAATGCTAACTCAATGTTCTATAATATGAAAAAATTTTCAGACTTAAATAGATACGACAAAGCATCCAAAAAATCCAATCTATCCCAAACTGCGTGATGTCATGCATTATGCTTCACTTACAAGCCTTTACTCAATTAGCACCAATGATCAGCTCAGAAAGATCATTTGAACTGACCAATCGACTTGAGATGTCCACACTAAGTCGTACGTAAGTTTTGATTTAGAGCTCATAATGACATGAACCCAATGCCCATGTTATGCTAACTCAATATTACATACAATGAAAAAATTTCAGACTCTAATAGATACGACAATGCCTCTAAGTAATCCAATCTATCTTAAACTGCGTGATGCCATATATTATGTTTCAGTTATAAGCTTTTACTCAATGAGAACCAATGAACAGCTTAGAATGATCATTTGAACTGACCAATCAACTCTACATGTTCGCACTAAATCGTTTGTAAGTTTTGACTTGGAGCTCATAATGACATGAATCCAACCCCCACATTATCGTAGCTCAATTTTCTATACTATGACAAAATTTCAGACTAAAATAGAAACGACAAAGCATCAAAATAATCCAATATTTCCCAAACTGCGTGCTGTAATGCATTATGCTTCACTTACAAGCCTTTACTCAATGAGCACCAAAGATCAGCTTAGAATTATCATTTGAACTGACCAATCAACTTGACATATATGCACTAAATCATCAGTAAGTTTTGATTTAGAGCTTATAATGACATGAATCCAACACCCAGGTTATGCTAGCTCAATTTTCTATACTATGACAAAAGTTTCAGACTCAAATAGATACGACAAAGCCTCCAAGTAATCCAATCTATCCCAAACTGCGTGATGTCATGCATTATGGTTCACTTACAAGCTTTTACTCAATGAGCACAAATGATCAGCTTTGAATGATTATTTGAAATGACGAATCAACCTGACATGTCCGCACAAAATCGTGCGTAAGTTTTGATTTAGAGCTCATAATGCCATGAATCCAATGCACACGGTATGCTAGCTAAATTTTCTATACTATGAAAAACTTTCAGAGTCAAATAGATACAACAAAGCATCCAAATAATCCAATCTATCCCAAACTGCGTGATGTCATGCATTATGCTTCACTTACAAGCCTTTACTCAATGAGCACCAATGATCAACTTAGAATGATCATTTGAACTGACCAATCAACTCGAGATATTCGCACTAAATCGTTCGTAACTTTTGATTTAGAGCTCATAATGACATGAATCCAATGTCCATGTTATGCTAGCTCAATTTTCTATACAATGACAAATTTTCACTCAAATAGATATAATAAAGCCTTCAAGTAATCCAATCTATCCATAACTGCGTGATATCATGCATTATGCTTCACTTATAAGCATGTACTCAATGAGCACCAATGATCAGCTTAGAGTGATCATTTGAACTGACCAATCAACTTGACATATCTGCACTAAATCGTCCGTCAGTTTTGATTTAGAGCTCATAATGACATGAATCCAACGCTACGTTATGCTAGCTAAATTTTCTATGCTATGAAAAAATTTCACACTCAAATAGATACGAAAAGGCCTCTAAGTAATCGAATATATCCCGAACTACGTGATGTCATGCATTATTCTTCACTTATAAGCCCTTACTCAATGAGCACCAATGAACAGCTTAGAATGATCATTTGAACTGACCAATTAACTTGACATGTCCGCACTAAATCGTCAGTAAGTTTAGATTTAGAGCTCATAATGACATGAATCCAACGCCCACGTTATGCTAGCCCAATTTTCTATATTGTGACAAAATTTAAGACTCAAACGGATACCACAAAGCCTCCAAGCAAACCAATCTATCCAAAACTGTGTGATGCCATGTGTTATGCTTCACTTATAAGCTTTTACTCAATGAGCACCAATGATCAGCTTAGAATGATCATTTGTACTGACCAATTAACTTGACATGTCCGCACTAAATCGTCCATATGTTTTGATTTAGAGCTCATAATGACATGAATCCAACGCCCACGTTATGCTAGCTCAATTTTCTATACTATGACAAAATTTCAGATTCAAATAGATACGACAAAGCCTCCAAGCAATCCAATCTATTTCAAACTGCGTGATGTCATGCGTTATGCTTCACTTATAAGCGTTTACTCCATGAGCACCAATGATCAGCTTAGAATGATCATTTGAACTGACCAATCAACTTAACATGTCCGCACTAAATCGTCCGTACTAAAGCTAAGAATGACATGAATCCAATGCCCACGTTATCCTAGCTCAATTTTCTATGCAATGACAAATTTTCAAACTCAAATAGATACGACAAAGCCTACAAAAAATCCAATCTATCCCAAACTACGTGATGCCATGCATTATGCTTCACTTATAAACCTTTACTCAATGAGCACCAATGATCAGATTAAAATGATCATTTGAACTGATCAATCAACTTGACATGTCTGCATAAATCGTTCGTAACTTCTGATTTAGAGGTCAGAATGACATGAATCCAATGCCTTCGTTATGCTCTCTCAATTTTCTATACAATGACAAATTTTCAGATTCAAATACATACGACAAAGCCTCAGAGTACTCAAATCTATCCCAAAATACGTGATGCCATGCATTATGTTTCACTTATAAGCCTTTACTCATCGTCCGTAAGTTTTGATTTGGAGCTCATAATGACATCAATCTAATGCCACGTTATGCTAGCTCAATTTTCTATGCTATGACAAAATTTCAGATTCAAATAGATACGACAAAGCCTCCAAGTAATCCAATCTATCACGAACTGCGTGATGTCATTCATTGTTCTTCACTTATAAGCCTTTACTCAATGAGCACCAATGATCAGCTTAGAATGATCATTTGAACTGACCAATTAACTTGACATGTCCACACTAAATCGTCCGTACGTTTTGATTTAGAGCTCATAATGACATGTATCCAACGCCCACGTAATGCTAGATCAATTTTGTATACTATGACAAAATTTTCATACTCAAATAGATATGACAAAGCCTCCAAGTAATCCAGTCTAAACCAAACTGAGTGATGTCATGCATTATGCTTCACTTACAAGCCTATCTCAATGAGCACCAATGATCAGCATAGAATGATCATTTGAAATAACCAATCAACTTGACAAGTCCGCACTAAATCGTCCGTAAGTTTTGATTTAGAGCTCATAATGACATGAATCCAACGCCCACGTTATACTAGCTCAATTTTCTACAGTATGACAAAATTTCAGACTCAAATCGATACGACAAAGCCTCCAAGTAATCCAATCTATCCCAAACTGCGTGATTTCATGCATTATGTTTCACTTACAAGCCATTACTCAATGAGCACCAATGAGAAGCTTAGAATGATCATTTGAACTGACCAATCAACTTGAGATCTCCACACTAAATTGTACATAAGTTTTGATATAAATCTCAAAATGACATGAATCCAACGCCCATGTTATGCTAGCTCAATATTCCATACAATGACAAAATTTCAGACTCAAATAGATACGACAATGCCTCTAAGTTAGACAATCTATCCCAAACTGTGTGATAACATGTATTATGCTTCACTTATAAGCCTTTACCCAATGAGCACCAATGATCAGCTTAGAATGATCATTTGAACTGACCAATCAACTTGACATGTCCGCACTAAATCATCCATAACTTTTGATTTAGAGCTCAAATTGACATGAATCCAATGCCCACGTTATGCTAGCTCAATTTTCTGTACAATGACAAATTTTCAGACTCAAATAGATACGACAAAGCCTCCAAGTAATCCAATCCATCCCACACTGTGTGATGCCACGAATTACGCTTCACTTATAAGCCTTTACTCAATGAGCACCAATGATCAGGTTAGATAGATCAGTTGAACTGGCCAATCATCTTGACATGTCCCCACTAAATCGTCCGTAATTTTTGATTTAGAACTCAGAATGACATGCATCCAATTTGCACGTAATGCTAGCTCAATTTTCTATACAATGACAAATTTTCAGACTCAAATGGATACGACAAAGCTTACAAGTAATACAATCTATCCCAAATTGCGTGATGGCATGCATTAGACTTCCCTTATAAGCCTTTGTTCAATGAGAACCAATGATCCGCTTAGATTGATCAGTTGAACTGCCCATTCAACATGACATGTCTGCACTACATCGTCTGTAACTTTATATTTAGAGCTCAGAATGACATGAATCCAATGCCCACGTTACGCTAGCTCAATTTTCTATAGAATGACAAATTTTCAGACTCAAATAGATACGACAAAGCCTCCAAAAAATCCAATCTCTCCCAAACTACGTGATGCCATGCATTATGATTCACTTATAAGAATTTACTCAATGAGCACCAATGATGAGCTTAGAATGATCATTTGAACTGACCAATCAACTTGACATGTCCGCACCAAATCATATGTATCTTTTGATTTTGAGCTCAGAATGTCATGAATTCAATGCCCACTTAATGCTAGCTCAATTTTCTATACAATGACAAATTTTCAGACTCAAATAGATACGACAAAGCCTCCAAGTAATCCAATCTATCCCAAACTGCATGATGCCATGCATTACGCTTCACTTATTAGCGTTTACTGAATGAGCACCAATGGTCAGCTTAGAATGATCATTTGAAATGACCAATCAACATGACATGTCCGCACTAAATCAACCGTAACTTCTGATTTAGAGCTCAGAATGACATGAATCCAATGCCCACCTAATGCTAGCTCAATGTTTTATACCAAGACAAATTTTTAGACTCAAACAGATACGACAAAGCCTCCAAGTAATCCAATCTATCCCAAACTGTGTGACGCCTTGCATTATGCTTCACTTATAAACCTTTACTTAATGAGCACCAATTATCAGTGTAAAATGATCATTTGAACTGATAAATCAACTTGACTTGTCCGCATTAAATAATCCGTAACTTTTGATTTAGAGCTCAGAATGACATGAATCCGATGCTCACGTAATGCTAGCTCAAGTTTCTATACAATGAAAAATTTTCAGAGTCAAATAGATATGACAAAGCTTCCGAATAATCCAATATAACCCCGACAGTGTGATGCCATGCATTGTACTTCACTTATAAGTCTTTACTCAATGAGCACCATTGATAAGGTTAGAATGATCACTTCAACTGACCAATCAACTTGATATGTCTGAACTAAGTCGTCCGTAACTTTTGATTTCGAGCTCATAAAACATGAATCCAACGCCATCGTAAAGCTAGCTCAATTTTCTATACTATGACAAAATTTCAAACTCAAATACATACGAAAAATCTCCAACTAATCCAATCTATCCAAAACTGCGTGATGTCATGCATTATGCTTCACTTATTTGCCTTTACTAAAGAAGCACCAACGATCAGCTTAGAATGATTAGTTGAACTGCCCAATCAACTTGACATGTCCGCACTAAATCGTCTGTAACTTTTGATTTAGAGCACAAAATGACATGAATCTAATGCCCACATAATGCTAGCTCAAGTTTCTATACAATGACAAGTTTTCAGACTCAAATTGATACGACAAAACCACCAAGTAATCCAATCTATCCCGAACAGCTTGAACCCATACATTATGCAACACTTATAAGCCTTTACTCAATGATCACCAATTATTATTTTAGAATGATCATTTGAACTGACCAATTAACTTGACATGTCCGCACCAATCATATGTACCTTTTGATTTTAGAGCTCAAAATGACATGAATACAATGCCAATGTAATGCGAGCTCAATTTTTTGTACAATGACAAGTTTTCATAGTCAAACAGATACGACAAATATTCCAAGTAATCCGATCTATACCAAACTGTGTGATGACATGCATTATGCTTCACTTATAAGACTTTACTCAATGAGCACCAATGATCAGCATAGAATGATCGTTTGAACTGACCAATCAACTTGATATTTCCGCACTAAATCATCCGTAACTTTTTTTTTAGAACTCAGAATGACATGAATCCAATGCTCACGTTATGCTAGCTCAATTTTCTATACAATGACAAAATTTCAGACTCAAATGGATACGACAAAGCCTCCAAGTAATCCAATTTATCCCAAACTGCGTGCCGTCATGCATTATGCTTCACTTATAAGCCATTATTCAATGAGCACCAATGATCAGCTTAGAATGATCAGTTGAACTGCCCAATCAACTTAACATGTCCGCACTAAACCGTCTGTATCTTTTGATTTAGAGGTCCGAATGAGATGAATACAATGCCCACGTTTTGCTAGCTCAATTTTTTATACAATGACAAATTTTCGGACTCAAATAGATACGACAAAGCCTCCAAGTAATCCAATCTATCCCAAACTGTGTGATGCCATGAATTACGCTTCACTTATAAGCTTTTACTCAATGAGCACCAATGATCAGCTTAAAATGATCAGTTGAACTGGCCAATCATCTTGACATGTCCCCACTAAATCGTCCGTAATTTATGATTTAGAACTCAGAATAACTTGAATCCAATGCCCACATAATTCTAGCTCAATTTTCTATACAATGACAAATTTTCAGACTCAAATGGATACCACAAATCCTCCAAGTAATTCAATCTATCCCAAACTGCGTGATGGCATGCACTATGCTTCCCATACAAGCCTTTATTCAATGAGAACCAATGATCAGCTTAGATTGATCAGTTGAACTGCCCATTCAACTTGACATGTACGCACTAAATCGTCCGTAACTTTTGATTTAGAGCTCAGAATGACATGAATCCAATGCCCACGTTATGATAGCTCAATTTTCAATACAATGACAAATTTTCAGACTCAAATAGAAACGACAAAGCCTCCAAATAATCCAATCTATCCCAAACTGCGTGATGCCACGCATTATGCTTCACTTATAAGCCTTTACTCAATGAGCACCAATGATCAGCTTAGAATGATAATTTGAACTGACCAATCAACTTGACATGTCTGCACCAAATCATACGTAACTTTTGATTTTGAGCTCATAATGACATGAATCCAATGCCCACTTAATGCTCGCTCAAGTTTCTATACAATGACAAATTTTCAGAATCAAATAGATACGACAAAGCCTCCAAGTAATACAATCTATCCAAAACTGCGTGATGCCATGCATTACGCTTCACTTATAACCATTTACTGAATGAGCACCAATGATCAGCTTAGAATGATCATTTGAACTGACCAATCAACATGATATGTCCGCACTAAATCATCTGTAACTTTTGATTTAGAGCTCAGAATTACATGAATCCGATGCCCACGTAATGCTAGCTCAATTTTTATACAAAGACAAATTTTTATACTCAATAGATACGACAAAGCCTCCAAGTAATCCAATCTATCCCAAACTATGTGACGCCATGCATTATGCTTCACTTATAAGCCTTTGCTCAATGACCACCAATGATCAGCTTAAAATGATCAGTTGAACTGACCAATGAACTTGACATGTCCGCACTAAATCATCTGTAACTTTTGATTTAGAGTTCTGAATGACATGAATCCGATGCCCACGTAATGCTAGCTCAATTTTCTATATAGTGACAAATTTTCAGACTCAAAATAGATACGACAAAGCCTCCCAGTAATCCAATCTATCCCAGACAGCGTGATGCCATGCATTATGCTTCACGTATAACCCTTTACTCAATGAGCACCATTGATCAGGTTAGAATGATCATTTGAACTGACCAATCAACTTGACATGTCTGAACAAAATCGTTCATAACTTTGGATTTAAAGCTCAGAAAGACATGAATCCAACGCCCACGTTATGGTAGCTCAATTTTCTATACTATATCAAAATTTCAAGCTCAAATATAATATGAAAAATTCTCCAAGTAATCCAATCTATACAAACCTGCGTGATGTCATGCATTATGCTTCACTTATATGCCTTTACTCAAGGAGCACCAATGATCAGCTTAGAATGATCAGTAGAACAACCCAATCAACTTGACATGTCCGCTCTAAATCGTCTGTAACTTTTGATTTAGAGCTCAGAATGACATTAATCCAATGCGCACGTTATGCCAGCTCAATTTCCTAAACAATGACAAGTTTTCAGACTCAAATAGATACAACAAAGCCTCCAAGTAATCCAATCTATCCCAAACTGTGTGATGCCACGAATTACGTTTCACTTATAAGCCTTTACTCAATGAGCACCAATGATCATGTTAGAATGATCAGTTGAACTGGCCAATCATCTTGACATATCCCCACTAAATCGTCCATAATTTATGATTTAGAACTCAGAATAACATGAATCCAATGCCCACATAATTCTAGCTCAATTTTCTATACAATGACAAATTTTCAGACTCAAATGGATACCACAAATCCTCCAAGTAATTCAATCTATCCCAAACTGCGTGATGGCATGCATTATGCTTCCCATACAAGCCTTTATTCAATGAGAACCAATGATCAGCTTAGATTGATCAGTTGAACTGCCCATTCAACTTGACATGTACGCACTAAATCGTCCGTAACTTTTGATTTAGAGCTCAGAATGACATGAATCCAATGCCCACGTTATGATAGCTCAATTTTCAATACAATGACAAATTTTCAGACTCAAATAGAAACGACAAAGCCTCCAAATAATCCAATCTATCCCAAACTGCGTGATGCCACGCATTATGCTTCACTTATAAGCCTTTACTCAATGAGCACCAATGATCAGCTTAGAATGATAATTTGAACTGACCAATCAACTTGACATGTCTGCACCAAATCATACGTAACTTTTGATTTTGAGCTCAGAATGACATGAATCCAATGCCCACTTAATGCTCGCTCAAGTTTCTATACAATGACAAATTTTCAGAATCAAATAGATACGACAAAGCCTCCAAGTAATACAATCTATCCAGAACTGCGTGATGCCATGCATTACGCTTCACTTATAACCATTTACTGAATGAGCACCAATGATCAGCTTAGAATGATCATTTGAACTGACCAATCAACATGATATGTCCGCACTAAATCATCTGTAACTTTTGATTTAGAGCTCAGAATTACATGAATCCAATGCCCACGTAATGCTAGCTCAATTTTTATACAAAGACAAATTTTTAGACTCAAATAGATACGACAAAGCCTCCAAGTAATCCAATCTAGCCCAAACTATGTGACGCCATGCATTATGCTTCACTTATAAGCCTTTGCTCAATGACCACTAATGATCAGCTTAAAATGATCATTTGAACTGACCAATGAACTTGACATGTCCGCACTAAATCATCTGTAACTTTTGATTTAGAGCTCTGAATGACATGAATCCGATGCCCACGTAATGCTAGCTCAATTTTCTATACAGTGACAAATTTTCAGACTCAAAATAGATACGACAAAGCCTCCCAGTAATCCAATCTATCCCAGACTGCGTGATGCCATGCATTATGCTTCACTTATAACCCTTTACTCAATGAGCACCAATTGATCAGGTTAGAATGATCATTTGAACTGACCAATCAACTTGACATGTCTGAACTAAATCGTCATAACTTTTGATTTAAAGCTCAGAATGACATGAATCCAATGCCCACGTTATGCTAGCTCAATTTTCTATACAATGACAAAATTTCAGCTCAAATATAATACTGAAAAATTCTCCAAGTAATCCAATCTATCCAAACTGCGTGATGTCATGCATTATGCTTCACTTATATGCCTTTACTCAATGAGCACCAATGATCAGCTTAGAATGATCAGTTTGAACTGACCCAATCAACTTGACATGTTCGCACTAAATATTTCTTAACTTTTTATTTAGAGCCCAGAATGACATGAATCCAATGATCACGTTATGCTAGCTCAACTTTCTATACAATGACAAAATTTTAGACTCATATATATACGAAAAAGCCTCCAAGTAATCCAATCTATCCCAAACTGCGTGATGTCATATATTATGCTTCACTTATAAGCCTTTACTCAATGAGCACCAATGATCACCTTATAATGATCAGCTGAACTGGCCAATCAACTTGAAATGTCCGCACTATATCATCGGTAACTTTTGTTTTAGAGCTCTGAATGACATGAATCCAATGCCCACATAATGCTAGCTCAATCTCCTATACAACGACAAATTTTCAGACTCAAATAGATACGACAAAGCCTCCAAGTAATCCAATATATCCCAAACTTCGTGATGCCATGCATTATGCTTCACTTATAAGCCTTTACTCAATGAGCACCAATGATCAGCTTAGAATGATCATTTGAACTGACCAATCAACTTGAAATGTCAGCACGAAATCGTCAATAACTATCGATTTAGAGCTCAAAATGACATGAATCCAACGCTCACGTTATGCTAGCTCAATGTTTTATATTGTGACAAAATTTTCAGACTCAAATAGATATGACAAAGCCTCCAAGTAATCCAATCTATCCCAAACTGCGTGATGTCATGCATTATGCTTCACTTATAAGCCTTTACTCAATGAGCACCAATGATCAGCTTAGAATGATCAGTTGAACTGACCAATCAACTTGACATGTCCGCACTAAATCATCCGTAACTTTTGATTTAGAGCTCAGAATGACATGAATCCAATGCCCACATTATGCTAGCTCAATTTTCTATACGATGACAAATTTTCAAACTCAAATAGATGCGACAAATTCTCAAAGTAATCCAATCAATCCCAAACTGCGTGATACCATGCATTATGCTTTACTTATAAGCTTTTACTCAATGAGCACTAATGATCATCTTAGATTTCTCATTTGAACTGACCAATAATCCTGACATGTCCGAACTAAATCTTCCATAACTTTTGATTTAGAGCTCAGAATGACATGAATCCAATGCCCATGTTATGCTAGCTCAACTTTCTATACAATGACAAATTTTCAAACTCAAATAGATGCGACAAATTCTCAAAGTAATCCAATCTATCCCAAAAATGTGTGATGTCATATATTATGCTTCACTCTTAAGCCTTTACTCAATGAGCACGAATGATCACCTTAGAATGATCTGTGTAACTGGCCAATCAACTTGAAATGTCCGAACTAAATCATCTGTAACTTTTGATTTAGAGCTCTGAATGACATGAATCCAATGCCCACATAATGCAAACTCAATCTCCTATACAATGACAAATTATCAGACTCAAATTGATACGACAATGCCTCCAAGTTGTCCAATATATCCAAAACTGTGTGATGCCATGCTTTATGCTTCACTTATAAGCATTTACTCAATGAGCACCAATGATCAGCTTAGAATGATCATGTGAACTCATCAATCAACTTGATAAGCACGCACTAAGTCATCCGTAACTTTTGATTTAGATCTCAGAATGACATGAATCCAACACCGTCGTTACGTTAGCTAAATTTTCTATACTATGACAAATTTTCAGACTCAAATAGATACGAAAAAGCATACAAGTAATCAAATCTATCCAAAACTGTGCGATGTCATGCACTATGCTTCACTTATAAGCCTTTAGTCAAGGAGCACCAATGATCAGTTGAACTTCCCAATCAACTTGACATATGCATACTAAATCGTCCGTAGCTTATGATTTAGAACTTAAAATAACATGAATCCAATCCCCACGTTACGCTAGCTCAATTTTCTATACAATGACAAATTTTCAGCTCAAATAGAAACAAAAAATACTCCAAGTAATCTCATCTATCCGAAACTTAGTGATGTCATTCATTATGCTTCACTTATAAGCCTTTACTCAATGAGCACAAATGATCAGCTTAGATTGATCATTTGACCTTACCAATCAACTTGAAATTTACGCACTAAATCGTCCGCTTCTTTTGATTTAAAGCTCAAAATGACATGTATCCAATGCCCACGTTATGCTAGCTTCATTTTCTATACTACTACAAAATTTCAAGCTAAAATAGATACGACAAAGCCTCCAAGTAATCCAATATATTCCAAACTGAGTGATGGCATGCATTATGCTTCACTTATAAGCCTTAACTCAAAGAGCAGCAATGATCAGCTAAGAATGATCATTTGAACTGACCAATCAAGTTGGCATGTCTGCACGAAATCGTCCGTAACTTTTGATTAGGGCTCAGAATTACATGAATCCAACGCCCATGTTATGCTAGCTCAGTTTTTTATACAATGAAAAAATTTTAGACTCAAATAGATACGACAAAGCCATCAAGTAATCCAATCTATTCAAAACTACGTGATGCCATTCATTATGCTTCACTTATAAGCCTTTACTCAATCACCACCAATGATCACCTTAGAATGATCATTTGAACTGGCCAATGAACTTGACATATCCGCTTTAAATCGTCCGTAACTTTTGATTTAGAGCTCAAAATGACATGAGTCCAATGGCCACGTAATGCTAGCTCAATTTTCTATACAGTGACAAATTTTCAGGCTCAAATAGATACGAAAAATCCTCCAAGTAATCTAATCTATCCCAAACTAAGTGATGTCATTCATTATGCTTCACTTATAAGCCTTTACTCAATGAGCGCCAATGATCAGCTTAGAATGATCATTTGACCTGAGCAATCAACTTGAAATGTCTGCACTAAGTCGTCCGTTTCTTTTGATTTAAAGTTCAAAGTGACATGAATCCAATACCCATGTTATGCTAACTCAATTTTCAATACTACTACAAAATTTCAGACTAAAATAAATACGACAAATCCTCCAAATAATCCAATATATCCAAAACTGCGTGATGCCATGCATTACGCTTCACTTGTAAGCCTTTACTCAATGATCACCAACGATCAGTTTATAATGATCATTAGAACTGATTAATCAACTTGATATGTCAGCACTAAATCGTCTGTAACTCTTGATTTAGATCTCGGAATGACATGAATCCAATGCCCACGTTATGTTAGCTCAATTGTGTATACTATCACAAAATTTCAGACTCAAATAGATACGACAAAGCCTACATGTAATCCAATGTTTCTAAAACTGTGTGATGTTATGCATTATGCTTCACTTATAAGCCTTTACTCAAGGAGCACCAATGATCAGCATAGAAAAATCAGTTGAACTTCCCAATAAATTTGACATGTCCACACTAAATCGTCCGTAACTTTTGATTTAGATGTCAGAATGACAAGAATCCAATGCCCGCAATATGCTAGCTCAATTTTCTATACAATGACAAATTTTCAATCTCAAATAGATATGACAAAGAATTCAAGTAATCCAATCTATCCCAAACTGCGTGATACCATGCATTTACTTATAAGCATTTACTCAATGAGGACCAATGATAAGCTTAGATTGATCATTTCAACTGACCAATAACCTTGACATGTCTGCACTAAATCGTCTCTAACTTTTTATTTAGATCTCAGAATGACATGAGTCCAATGCCAACGTTATGCTAGCTCAATATTCTATACAATGACAAATTCTCAGACTCAAATAGATATGACAAAGTCTCCAACTAATACAAACTATCCCAAACTGTGTGATGCCATGCATTATTCTTCACTTATAAGCCGTTACTCAATGAGCACCAATGATTAGATTAAAATGATCATTTGAACTAACCAATCAACCTGATTTGTCCACACTAAAACATTCGTAACTTTTCATTTAGAGTTCAGAATGACATGAATATAACGCCCACGTTATGGTAGCTCAATTTTCTATACTATGAAAAAATTTCAGTCTTAAATATATATGAAAAAGCCTCCAAGTAATCCAATATATCCCAAACTGTGTGATGTCATGCATTATGCTTTACTCATAAGCGTTATTCAATGACCACCAATGATCAACTTAGAATGATTATTTGAACTGCCCAATCAACTTGATATGTCCGCAGTAAATCGTCCGCAACTTTTGATTTAAAGCTCATAGTGACATGAATCCAATGCCCACGTTATGCTAGCTCGATTTTCTATACAATGACAAATTTTTTAGACTCAAATAGATACGTTAAAGCCTTCAAGTAATCCAATATAACCCAAACTGTGTGATGCCATGCATTATGCTTCACTTATAAGCCATTACTCAATCAGCACCAATGATCAGTTTAGAATGATCAGTTGAACTGGCCAATCAACTTGACATGTCTGCACTAAATCGTTCGTAACTTTTGATTTACAACTCGGAATGACATGAATTTAATGCCCACGTAATGGTAGCTCAATTTTCTATGCAATAACAAATTTCCAGACTCAAATAAATACGACAAAGCATCCAAGTAGTCCAATCTATCCCAAACTACGTCATGCCATGCATTATGCTTCACTTATAAGCCTGTACTCAATGAGCACCAATGATCAGCTTAGAATGATCATTTGAACTGACCAATCAACTTGACATGTCCGCAATAAATCATCCGTAACTTTTGATTTAGAGCTCTGAATGACATTAATCGAACGCCCATGTTATGCTACCTCAAATTTCTATTCTACTATTAAATTTCAAACTAAAATAGATACGACAAAGCCTACAAGTAATCCAACATATCCCAAACTGAGTGATGACATGCATTATGCTTCACTTATAAGCCTTTACTCAATGAGCACCAATGATCAGCTTAGAATGATCAATTGAATTGACCGATCAACTTATCATGTCTGCACTAAATTGTCTGTATCTTTTGATTTAGTGCTCATAATGACATAAATCCAACGCCCACGTTATGCTAGCTCAATTTTCTATACAGTGACAAATTTTCAGACTCAAATAGATACGACGAAGCCTCCAAGTCCCAATCTATCCAGACTTGTGTGATGCCTCACATTATACTTCACTTAAAAGCCTTTACTCAATGACTACCAATAAGCAGCTTAGAATGATCAGTTGAACTGACCAATAACCTTGACATGTCCGCACTAAATCTTCCGTAACTTTTAATTTAGATCTCAGAATGACATGAATCCAAAACCCACGTTATGCTAGCTCAATTTTCTATACAATGAAAATATTTCAGACTCAAAAAGATACGACAAAGCCTCCAAGTAATCAAATCTATCCCAAACTATGTGAAGTCATGCATTATGCTTCACTTATAAGCTTTTACTCAATATGCACCAATGATCACCTTAGAATGGCCATTTGAACAGGCCAATCAACTTGAAATATCCGCACTAAATCATCTGTAATTTCAGAATCGACCAAGCCTTCAAGTAATACAACCTATCTTAGACTACGTGATGTCATGCATTATGCTTTACTTATAAGCGTTTACTCAATGAGCACCACTGATCAGAGTAGAATGATCATTTGAACTAATCAACTTGACATATCCGCACTAAATCGTCCATAACTTTTGATTTAGAGCTAAGAATGACATGAATCCAATGCCCACGTAATGCTAGCTCAATTTTCTATACAATGACAAATTTTCTGATTCAAATAGATACCACAAAGCATCCAATTAATCCAATCTATCCCAAACTGCGTGATGCCATGCATTATGCTTCACTGATAAGCCTTTACTCAATGAGCACCAATGATCTGCTTAGAATGATCATTTGAACTTTCTAATATTTTTGCACTAAATCGTCGGTATCTATTGATTTAGAGCTCAGAATGACAAGAATCCAATGACCACGTTATGCTAGCTCAATTTTCTATATTTTGACAAAATTTCAGCCTCAAATATATACGACAAAGCCTCCAAGTAATCCAATCTATCCAAAACTATGTGATGGTATGCATTATACTTCACTTATAAGCCTTTACTCAATGAGCACCAATGATCAGCTTAGAATGATCATTTGAACTGACCAATCAACTTGATATGTACGCAGAAAATCGTATTTAACTTTTGATTTAGAGCTCTGAATGGCATGAATCCAATGCCTACGCTGTGCTAGCTCAATTTTCTATTTTGTGACAAAATTTCAGACTCAAATAGATATGACAAAGCCTCGAAGTAATCCAATCTATCACAAACTGCGTGATGCCATGCATTATGATTCACTTATACGCCTTTACTCAATGAGCACCAATGATAAGCTTAGAATGATCATTCGAACTGACCAGCCAACTTGACATGTACGCACTAAATCTTCCATATCTTTTGATTTATAGCTTAAAATATCATGAATCCACAGCCCACGTTATGCTAGCTCAATTTTCTATACTGTGACTAAATCTCAGACTCAAATATATACGACAAAGCCTCCAGGAAATATAATCTATCCCAAACTGCGTGATACCATGGATTATGCTTCACTTATAAGCCTTTACTCAATGAGCATCTATGATCAGCTAAGAACTGTCATTTGAACTTACCAATCAACTTGATATGTGCATACTGAATCGTCCGTAGCTTTTGGTTTAGAGCTCAGAATGACATGAAGCCAACGCCTACGTATGCTAGCTCAGTTTTCAATAAAATGACAAAATTTCAGACTCAAATTGATACGACAAAGCTTACAAAAAATAATCCAATCTATCCCAAAGTGCGTGATGTCATGCATTATGCTTCACTTATAAGCATTTACTCAATGAGCACCAATGACCAGCTTAGAATGATCAATTGAACTACCCAATCTACTTGACATGTCTGCACTAAATCGTCCGTAACTTTTGATTTAGAGCTCAGAATGACATGAATCCAACGGCCACGTCATGCTAGCTAAATTTTCTATACTATGACGAAGTTTTAGACTCAAATAGATACGACAAAGCCTCTCAGTAATCCAATCTATCCCAAACTGTGTGATGTCATGCATTATGCTTCACTTATAAGCCTTTACTCAATAAGCACCAATTATCAGCTTAGAATGATCAGTTGAACTGGCCAATCAACTTGACATGTGCGCAAAAAATTGTGTTTAACTTTTGATTTAGAACTAAGAATGACATGAATCCAACGCCCACGCCATGCTAGCTCAATTTTCTATACTATGGCAAAATTTCAGATTCAAATAGAATCGACCAAGCCTTCAAGTAATCCAATATATTCCAAACTTAGTGATGCCATTCATTATGCTTCACTTATAAGACTTTACTCAATCACCACCAATGATCACCTTAGAATGATCATTTGAACTGGCCAATGAACTTGACATATCCGCATTAAATCATCCGTAACTTTTGATTTAGAGCTCAAAATGACATGAGTCCAATGGCCACGTAATGCTAGCTCAATTTTCTATACAGTGACAAATTTTCAGACTCAAATAGATACGAAAAATCCTCCAAGTAATCTAATCTATCCCAAACTGAGTGATGTCATTCATTATGCTTCACTTATAAGCCTTTACTCAATGAGCGCCAATGATCAGCTTAGAATGATCATTTGACCTGACCAATCAACTTGAAATGTCTGTACTAAGTCGTCCATTTCTTTTGATTTAAAGTTCAAAGTGACATGAATCCAATGCCCACGTTATGCTAACTCAATTTTCAATACTACTACAAAATTTCAGACTAAAATAAATACGACAAATCCTCCAAAATAATACAATATATCCAAAGCTGCGTGATGCCATGCATTATGCTTCACTTATAAGCCTTTACTCAATGATCACCAATGATCAGTTTATAATGATCATTTGAACTGATTAATCAACTTGATATGTCCGCACTAAATTGTCTCTAACTCTTGATTTAGATCTCAGAATGACATGAATCCAACGCTCACGTTATGTTAGCTCAATTTTCTATACTATGACAAATTTTCAGACTCAAATAGATACGACAAAGCCTAGATGTAATCCAATGTATCTAAAACTGTGTGATGTTATGCATTATGCTTCACTTATAAGCCTTTACTCAAGGAGCACCAATGATCAGCTTAGAATGATCAGTTGAACTGCCCAATCAACTTGACATGTCTGCACTAAATCGTCGGTAATTTTTGATTTAGAGCTCAGAATGACATGAATCCAATGCCCACGTTATGCTAGCTCAATTTTCTATACAATGACAAAATTTCAAACTCAAATAGATGCGACAAATTCTCAAATTAATCCAATCTATCCCAAACTGCGTGATACCATGCATTATGCTTTACTTATAAGCTTTTACTCAATGAGTACTAATGATCAGCTTAGATTTATCATTTGAACTGACCAATAATCTTGACATGCCGCACTAAATCTTCCATAACTTTTTATTTAGAGCTCAGAATGACATGAATCCAATGACCATGTTATGCTAGCTCAACTTTCTATACAATGACAAATTTTTAGACTCAAATATATATGACAAAGCCTACAAGTAATCCAATCTATCCCAAAACTGTGTGATGTCATATATTATGCTTCACTTATAAGCCTTTACTCAATGAGCACGAATGATCACCTTAGAATGATCAGTGTAACTGGCCAATCAACTTGAAATGTCCGAACTAAATCATCTGTAACTTTTGATTTAGAGCTCTGAATGACATGAATCCAATGCCCACATAATGCAAGCTCAATCTCCTATACAATGACAAATTATCAGACTCAAATTGATATGACAATGCCTCCAAGTTGTCCAATATATCCATAACTGTGTGATGCCATGCTTTATGCTTCACTTATAAGCCTTTACTCAATGAGCACCAATGATCAGCTTAGAATGATCATGTGAACTCATCAATCAACTTGATAAGTACGCACTAAGTCATCCGTAACTTTTGATTTAGATCTCAGAATGACATGAATCCAACACCCTCGTTACGCTAGCTAAATTTTCTATACTATGACAAATTTTCAGACTCAAATAGATACGAAAAAGCATACAAGTAATCAAATCTATCCAAAACTGTGCGATGTCATGCACTATGCTTCACTTATAAGCATTTAGTCAAGGAGCACTAATGATCAGTTGAACTTCCCAATCAACTTGACATATGCGTACTAAATCGTCCGTAGCTTATGATTTAGAACTTAGAATAACATGAATCCAATCCCCACGTTATGCTAGCTTAATTTTCTATACAATGACAAATTTTCAGCTCAAATAGATACGAAAAATACTCCAAGTAATCTCATCTATCCTAAACTGAGTGATATCATTCATTATGCTTCACTTATAAGCCTTTACTCAATGAGCACAAATGATCAGCTTAGATTGATCATTTGACCTGACCAATCAACTTGAAATTTACGCACTAAATTGTCCGCTTCTTTTGATTTAAAGCTCAGAATGACATGTATCCAATGCCCATGTTATGCTAGCTTCATTTTCTATACTACTACAAAATTTCAAACTAAAATAGATACGACAAAGCCTCCAAGTAATCCAATATATTCCAAACTGAGTGATGGCATGCATTATGCTTCACTTATAAGCCTTAACTCAAAGAGCAGCAATGATCAGCTAAGAATGATCATTTGAACTGACCAATCAAGTTGGCATGTCTGCACGAAATCGTCCGTAAATTTTGATTAGGGCTCAGAATGACATGAATCCAACGCCCATGTTATGCTAGCTCAGTTTTCTATACAATGAAAAAAATTTAGACTCAAATAGATACGACAAAGCCATCAATTAATCCAATCTATTCAAATCTACATGATGCCATTCATTATGCTTCACTTATAAGCCTTTACTCAATCACCACCAATGATCACCTTAGAATTATCATTTGAACTGGCCAATGAACTTGACATATCCGCATTAAATCATCCGTATTTTTTGATTTAGAGCTCAAAATGACATGACTCCAATGGCCACGTAATGCTAGCTCAATTTTCTATACAGTGACAAATTTTCAGACTCAAATAGATACGAAAAATCCTCCAAGTAATCTAATCTATCCCAAACTGAGTGATGTCATTCATTGTGCTTCACTTATAAGCCTTTACTCAATGAGCGCCAATGATCAGCTTAGAATGATCATTTGACCTGACCAATCAACTTGAAATGTCTGTACTAAGTCGTCCATTTCTTTTGATTTAAAGTTCAAAGTGACATGAATCCAATGCCCACGTTATGCTAACTCAATTTTCAATACTACTACAAAATTTCAGACTAAAATAAATACGACAAATCCTCCAAAGAATACAATATATCCAAAACTGTGTGATGCCATGCATTATGCTTCACTTAGAAGCCTTTACTCAATGATCACCAATGATCAGTTTATAATGATCATTTGAACTGATTAATCAACTTGATATGTCCGCACTAAATTGTCTGTAACTCTTTATTTAGATCTCAGAACGACATGAATCCAACGCCCACGTTATGTTAGCTCAATTTTCTATACTATGACAAAATTTCAGACTCAAATAAATACGACAAAGCCTACATGTAATCCAATGTATCTAAAACTGCATGATGTTATGCATTATGCTTCACTTATAAGCCTTTACTCAAGGAGCACCAATGATCAGCTTAGAATGATCAGTTGAACTGCCCAATCAACTTGACATGTCTGCACTAAATCGTCGGTAATTTTTGATTTAGAGCTTAGAATGACATGAATCCAATGCCCACGTTATGCTAGCTCAATTTTCTATACAATGACAAATTTTCAAACTCAAATAGATGCGACAAATTCTCAAAGTAATCCAATCTATCCCAAACTGCGTGATACCATGCATTATGCTTTACTTATAAGCTTAACTCAATGAGCACTAATTATCAGCTTAGATTTATCATTTGAACTGACCAATAATCTTGACATGTCCGTACTAAATCTTCCATAACTTTTGATTTAGAGCTCAGAATGACATGAATCCAATGACCATGTTATGCTAGCTCAACTTTCTATACAATGACAAATTTTTAGACTCAAATATATATGACAAAGCCTACAAGTAATCCAATATATCCCAAAACTGTGTGATGTCATATATTATGCTTCACTTATAAGCCTTTACTCAATGAGCACGAATGATCACCTTAGAATGATCAGTGTAACTGGCCAATCAACTTGAAATGTCCAAACTAAATCATCTGTAACTTTTGATTTAGAGCTCTGAATGACATGAATCCAATGCCCACATAATGCAAGCTCAATCTCCTATACAATGACAAATTATCAGACTCAAATTGATACGACAATGCCTCCAAGTTGTCCAATATATCCAAAACTGTGTGATGCCATGCTTTATGCTTCACTTATAAGCCTTTACTCAATGAGCACCAATGATCAGCTTAGAATGATCATGTGAACTCATTAATCAACTTGATAAGTACGCACTAAGTCATCCGTAACTTTTGATTTAGATCTCAGAATGACATGAATGCAACACCCTCGTTACGCTAGCTAAATTTTCTATACTATGACAAATTTTCAGACTCAAATAGATAAGAAAAAGCATACAAGTAATCAAATCTATCCAAAACTGTGCGTTGTCATGCACTATGCTTCACTTATAAGCCTTTAGTCAAGGAGCACCAATGATCAGTTGAACCTCCCAATCAACTTGACATATGCGTACTAAATCGTGCGTATCTTATGATTTAGAACTTAGAATAACATGAATCCAATACCCACATTATGCTAGCTCAATTTTCTATACAATGACAAATTTTCAGCTCAAATAGATACGAAAAATACTCCAAGTAATCTCATCTATCCTAAACTGAGTGATGTCATTCATTATGCTTCACTTATAAGCCTTTACTCAATGAGCACAAATGATCAGCTTAGATTGATCATTTGACCTGACCAATCAACTTGAAATTTACGCACTAAATCGTCCGCTTCTTTTGATTTAAAGCTCAGAATGACATGTATCCAATGCCCACGTTATGCTAGCTTCATTTTCTATACTACTACAAAATTTCAAACTAAAATAGATACGACAAAGCCTCCAAGTAATCCAATATATTCCAAACTGAGTGATGGCATGCATTATGCTTCACTTATAAGCCTTAACTCAATGAGCAGCAATGATCAGCTAAGAATGATCATTTGAACTGACCAATCAAGTTGGCATGTCTGCACGAAATCGTCTGTAACTTTTGATTAGGGCTCAGAATGACATGAATCCAACGCCCATGTTATGCTAGCTCAGAATGACATGAATCGTCTGTAACTTTTGATTAGGGCTCAGAATGACATGAACTGACCAATGCTAGCTCAGTTTTCTATACAATGAAAAAAAGTAATCCAATCTATTCAAAGCTACGTGATGCCATTCATTATGCTTCACTTATAAGCCTTTACTCAATCACCACCAATGATCACCTTAGAATGATCATTTGAACTCGCCAATGAACTTGACATATCCGCATTAAATCGTCCGTAACTTTTGATTTAGAGCTCAAAATGACATGAGTCCAATGGCCACGTAATGCTAGCTCAATTTTCTATACAGTGACAAATTTTCAGACTCAAATAGATACGAAAAATCCTCCAAGTAATCTAATCTATCCCAAACTGAGTGATGTCATTCATTATGCTTCACTTATAAGTCTTTACTCAATGAGCGCCAATGATCAGCTTAGAATGATCATTTGACCTGACCAATCAACTTGAAATGTCTGCACTAAGTCGTCCGTTTCTTTTGATTTAAAGTTCAAAGTGACATGAATCCAATGCCCATGTTATGCTAACTCAATTTTCAATACTACTACAAAATTTCAGACTAAAATAAATACGACAAATCCTCCAAATAATCCAATATATCCAAAACTGCGTGAGGTCATGCATTATGTTTCACTTATAAGCCTTTACTCAATGATCACCAATGATTAGTTTATAATGATCATTTGAACTGATTAATCAACTTGATATGTCCGCACTAAATCGTCTGTAACTCTTGATTTGGATCTGAGAATGACATGAATCCAACGCCCACGTTATGTTAGCTCAATTTTCTATACTATCACAAAATTTCAGACTGAAATAGATACGACAAAGCCTACATGTAATCCAATGTATCTAATACTGTATGATGTTATGCATTATGCTTCACTTATAAGCCTTTACTCAAGGAGCACCAATGATAAGCTTGAATGATCTGTTGAACTGCCCAATCAATTTGACATGTCCACACTAAATCGTCAGTAACTTTTGATTTAGATGTCAGAATCACAAGAATCCAATACCCGCTATATGCTAGCTCAATTTTCTATACAGTGATAAATTTTCAATCTCAAATAGATATGACAAAGAATTCAAGTAATCCAATCTATCCCAAACTGCATGATACCGTGCATTATGCTTCACTTATAAGCATTTACTCAATGAGCACCAATGATAAGCTTAGATTGTTCATTTGAACTGACCAATAACCTTGACATGTCCGCATTAAATCGTCTCTAACTTTTGATTTAGATCTCAGAATGACATGAGTCCAATGCCAACGTTATGCTAGCTCAATATTCTATACAATGACAAATTCTCAGACTCAAATAGATAGGAAAAAGTCTCCAAGTAATACAATCTATCCCAAACTGTGTGATGCCATGCATTATTCTTCACTTATAAGCCGTTACTCAATGAGCACCAATGATTAGATTAAAATGATCATTTGAACTGACCAATCAACTTGATTTGTCCACACTAAAATGTTCGTAACTTTTGATTTAGAGTTCAGAATGACATGAATCTAACGCCCACGTTATGGTAGCCCAATTTTCTATACTATGAAAACATTTCAGTCTTAAATAGATATGACAAAGCCTCCAAGTAATCCAATATATACCAAACTGTGTGATTTCATGCATTATGCTGCACTTATAAGCGTTTATTCAATGAGCACCAATGATCAGCTTAGAATGATTAGTTGAACTGCCCAATCAACTTGATATGTCCGCAATAAATCGTCCGCAACTTTTGATTTAGAGCTCATAGTGACATGAATCCAATGCCCACGTTATGCTAGCTCAATCTTCTATACAATGACAAATTTTTCAGACTCAAATAAATACGTTAAAGCCTTCAAGTAATCCAATATAACCCAAACTGTGTGATGCTATGCATTATGCTTCACTTATAAGCCTTTACTCAATCAGCACCAATGATCAGCTTTGAATGATCAGTTAAACTGGCCAATCAAC
The DNA here is from genome assembly GCA_018901935.1 of Pugionium cornutum. Classification (NCBI taxonomy): domain Eukaryota; kingdom Viridiplantae; phylum Streptophyta; class Magnoliopsida; order Brassicales; family Brassicaceae; genus Pugionium; species Pugionium cornutum. The sequence continues at coordinate 14,327,300 of CM032165.1, read as the reverse complement.
CTGACATGTCCGCACTAAATCGTTCGTAACTTTTCATTTAGAACTCGGAATGACATGAATTTAATGCCCACGTAATGGTAGCTCAATTTTCTATGCAATGAAAAATTTTCAGACTCAAATAGATACGACAAAGCATCCAAGTAGTCCAATCTATCCCAACCTGCGTCATGCCATGCAATATGCTTCACTTATAAGCCTTTACTCAATGAGCACCAATGATCAGCTTAGAATGATCATTTGAACTGACCACTAAACTTGACATGTCAGCAATAAATCGTCCGTAACTTTTGATTTAGAGTTCCGAATGACATTAATCCAACGCCCACATTATGCTAGCTCAAATTTCTATTCCACTACAAAATTTCAGACTAAAATAGATACGACAAAGCCTACAAGTAATCCAACATATCCCAAACTGAGTGATGCCATGCATTATGCTTCACTTATAAGCCTTTACTCATTGAGCACCAATGATCAGCTTAGAATGATCATTTGAATTGACCGATCAACTTATCATGTCTGCACTAAATCGTCCGTATCTTTTGATTTAGTGCTCAGAATGACATGAATCCAACACCCACGTTACGCTAGCTCAATTTTCTATACAGTGACAAATTTTCAAACTCAAATAGATGCGACAAATTCTCAAAGTAATCCAATCTATCCCAAACTGCGTGATCCATGCATTATACTTTACTTATAAGACTTTACTCAATGAGCACTAATGATCAGCTTAGATTTATCATTTGAACTGACCAATAATCTTGACATGTCCGCACTAAATCTTCGATAACTTTTGATTTAGAGCTCAGAATGACATGAATCCAATGACCATGTTATGATAGCTCAACTTTCTCTACAATGACAAATTTTTAGACTCAAATATATATGACAAAGCCTACAAGTAACCCAATCTATCCCAAACTGTGTGATATCATATATTATGCTTCACTTATAAGCCTTTACTCAATGAGCACCAATGATCACCTTAGAATGATCAGTGTAACTCGCCAATCAACTAGAAATGTCTGAACTAAATCATCTATAACTTTTGATTTAGAGCTTTGAATGACATGAATCCAATGCCCACATAATGCAAGCTCAATCTCCTATACAATGACAAATTTTCATACTCAAATAGATACGATAATGCCTCCAAGTAGTCCAATATATCCAAAACTGCGTGATGCCATGCTTTATGCTTCATTTATAAGCCTTTACTCAATGAGCACCAGTGATCAGCTTAGAATGATAATTTGAACTCATCAATCAACTTGACATATGCGTACTAAATCGTCCGTAGCTTATGATTTAGAACTTAGAATAACATGAATCCAATCCCCACGTTACGCTAGCTCAATTTTGTATACAATGACAAATTTTCAGCTCAAATAGATATGAAAAATACTCCAAGTAATCTCATGTATCCTAAACAGAGTGATGTCATTCATTATGCTTCACTTATAAGCCTTTACTCAATGAGCACCAATGATTAGCTTAGAATGATCATTTGACCTGACCAACCAACTTGAAATTTACGCACTAAATCGTCCATTTCTTTTGTTTTAAAGCTCAGAATGACATGTATCCAATGCCGACGTTATGCTAGCTTAATTTTCTATACTACTACAAAATTTCAAACTAAATAGATACGACAAAGCCTCGAAGTAATCCAATATATTCCAAACTGAGTGATGGCATGCATTATGCTTCACTTATAAGTCTTAACTCAATGAGCACCAATGATCAGCTTAGAATGATCATTTGAACTGACCAATCACGTTGGCATGTCTGCACTAAATCGTCCGTAACTTTTGATTAGGGCTCAGAATGACATGAATCCAACGCCCATGTTGTGCTAGATCAGTTTTCTATACAATGAAAAACCTTTAGACTCAAAAAAATACGACAAAGCCATCAAGTAATCCAATCTATTCATAACTACTTGATGCCATTCATTATGCTTCACTTATAAGCCTTTACTCAATCACCACCAATGATCACCTTAGAATGATCATTTGAACTGGCCAATCAACTTGACATATCCGCATTAAATTGTCCGTAACTTTTGATTTAGAGCACAAAATGACATGAGTCCAATGGCCACGTAATGCTAGCTCAATTTTCTATACAGTGACAAATTTTCAGACTCAAATAGATACAAAAAATCCTCCAAGTAATCTAATCTATCCCAAACTGAGTGATGTCATTCATTATGCTTCACTTATAAGCCTTTACTCAATGAGCACCAATGATCAGCTTAGAATGATCATTTGACCTGACTAATCAACTTGAAATGTCCGCCCTAAGTCGTCCGTTTCTTTTGATTTAAAGTTCAAAATGACATGAATCCAATGCCCACGTTATGCTAACCAAAATTTTCAATACTACTACAAAATTTCAGACTAAAATAAATACGACAAAGCCTCCAAGTAATCCAATATATCCCAAACTGAGTGAGGCCATGCATTATGCTTCACTTATAAGCCTTTACTCAATGAGCACCAATTATCAGCTTAGAATGATCAGTTGAACTGGCCAATCAACTTGACATGTGCGCACAAAATTGTCCTTAACTTTTGATTTAGAACTAAGAATGACATATCCAACGCCCACGTCATGCTAGCTCAAATTTCTATACTATGGCAAAATTTCAGATTCAAATAGAAACGACCAAGCCTTCAAGTAATACAACCTATTCCATACTACGTGATGTCATGCATTATGCTTTACTTATAAGCGTTTACTCAATGAGCACAAATGATCAGAGTAGAATGATCATTTGAACTGGCCAATCAACTTGACATATCCGCACTAAATCGTCCGTAACTTTTGATTTAGAGCTAAGAATGACATGAATCCAATGCCCACGTAATGCTAGCTCAATTTTCTATACAATGACAAACTTTCAGATTCAAATCCATATCACAAAGCATCCAATTAATCCAATCTATCCAAAACTGCGTGATGCCATGCATTACGCTTCACTTATAAGCATTTACTCAATGAGCACCAATGACAAGCTTAGAATGATCAATTGAACTACCCAATCTACTTGACATGTCTGCACTAAATCGTCTGTTACTTTTGATTTAGAGCTCAGAATGACATGAATCCAATGCCCACGTCATGCTAACTCAATTTTCTATACTATGACAAAGTTTTAGACTCAAATAGATACGACAAAGCCTCTAAGTAATTCAATCCATCCCAAACTGTGTGATGTCATGCATTATACTTCACTTATAAGCTTTTACTCAATGAGCACCAATTATCAACTTAGAATGATCAGTTGAACTGGCCAATCAACTTGACATGTGCGCACAAAATTGTGTTTAACTTTTGATTTAGAACTAAGAATGACATGAATCCAACGCCCACGTCATGCTAGCTCAATTTTCTATACTATGGCAAAATTTCAGATTCAAATAGAATCGACCAAGCCTTCAAGTAATACAACCTATCCCAGACTACATGATGTCATGCATTATGCTTTACTTATAAGCGTTTACTCAATGAGCACCAATGATCAGAGTAGAATGATCATTGGAACTGGCCAATCAACTTGACATATCCGCACTAAATCGTCTGTAACTTTTGATTTAGAGCTAAGAATGACATGAATCCAATGCCCACGTAATGCTAGCTCAATTTTCTATACAATGGGAAACTTTCAGATTCAAATAGATACCACAAAGCATCCAATTAATCCAATCTATCCCAAACTGTGTGATGCAATGCATTATGCTTCACTTATAAGCCTTTACACAATGAGCACCTATGATCAGCTTAGAATTATCATTTGAACTGACCAATCAACTTGATATGTGCAGACTAAATCGTCCGTAACTTTTGATTTATAGCTCAGAATGACATGAAACCAACGCCCACGTTATGCTAGCTCAATGTTCTATACAATGACAAATTTTCTGATTCAAATAGATACGACAAAGCATCCAATTAATCCAATCTATCCCAAAGTGCGTGATGTCATGTATTATGCTTCACTTATAAGCCTTTACTCAATGAGCACCAATGATCAGCTTCGAATGATCATTTGAACTATCTAATCAACTTGATATTTTCGCACTAAATCGTCCTTATCTAATGATTTAAAGCTCAGAATGACAAGAATCCAATGACAACGTTATGCTTGCTCAATTTTCTATATTGTGACAAAATTTCAGCCTCAAATATATACGACAAAGCCTCCAAGTAATCCAATCTATCCAAAACTATGTGATGCTATGCATTATACTTCACTTATAAGCCTTTACTCAATGAGCACCAATGATGAGCTTAGAATGATCAATTGAACTGACCAATCAACTTGATATGTATGCAGCAAATCGTGTTTAACTATTGATTTAGAGCTCTGAATGGCATGAATCCAATGCCCACGCTGTGCTAGCTCAATTTTCTATATTGTGACAAAATTTCAGACTCAAATAGATATGACAAAGCCTCGAAGTAATCTAATCTATCACAAACTGCATGATGCCATGCATTATGATTCACTTATACGCCTTTACTCAATGAGCACCAATGATCAGCTTAGAATGATATTTGAACTGACCAACCAACTTGACATGTACGCACTAAATCTTCCGTATCTTTTGATTTATAGCTTAAAATATCATGAATCCACAGCCCACGTTATGCTAGCTCAATTTTCTATATTGTGACTAAATCTCAAACTCAAATATATACGACAAAGCTTCCAAGTAATATAATCTATCCCAAACTGCGTGATGCCATGGATTATGCTTCACTTATAAGCCTTTACTCAATGAGCATCTATGATCAGCTAAGAAGTGTCATTTACCAATCAACTTGATATGTGCATACTGAATCGTCCGTAGCTTTTGATTTAGAGCTCAGAATGACATGAAGCCAACGCCTACGTTATGCTAGCTCAGTTTTCTATAATATGACAAAATTTCAGACTCAAATTGATACGACAAAGCTTACAAAAAATAATCCAATCTATCCCAAAGTGCCTGATGTCATGCATTATGCTTCACTTATAAGCGCTTACTCAATGAGCACCAATGACCAGCTTAGAATGATAAATTGAACTACCCAATCTACTTGACATGTCCGCACTAAATCGTCCGTAACTTTTGATTTAGAGCTCAGAATGACATGAATCCAACGCCCACGTCATGCTAGCTCAATTTTCTATACTATGACGAAGTTTTAGATTCAAATAGATACGACAAAGCCTCTAAGTAATCCAATCTATCCCAAACTGTGTGATGTCATGCATTTTGCTTCACTTATAAGCCTTTACTCAATGAGCACCTATTATAACCTTAGAAAGATCAGTTGAACTGCTAATCAACTTGACATGTCCATACTAAATCGTCCGTAACTTTTGATTTTGAGCTCATAGTTACATGAATCCAATGCCCACGTAATGCTAGCCCGATTTTCTATACAATCCCAAATTTTCAGACTCGAATAGATTCGACAATGACTTCAAGTAATCCAATATATCTTAATTTGCATTATGTCATGCATTATGCTTCACTTATAAGCCTTTACTCAATGAGCACCTATGATCAGCTTAGAATGATCATTTGAACTGACAAATCAACTTGACATGTCCGCACTAAATCATCCATCACTTTTAATTTAGAGCTCAAAATGACATGAATCCAACACCCACGTTATGCTAGCTCAATTTTCTGTACTATGACAAATTTTTAGACTCAAATAGATATGATAAAACATCCAATTAATCCAATCTATCCCAAAGTGTGTGATGTCATGTATTATGCTTCACTTATAAGCCTTTACTGAATGAACACCAATGATCAGCTTAGAATGATCATTTGAACTGGCTAATCAACTTGATATGTGTGCACTAAATCGTATGTAACTTTTGATTTAGAGCTAAGAACGACACGAATCTAATGCCCACGTAATGCTAGAGAAATTTTTTAAACAATGACAAATTTTGAAACTCAAATAGATTCGACAAAGCCTCCAAATTATCCAATCTATCCCAAACTGCATGATGACATGCATCATGCTTCTCTTATAAGCCTTTACTCAATGAGCACTAATGATCACCTTAGAATGATCATTTGAAAAGGCCAATCAACTTGACAAGTGCGCACAAAATCGTCCGTAACTTTTGATTAGAGTTTAGAATGACATGAATCCGTGATGTCATGCATTATGCTTCCCTTATATTCCTTTACTCAGTGAGCGCCAATGATCAGCTTAAAATGATCAGCTTAAAATGATCAGTTGAACTGGCCAATCAACTTTACATGTCCGCACTATATCGTCCGTAACTTTTGATTTAGAGCTCGGAATGACATGAATCCAATGCCCACGTAATGCTACCTCAATTTTCTATACAATGACAAATTTTCAGACTCAAATAGATTCGACAAAGCCTCCAAGTAATCCAATCTATCCCAAACTGTGTGACGCCATGCATTATGCTTCACTTATAAGCCTTTACTCAATGCGCACCTATGACCAGCTTAGAATAATCGTTTGAACTGACCTATCAACTTGATATTTGTGCAGTAAATCAACCGTAACTTTTGATTTAGACCTCAGAATGACATGAAACCAACGCCCACGTTATGGTAGCTAAATTTTCTATACTATGACAAATTTTTAGACTCAAATAGATATGATAAAGCATCCAATTAATCCAATCTATCCCAAAGTGCGTGATGTCATGTATTATGCTTCACTTATAAGCCTTTACTTAATGAGCACCAATTATCAGTTTAGAATGATCATTTGAACTGGCCAATCGACTTGATATGTGCGCACTAAATCGTACATAACTTTTGATTTAAAGCTAAGAATGACATGAATCTAATGCCCACGTAATGCTAGATCAATTTTTTATACAATGAAAAATTTTAAAACTCAAATAGATTCGACAAAGCCTCCAAGTATCCAATCTATCCCAAATTGCGTGATGTCATGCATCATGCTTCTCTTGTAATCCTTTACTTAATGAGCTCCAATGATCAGCTTAAAATGATCATTTGAACTGACCAATCAACTTGACATGTTTCCACTAAATTGTCCGTATGTTTTGATTTAGAGCTTAGAATGACATGAATCCAATGCCCACGTTATGCTAGCTCAATTTTCTATATTGTGACAAAATTTCAGACTCAAATATATACGACAAAGCCTCCAAGTAATCCAATCTATCCCAAACTGCGTGATGACATGCATCATGCTTCTCTTATAAGCCTTTACTTAATCGGGAGAAATTATATATAGAACGGTGTTCTTCGTGATATATTAGAAGTTCACTATACAGGAATGATTGATTTGAAGTGTATTGTGTTCTATTGTAACTGGTATGACCCTGTCATGGGTCAACATGAAGACGAATTCGGTGTTACATCTGTCCACTCTCGTAAGCAACATCGAAAATATGATCCTTTTATACTTGCATCACAAGCGGACCAGGTTTGTTACATTCGATATCCTCGTGTGAGGAACAAGCATGATCCTTGGATTACAGTAACCTCAAGACATCCTAGAGGAATGGTATGTGGTATTACCGAACAAGACCCTGTGCAACAAAGCACAATTGGTAACTTATGTTACATAGACACTTTTCTTGAAGTTAACATTGTTGTTGATGACACCACGAACGAAGATTAAAACGTGTTTCAAGATTCAGAAGAAGAGATTGGTGAGTTTGACGACCAAAATTCAGCTAATTTGGAATGTTCATCAGATTCAGATTAAATTTGTGATAATAATATTTATTTTTTTCCATACTATAATTATATATAAATTATCTTTTTCTGATAATACTTCATTTCAGATTATTATAATTAGAATAAATGATAAAATAATTATAAATAATTGATAATAAATAATCGATTAGACCCAAAATAATTATACCATTTTATTTATATTTTATTGGATTATATATAGACGATTATATTTTGTGTAGAAAATCATATCTACACGTTGAGTTAAACAATTTAAATATATAGACGTTGATTTTTATACTTTAATTATATATAAATATTTTTTCGAAATATTGACTCTGGCATCCGACGGATTTCCGACGGCATTGGTAAATCTGTCGAAAATCCATCGGAAACCCATCAAAATGTATTTGCAACGTGGGCAGACTATTTGTTGATCATGCACGGTGTTTAAAGAGTCCGACGGATTTTCGACGGATTTATGCGGGAAACATAGTTAACAACGCGGGGTTTCAGAAAATTTATTGAATTCCGACAGATTCTCGACGGAAATTGCCATCGGAAATATCGAATATAACCTACAACTTTTTCTTCTCCTTTCTCTCGCCGTTTTGCGTTACTCTCTTCATTTCTCTCGATCGCCGTTTCTCCTCATCGCCGTTTTTCCTCCTCGCCGTTTCTCGTCGTCGCTGTTTTTCGTCGTCAACATGTAAGTTTTTTAAACTATTATTTCTATCGATTTTAGGCGTTTATGGGGCAAAGTAGAATCGGTTTCGGTGGTCTGTTAGGATGAACGTTTTAGCATCGAATTATCAAGGGACGGGAACCAACTTCATAAAAGAGCACTTTGAAAATCTTGATCGTTATTTCATGTTTTCGTCGAATAATTGCTTGATTTTCCGTACAAAGGAAACTCATTTTCATGAGTGGGATGACATCAGTCCGATAAATCAATTAGATAGAACGGTTTGTAATGAAAATTTTATAGATCCTATATAGATATCCAAATCAACAAAAATAGCAATAATAAAAATAGAAAATTTTATAGATCCTATATAGACACAAGCTTCGAAATAAATGTGTTACAAAGTGAGAGTGGTGTTTACAATAAGAGAGTAATTTCAAGAGTTCTATAGTGAAATGCTAAATGTTATAAGTTGGTGTCTCAGACAAGTCACATGTCTCTGGATGTAAGATATCTTTGAAGGAACTGACAGTTCGAATATGTTGGTACAATGGTTTTGTAGATATAGAAGAGATAGGTGGAGTTAGGAAACATGTTCTATTGATAACAACAATGAAGCAAAGTAATGTTCATTGTAGTGTGTTCAATTAGGATAAGATAAGTTAAAGGCTGATTCAAAAATATGAGACATTAGTGACTTAAACTTTTTACATATGATTTTAAGAAGAATATATTAGTAAATAGTTCTCTTGAAATATGGTTCTTGAACAAAAGTTGTGTCCCAAATTAGTCCAGTAGTATTGATAGTTGGATGAGTGTTTTTATTGCAATAATAATGGTAGATACTAATATACCGTCATATATGTTCGGTCATGAATTGTTTTCAAATCACTGAAAACTATAAATTATAAATTTAATAAATATTATAGGTTTGTATGTATATTTTTCGATTTTAGATAGTTTCGGTTATTTTGGTATTATAAAAATATGTGATATGTTTGGATATTTAAAATTTTTGATTCGTGTTCGATTTGGTAATTGTCACATTGTCCTCTTGCGGACTTCAAGCAGTATTTTAATAATACTTTTAGCAATACAAATTATTTTTTTACAAAAATATCATAAACAGTACAAATTATATGTCTATATTTAGTATTTAAAAATTTTAATATTTCGAAAAGAAAATGCTAAATATTAAATTTAAATAGATTGATTAAATATCACAAACATAGGTCGTATCAAGAGTACCAAAGACGTGGTGAGTCGTATACTCGGAGTTGTATACCAATTCAAGTTCCAGAATCTGCAAATGATTCTTTACGACCAATGACTATTGAAGAATCTATTCAGCAGCCTGGTCGTGAACTTCTTACTTTTCTCGATCAGAGGCGTCAAGGAAATTTGACATGGTAAATAAAATTTTTATTTTAACGGTATTTTTATAATTATATTTAAAATAATTATTTAAACGCTACACTAATAAAAATTCGTAGGTTTGATATTTCAAACAATAGAATAAGCAAATCTATATTAAAGATGCTTCATTCTCTTTTGAACAAACCATATACAAAATTTAGAGATATTTTGTACAAAGAACGTTAGATTTGGTTCAGCACGTTTGCGGTACGTTATTTAATTTTTAAATATATAATTGGTTTAAATAGTTTTTAATAATATTTCTTATTAATATATAAGTAAATTTCGCGGCAATAATTTACATGGGATCCCATGAACACAAAATTGGTGGAAGAAGCTTTCGAAAAAGAGGCTGTAGTACAATTTTCGCGCCACATGAACGAGTGGAAACAAAAATGGAAAAAGGGAAACGATAAACCAAGAGGGTTGAATGAGTCGATTTGGAGCGACTTTATTCGTTATTGGGAATTTTCCAGCTCTGAGGTCATCTCGAGAACTAATTCGGGAAACCAGAAGAGCGACCGAGGAGGCAAAGGCATTTATATTCACAATGCCGGATCGACTAGTTTTCTAAAACGAGCCGATCGATTGGTAAATTAATTATTATATTAATTTTATTTATTATTATTTGAAAATTTTTAAATTATTAATTTAGAATTTTTTTACTTTTAGACACAAGAAATTGGAGCGCCTCCAGGTCACTTGCAACTTCTCGAGACCGTCCACACGAACAAAAATACTGGTCGCATACAAGATGGTCTCGTTAGTGAGATCATCAAAAAAAGTAAATAAAAAAACGTGATATTTTAACCCAACAATCTCAAGTTGGTTCTTCATCTTCGGTCTCCGAATTGCCTCGTTCTAAGATTAACCGTCTCGTACTTGATGTAAGTTTGAATTTTTTTATATAAATAATATTATAATAATTTTCTAATAATAATTTTTTGTTTTTACAGGAAGTACCATTTTTTAAGTGTCATCATCCATGACTCGGGAGAGTTGCAGATACCGGTGGCGCAACATCTGCATCTAGAAACGAGTAAAATGAACAGCTAAAAGAAGAAATGGCGGCTATGAAAATAGAGATAAATAATCTCAAAAATATTGTAGAAATGATGAGAAACAAGTTTTTTGATGACTATTTTTCTCTTCCTTCTCCTCGTGTCCCTCCGTTGTAATTTGTATTTTAAAAACATTTGTTAAATTATTATTATATTTATACTTAAAATATTATTTTTATTAATTATATTATTATTTTTAAATATTTTAAAAATATTAATTTAATTTAATATAAATAAAATTATTTTAATATTTTTAATAAATAGATTTTAAATAAATATATTTTTAAAAATATTTAATAAAAAAATTAAAAAAAATAAATTTTTTATTTTAGTTTCAATTAATTGGTTATTTCCAACGGATGCTATCGTCGGTAATTTCCGACGGACGATTCTGTCGGAAACATGTCACCTAAAAACCATTAGGATATATCACCAGTTCACATTCCCGACGACAACAGTCATCGGAAAACTCTACATCGAAAATTCGTCAGGAAGTTCTAACGGAAGTGTTCTATTAAATATCGGTTGGAGTTTTCCGACGGCATGAAACCATTGTATATCCGTTGGAATGTTCTGATGGAAAGCGTCAATCGAATATCCGTCTGTAATTTCTGTCGGCATGATTCTATCGCCTTTCGGTTGGAAATTTCCGACGGCAAGTTTTATCGCCAAGCCGTCGGAAATTCCCGACGGCAAGTTTTATCGCGAAGCCATCGGAAATTCCCGATACTTTCCCGATAGAAATTAATTTTCGACGAAATAGTCCCGATGGACCATTTTTGTTGGAAAATAGACGGGAATCGGTATTATCGACGTATTTCTGACGAAACTGGCCGCCAGGAATTTGATGTTTTCTTGTAGTGCAAACTGTGTGATTGGATGCATTATTCTTCACTTATAAGCCTTTACTCAATGAACACCAATGATCGACTTAGAATCATCAATAGAGTTGACCAATGAACATGACATTTACGCACTAAATCGTGCATAACTTTTGATTTAGAGCTCAAAATTACATGAATTCAACGCCCACGTTATGCTAGCTAAATATTCTACACTATGAAAAAATTTCACACTCAAATAGATACGACAAAGCCTCCAAGTAATCCAATCTATCCCATACTACGTGATGTCATGCATTATGCTTCACTTATAAGCCTTTACTTAATGAACACAATTGATCAGCTTAAAATGATCATTTGAACTGGCCAATCAACTTGACATGTACGCACAAAATTGTCCATAACTTTTGATTTAGAGCTCAAAATGACATGAATTCAATGCCCACATAATGCTAGCCCAATTTTCTATACAATGCAAATTTTCGAACTCAAATAGATTCGACAAAGACTCCAAGTAATCCAATCTATCCCAAACTATGTGATGCCATGCATTATGCTTCACTTATAAGCCTTTACTCAATGAGCACCTATGATCAGCTTCAAATGATCATTTGAACTGACCAATCAACTTGACATGTCCGCACTAAATCGTTCGTAACTTTTGATTTAGAGCTTAGAATGACATGAACCCAACGCCCACGTTATGCTAGCCCAAGTAATCCAATTTATCCCAAAGTGCGTGATATCATGCATTATGCTTCACTTATAAGCCTTTACTCACTGATAACCAATGATCAGCTTAGAATGATCAGTTCAACTGGCAGATCAACTTGACATGTCCGCAATAAATCGTTCGTAACTTTTGATTTTGAGCTCAGACTAAAATGAATCCAACGTCCATGTTATGCTAGCTCAAATTTCTATACTACTATAAAATTTCAGACTCTAATAGATACGACAAAGCCTCCAAATAATCCAATATATCACAAACTGCGTGATGTTATGCATTATGTTTCACTTATAAGCATTTACTCAATTAGCACCAATGATCAGCTTAGAATGATCAGTTGAACTAGCCAATCAACTTGACAAGTCCGCATTAAATCGTGCGTAACTTTTGATTTAGAGCTCAAAATGACACGAATCCAATGCCCACGTAATGGTAGCTAAATTTTCTATACTATGACAAATTTTCAGAATAAAATTGATACGACAAAGGGTCCAAGTAATCCAATCTATCCCAAACTGCGTGATGCCATGCATTATGCTTCGCTTATAAGCTTTTACTCAATGAGCACCAATTATCAACTTAGAATGATCATTTGAACTGACCAATCAACTTGACATGTCCGCACTAAATCGTCCGTAACTTTTGATTTAGATATCAGAATTAACTGAATCCAATGCTTGCGTTATGCTAGCTTAATTTACTATATTGTGACAAAATTTCAGACTCAAATAGATACGAAAAAGCCTCCTAGTAATCCAATCTATCACAAACTTCGTGATGCCATGCATTATGCTTCACTTATAAGCCTTTACTCAATGAGCACTAATGCTCAGCTTAGAATGATCATTTGAACTGACCAGTCAACTTGATATTTCCGCACTAAATCGTCCGTAACTTTTGATTTAAAGCTCATAATGACATGAATCCAACGCCCACATTATGCTTGCTCAATTTTCTATACTATTACAAAGTGTGAGACTCAAATAGATATGAAAAAACCTCTAAGTAATCCAATTATCCCAAACTGCATGGTGCCATGCATTATGCTTCACTAATAAGCCTTTACTCAATGAGCGCCAACACTACAAGAACACATTAATATTTTTGACGGCATTTCTGATGGAAATAAAACCGTCAGAATTTTCCAATGCCTATGCGATGATTTTCCGACGGACTACCGAAAGGAATTTATTTCATTGATGTTCCATTGGTAATTCTCGATGCTTGCACTAGCATCATGAAATTGATGGTAAAACGTGACGGCTTTCTGTCCGTTTTTCAACAAAAGCATTGGCGTCAGGATATCCTCTTAAAACCATCGCACATTACTGACGAAATACATACCATTGGGTTTTTTCCGACTATTTCCCGATGGAATGTTGCTTTTACTATTCGTCGGGAACATATCGATGGGGTGACGACGAGTATCGTCGATTGGTCGTTGGAAATATCCAGCCATGGTTGGAAACCATCGGAAATCTATCGGAAACGGGAATATTGTTAAGAATAATGTATTAAAAATTTGTGATTATCTGTTAAAATTTTAAAATAATTTGTTAGAAATTTAAAATAATTTGTTAAAAATTTAAAATAATCTGTTAAAAATTCAAAATAATCTGTTAAAAATTTGTAATAATCTATTAAAAATTCGTGATAATCTTCTAATTTTCAATATAAATACGCTATGCTCCTTTACAATTTCACCAGAACAAAAAATCTTAAGAAAATGTCTTCTCCGGGTTATTATGATTATTTTCAATTGTGGATGGATAAACCTTGGTTTGATTCAACAACGAAAAAATTGACTGATGAATTTGCGCAAGGTGTTAAAGAGTTCATGACATTTGCATCAAAAATAGCATGACATCGGAATACGGTAAAATGTATTGTCTGTGTATTAAATGTTGAAATCATAGATTATTCTCTATTAGAGAAGTACGTTAGCATTTGTATACGACTGGATTTATGCCGGGTTACAAAATTTGGTATTCACATGGAGAAACTGATACAACGATGCAATATTATGGTAGTACTTCAAAAAGGTTAGATAGTAATAATGTTAGGGTAGAGGAACCGTCATCACAAGTTGATATAAACTGAGGTACTGTTCAAATGGTGAATGATGCATTTCGTGAACAAAGAGCATCGTACATTGAAGATATTAGTAGAATAGTGGAACCTAATTTGGAAGCCCGGAAATTTTTTGATATGTTAGATGCATCCATGCATCCTTTGTATAAAAGATGTGGAGATGGATTATCACATTTATCTCCTGCAAGCGGATTATAAGACGGATTTCAACTTGGCTGAAGATTATGTGAATGCGATAACTGATTTTGTTAGAGATATATTACCTGAAGATACTGTTGCACCTGCTTCATATTACGAGGTTCACAAACTTGTAGATGGTCTTGGATTGTCATATCTGATGATCGATTTATGTATTGACAATTGCATAATCTATTGGAGAAATGATAAAAACCGCATGAAGTGCCGATTTTGTCACAAACCTCGATTTAAAGAGACAAGCGGCAGAGTACCTATTCCGCATAAACGGATGTGATATTTACCATTAACAGAGAGGTTAAAGAGGTTATATCAATCTGAACACACGGCAAAACATATGAGATGGCATGCATAACATAAAGAGGTTAAAGAGTTTTTGTTTCTAACAATTCTCGTCCCCGGTCCAGAACATCCTAAGCGATTGCTTGATATTTTCTTTCAGCCACTAATTCATGAGTTAAAAATATTGTAGGAAAATGGTGTCAAAGCATTCGATGTTTCCAACCAACAGAACTTCTTGATGCGAGCAGTACTTATGTGGACCATAAGTGGTTTTCCAGTATATGGTATGTTATCAGGATGGTCGACGCATGAAAGATTAGCATGCCCATATTGTCAATATAATACTGATGCGTTCCAACTGAAACACGGACGAAAGACTAGTTGGTTCGATTGTCATCGTCGATTTCTACCATAAGATCATCCATATCGCCGGAGCACGACATTGTTTAGAAAAAATAAAAAAAATTTGATGGTTCACCTCTTATTCTTGACGGGAATGATATGATAACTCAACATAGAGATTTTGGTGCTTAGAGAACGGCTTCATATGGAGATAACGGACATTACCCTGTTGATGGTTGTGACGAATATCATTTTTTGGGATTTACAATATTGGAATGACCATTTGTTGTGCCATAATCTAGATGTTATGCACATTGAGAATAATTTTTTCGACAACATAATGAATACCGTTCTAAATGTGCAAGGAAAAACAAAATATAATTTGAAAGCTAGATTGGATTTTCCAGATATTCTTTCCCGGAATGAGCTACATGCAATGTCAAATAGAAAATCATTGCCTCTCGCACTCCGGTTGGATGCGCATGCAAAAGACAAATTCTTTGACTAGATTAAGCATAGTGTCAAATTTCCAGATGCATACGCATCTAATATTCGTAATTGTCTCGATACTATTGAAGGCAAATTTTTAGGGATGAAAAGTCATGATTGTCATGTTTTCATGCAAAGACTATTCCCATTTGCCTTTAGCGATCTTCTGCCTAAAAATGCCCACGGAGCAATTGTAGGTACGTTTACATTATTATATATATATATATATATAATCATAATTTCATATATTATATGATATTAACTTTTTTTATGTAGGGATTGATGCGTTTTTCCGAGATTTATGTACAAGATCATTTACTACTGACGATATCCGAAATTTGGAGGAAAAAATACCAGTTCTCATTTGTAAACCGGAGAAAATATTTCCACCATCGTTTTTTGATGTTATGGAACATCTTCCTATTCACCTCCCTAGAGAACCAGCGCTTGGAGGACATGTTCAGTACCGATGGATGTATCCTTTTAAGAGATATATGTTATACCTAAAGAAAAAAGTTAAAAATGTTGCCAGGGTTGAAGGTTCAATCATCGCACAAAGTATTCATGAAGAAACATCTAACTTCGCCAACTACTATTTTCCATCGCAAGTCCAAACAAAAAATAGACGACCTGCACGACATGATGATGGAAGAGAAAAACCAAGCTATTCAGTGTATGTGCCAGAAATATTTGCACAAATTGGACGTTTAAGTGGAAAAGAGAAGACGCGACGCCTATCAGGGGAGGAACACAATCACTTGCATTTGTATATTTTGACAAATTGCGATGACGTTTTGGAATATAAAAGGTACATTCAATTAAATTTTGTTTTTAATTGTTATAATAATTTATTGTTAATTATTTTGTTCATAATTAACAAGATATACATGAAACAAATATGAGTTTGTCGAACTTAAAAAAATGAATTTGCAAGATGGTTGTATTTTTATGTTAGTGTTACCACAATTATGTAATTTTCAATACTGGTTTCCTATATATATATATATATATATATATATATATATATATATATATATAATTGACTACATTCAATTATTTTGTAGGTTATTACAGATCCTTCTAGAGGAATAATAACGTTTTCCATGTGGTTAGTTGAATTGGTGAGTGGTCCTACATTTACTGCAAATTTTATCCAATGTATTGGACTCGTGGATATGCTTTTGAGAGTCATCGCGAAGGAAACTCACAAACAACTTGTAATTATGGTGTATCATCTCAATCGGGAGAAATCGTATACAACGGTATTCTTCATGAAATATTAGAAGTTCACTATCCAGGAATAATTGATTTGAGGTGTATTGTGTTCTATTGTGACTAGTATGACCCTGTCATGGGTCAATGTAAAGACGAATTTGGTGTTACAGCTGTCCACTCTTGTAAGCGATATCAAAAATATGATATTCTTATACTTGCATCACAAGCGGACCAGGTTTGTTACATTCGATATCCTCGTGTGAGGAACAAGCAAGATCTTTGGATTACAATGACCTCAATACATCATAGAGGAATGGTATGTGATATTACCGAGCAAGACCCTATGCAACAAAGCACAATTGGTAATTTAGGTTCCAAAGACATTTCTCTTGAAATTAACCTTGTTGTTAATGACACCACCAACAGAGATTACAACGGGATTCAAGATTCATAAGAAGATAATAATGTTTTATTTTTTTCCATACATTAATTATATATATATTATCTTTTTTTTGATAATAATTCATTTCAGATTATTATAATTAGAATAAATTATACTAAACCGAAAAATATTAGAAATAAACGCAGAACTTTTTCTTTGCTACACCTTTCTAAATTGGTAACGTGACATTTCTATTACTTTGAAGCTATTAAAAGAGATACAAATTTTAAATTAATTATAGAAAATTTTTTTTTGCTTTTTAAGTTTTAGAGAATAATGGTAACATAACATATACTTTTTACTGTAGAACTTTAAATTTATTAATGTCGACAATCATCTAATTTATGAATTTATTTTTAAATTTATCTGCATAAATATATATTTTTTCGAAATATTGATTTCCTCACTAGACGCATTTCCGACGGCGTTGATAACTCCGTCGGAAATCCATCGGCAAACCATCAAAAATGTATTACCAACGTGTCGACAATCATCTAATTTATGAATTTACTTTTAAAGTTATCTATATATGTTTTCGAATATTGATTTACTCCCCCGACGGATTTCAACATTTATGAGAAATTAGAAGATGTTTTAAGTAATATATCTACATAACTTAATCTATTTGATTAATAATTGATTTTGAATTAAAAACTAACATAATTTAGCATGGTATCGAAATTTGATTCAAATTGTTCAACCTTATAAATAATCGATTGGATCCAAATAAGTATATCATTTTTTATTTTATTTTATTGGATCATATATAGACGATTATACTTTGTGTAGTGAATCATATATAGATGATCCAAAATAAGATTTATTTTGAAACATTTTGTGTAGTGAATCCTTAATGAAATTCATATGTTAAGAATAATAAAATACTAGAAATATTACATTTCCTACATATATGGATCCAAATTACATTGAGTTCAAAATAAATTATCGTTTTAACTGAACATTTAGGAAAACAAGTAGTATACATAAATATATTTTTATATTTTAATTATATATAATTTTTTTTTTGAAATATTGATTTATATAACCGACAGATTTCCGATAACTTTGGTAATTCCGTCGGAAAGCTGTCGGAAAATCGTCAAAACGTATTTGCAACATGAGCAGATCATGCATGGGTTTTAAGCAATCCGACGGATTTTTGATGGATTTCCGACGGATTTCTGATGGCCTAAAAATATACACGGGGAACGTAATTAACAACGTGAACTTTTATGAAAATATTTATTAACTTCCCGATGGATTCTCGACGGAAATCACCATCAGAAATATCTAATATAACATACGACCGATTATTCTCCTCTTTCTCTCTCGCGTTTCTCTCCTTCTCTGCCTCTTCGCCTCCTCGCCGCTGTCATCGCCGGAAACCATCTTTTCTCTTTACCTCCATTGCTGTCATCGCTATTCATGTAAGTTTTCGCTGGAAATTTTTTTTTTTTTTCTACTTTTATTTGTCGAATTCGCGAAATTTGCTTTTAAAACTTTAACTTTAGTTCGACTTGGATCATTTCGAGCTCCGATTGGTTAGTTTTTGATTTGAAACCCTAGTTTATATATTTATCGTACGGATTAATATGCTTGCGTAGTTCGATTTTGTAATATTATTTATAGCTCATTCTCCTCAAGGATGTAGTTTTTGTATGTTCCTCTCTGATTTGTTTCTTCTCTTTTGTTTATCTGGTACGTGACTATAGGCAACAGAATGATTTGTTTGTGTTTCAACTAGGAATAAGCAGTTCTAGAATAAAGCGTGAAGTTATTCTGAAACTAAAATGGTGGAATAATTGCATAAAAACACATTTCCACAAAGTTTATCGATCACTAAATGACTAAATCAATCAAAGCCCAGAAATTTATATGTAAATCGAAATTTCGAATATGAGAATTCGAAGAAAGAAGAGACACAAATTGGTATTGTGAAATATTTGGTTCTATATAATAAGGAAGAAAAATAATAATAAAATAACAGAATAATGTTATATATGAAAGCATATGTGATCTAAGAGCCTAGCAAGATTATCTTTCTCTCACCGATTCATATCTACACAAAACCAAATTTTGTTCCTACGTTAGAACCAACGTACCTGTTTTCTTTTCTTTTTCTTGTTGTATCAGGGAAGGCTTTGTATTTTGATTTTGAAAATAAATGAAAAAGGCTCCCTAACAGAAACGTGTGAATGTCTTAAATTTTGAATATCTAATTACAAAAATAAGATAGATTTTTCAACTGAGATGTAATGTTCATATATGTCTCCATATAATATATATAGTGTTATGATAAATAATTTATGTATAAATTAATAACTCTTTTAGTTTACAAATACTATAACACCAAACCAAATATTTTTTATTTGTGGATTTTTGTTAACTATCTCATCACTATCTAATTTTATTTTTTTAACTTTTTTATTTTTATTAATGACTATAAAGTATTAAATTATAATTCGCGTACATGGGTTTAGTATAACTAATAAATACAAAAAATTACTTAAATAAAATTATTATTTTATGTTAGATAGTATTAATTTTTTTTTTATTTTATGATATTCTATCAAATAATAGTATGATATTACTCCAAATAATAAACGTTGATTTTATCAAAAGTATGAAAATAAAAATAATTGATTATAATTTTAAATAATTTAATAGTTCGAAGAGAAAATGGTAAATAATAAATATAGATAAATTGATAAAATGTCACAATCATAGGTCGTAACAAGAGTCATAGACATGGTGAGTTCTCTACTACGAGTTGTATACCAACTCAAGTTCTAGAATCTGCAACTGATTTTTTTGACAAATGACAATTGAAAAATTGGTTCAGCAGTTTAGTAGTAAACTTCTTCTTTTTCTCGATCCGATACATCAAGAAGCTTTTCAAAAAGAGGATGCAGTACAATTTTTCTATCACATAGTCGAGTGGAAACTAAAATGGAAAAAGGAAAAATACAAATTAACAGGGTTGAATGAGTCGGTTTGGAACGATTTTATTCGTTATTGGAAATCTTCCAGCGCTGAGGTCATCTCAAGCACTAGATCGGGAAACCAGAAGATCGACCAAAGAGGCAAAGGCATTTACATTCACAATGCCGGATCGACTAGTTTTCGGAAGGGAGCCGATCAATTGGTAAATTAATTTTTATATTAATTTATTTATTATTATTTGAAAATTTTTAAATTATTTATTTAGAATTTTTTTTACTTTTAGCCATAAGAATTTGGAGCGCATCCAAATCACTTGCAACTTCTTGAGGCCGTCCACACGAACAAAAATACTGGTCGCATCCAATATAATCTCGTTAGTGAGATCATCAAAAAAGTGAAAAAGTGATATTTAACTCAGCAGTCTCAAGTTGGTTTTTCATCTTTGGTCACCGAATTGCTTCGTTCTGAGATTAACCGTCTGGTTGTTGATGTAATTTTAATTTTAATTTTTATTGTTTTTATAATTAATATTATAATATTTTTTTGTAATATTTTTTTGTTTTTACATGAAGTACTATTTTTAATGATTGTCATCAAGGATTCGGGAGAGTTGCAGATACCGGTGGTGCAACATGTGCGGCTAGAGACGAGGAGAATGAACAGTTAAAAAAAATGGCGGTTGTGGAGATAGAGATGACGAATCTAAAAAATATTGTACAAATAATGAGAACCAAGTTTCCTGATGCCTTTTTCTCTCCTCCTTCTCCTCCTGCTCCTCTAATATAATTTGTAAACTTAAAACAATTAACCAATTATTATATTTATAATTAGAATTATTATTTTTATTAATTGTAATAATATTTTTTTAAATATTTAAAAATATTAATTAAATTTAATATAAATATTAATTATTTTGATATTTTATAAATATATTTTTACAAAATTTAATAAATAATTTTTAAAAAATAAATATTCTAATTTATTTTAATTATTTGGTTATTTCTGACGGACGCAATCGTCGGAAATTTCCGACAGACGTTTCCGTCAGAAGTATGTTTGTTAACTCCCGACGGGTGAAAATCGTCGGAATACACCATAGGTTCACATTCCCGACGGTAACGGTTATCGGAAAATGTCAACGGCCCGACTGACTAAATCCATCGCAAATACGTCGAGAATTTCTGACGAAATGAACACATCGAATATCTATCGGTATCTGCCGATGGCATGAACCCATCGCCTATCTGTCGGAAGTGTCTGACGATGACATTTATTGCCAAACCATCAGTAATTCCAGATCTCTTCCCGATGGAAATTGATTTCCGACGAAATAGTCCCGATGAGCATCTGTTTTCGAAAAGTAGATGGGAATAGCTATTCCTGACGGATTGCCGACAAAATTCACCTTTGGGAATTTGATGGTTTTTTTGTAATGCAACGATCAGCTTAGAATGATTAGTTGAACTGCCCAATCAACTTGACATTTCCGCATTAAATTTTCCATAACTTTTGCTCTAGAGATCAGAATGAGATGAATCCAATGCCCACATAATGCTACCTTAGTTTTTAATATTGTGACAAAATTTCATACTCAAATAGATTCGACCAAGCCTCCAAGTAATCCAATCTATCCCAAATGGTGTGATGTCATGCATAATTCTTCACTTACAAGCATTTACTCAATGAGCACCAATGATCAGCTTAAAATGATCATTTGAACTGACCAATAACCTTGATATTTCCGCACTAAATCGTCCGTAACTTTTGATTTAAAGCTCAGAATGACATGAATCCAATGCCCACGTTATGCTAGCTCAATTTTCTATATTGTGACAAAATTTCAGACTCAAATATATACAACAAAGTCTCCAAGTAATCCAATCTATCACAAACTGCGTGATGCCCTGCATTATGCTTTACTTATAAGGCTTTACTCAACAAGCACCAACGATCAGTTTAGAATAATCATTTGAACTGATCAATCAACTTTAAATCTCCTCACTAAATCGTCCATATCTTTTGATTTAGAGTTCAGAATGACATGATCCATGCCCACGTAATGCTAGCTCAATTTTCTATACAATGAAATATTTTCAAACTCAAATAGATTCGACAAATACTCCAAATAATCAAATCTATCACAAACTGTGTGATGCCATGCATTATGCTTCACTTGTAAGCCTTTACTCAAGGAGCAGCTATGATCAGCTTAAAATGATTATTTGAACTGACCAATCCACTTGATATGTCCGCACTAAATCGTCCGTAACTTTTGATTTAGAGATGAGAATAACATGAATCCAACACGCACGTTACTCTAGCTCAATTTTCTATAATATGACAAATTTTAAGACTCAAATAGATACGACAAAGTATCCAAATAATCCAATCTATCCCAAACTGTGTCATACCATGCATTACGCTTCACTTATAAGCTTTTACTCAATTAGCACCAATGATCAGCTTAGAATGATTTGTTGAACTGACCAATCAACTTTCACATATCCACACTAAATCGTTCGTAACTTTTGATTTAGAGCTCAAAATAACATGAATCCAATGTCCACGTTATGCTAGCACAATTTTCTATATTGTTACAAAATTACAGACTCAAATAGATACAGCAAGCCCTCCAAGTAATCCATTATATCCCAAACTGCGTGATACCATGCATTATGCTTCACTTATAAGCCTTTACTCAATTAGCACCAATGATCATCTTAGATTGATCATTTGAACTGACCAATCAACTTCACATTTCCGCACTAAATCGTCCGTATCTTTTGATTTAGAGCTCAGAATGACATGAATCCAACACCCACGTTATGCTAGCTCAATTTTCCATACTGTGACAAAATTTCACACTCAAATATATACGACAAAGCCTCCAAGTAATCTAATCAATCCAAAACTACGTGATGACATGCATTATGCTTCACTTATAAACCTTTACTCATTTAGCAGCAATGATCAGCTTATAATGATCATTTGAATTGCCTATTCAACTCGATATGTCCGCACTAATTCATCTATAACTTTTGATTTGGAGCTCAGAATTACATGAATCCAACGCCCACGTTATGCTAGCTCAATTTTCAATACTATGACAAAATTTCAGACTCAAATAGATATGAAAAAGCCTCCAAGTAATCCAATCTATCCCAAACTACGTGATACCATGTATTATGTTTCACTTATAAGCCATTACTCAATGAGCACCAATGATCAGTTTAGATTGACCATTTGAATTGACCAATGAGCTTGATATGTCCGCACTAAGTCGTACGTAACTTTGGATTTAGAACTCCGAATTACATGAATCCAATGCCCACGTTATGCTAGCTTAATTTTCTATATTTTGACAAAATTTCAGACTCAAATAGATACAACAAAGCCTACAAGTAATCCAATCTATCCCAAACTGCGTGATACCATGCATTATACTTCACTTATAAGACTTTACTCAATGAGCACCTACGATCAGCTTAGAATGATCATTTGAACTGACCAATCAACTTGACATGTGCGCACTAAATCGTCTGTAACTTTTGATTTAGAACTCAGAATGACATGAATTCAACGCCCACGTTATGCTAGTTCAATTTTATATACTATGAAAAAATTTCTCACTCAAATATATACGACAAAACCTCCAATAATCCAATCTATCCCAAACTTCGTGATGTCATGCATTATGTTTCACTTATAAGCCTTTACTCAATGAGAACCAATGATCAGTTTAGAATGATAATTTGAACTGACCAATCAACTTGATATGTCCGCACTAAATCATCCGTAACTTTTGATTTAGAGCTCTGAATTACATGAATCCAACGCCCACGTTATGCTAGCTCAATTTTCTATACTATGACAAAATTTAAAACTCAAATAGATACGACAAAGCCTCCAAGTAATCCAATATATCCCAAACTGCGTGATGTCATGCATTATGATTCACTTATAAGTCTTAACTCAATGAGCACCAATGATCAGCTTAGAATGATCATTTGAACTTCCCATTCAACTTGACATGTCCGCACTAAATTGTTTCTAACTTTTGATTTAGAGTTTTGAATGACATGAATTCAATGCCCACGTTATGCTATCTCAATTTTCTACATTGGCACAAAATTTCAGACTCAAATAGATACGATAAAGCCTCCAAGTAATCATATTTACCCTGAACTGTGTCATGCCATGTATTATGCTGCACTTATAAGCCTTTATTTAATGAGCATTAATGATCAGTTTAGAATGATCATTTGAACTGACCAATCAACTTGACATGTCCGTACCAAATCGTCCGTAACTTTCGATTAAGAGCTCAGAATGACATGAATCCCATGCACACATTATGCTAGCTCAATTTTCTATATTGTCACAAAATTACAGACTCAAATAGATACAACAAAACCTCCAAATAGTCCAAAATATCCCAAACTGCGTGATGACATGCATTGTGCTTCACTTAGAAGCCTTTACTCAATGAGCACCAATGATCATCTTAGAATGATCATTTTAACTGACCAATCAACTTGACATTTCCGTACTAAATCGTCCGTGTCTTTTGATTTAGAGCTCAGAATGACATGAATCCAGCACTCACGTTATCCTAGCTCAATTTTCCATACTGTGACAAAATTTCAGACTAAAATATATACGACAAAGCCTCCAACTAATCTAATCAATCCCAAACTACATGATACCATGCATTATGCTTCACTTATAAACATTTACTCAATGAGCAGCAATTATCAGCTTAGAATGATCTTTTGAACTAACCAATCAACTTGATATGTTCGCACTAAATCGTCTATAACTTTTTTTTTAGATCTCAAAATGATATGAATCCATCGCCCACGTTATGATAGCTCAATTTTCTATACTATGACAAAATTTCAGACTCAAATAGATACGATAAAGCCTCCAAGTAATCCAATCTATCCCAAACTGCATGATGCCATGCATTATGTTTCACTTATTAGCCTTTACTCAATGAGTACCAATGATAAGCTTAGAATGTCATTTGAACTGAGCAATAAGCTTGATATGTCTGCACTAAATCATCCGTAACTTTAGATTTAGAGCTCAAAATTACTTGAATCCAATGCCCACGTTATGCTAGCTCAATTTTCTATATTGTGATAAAATTTCATACTCAAATAGATACGATAAAGCCTCCAAGTTATCCAATCTATCCCTAACGGCGTGATGCCATGCACTTCACTTATAAGCCTTTACTCAATGAGCACCTACGATCAGCTTAAAATGATCATTTTAACTCACCAATCAACTTGACATGTGTGCAGTAAATCGTCCGTAACTTTTGATTTAGAGCTCAGAATGACATGAATCCAACGCCCACGTTATGCTAGCTAAATTTTCTATACTATGATAAAATTTCTCATTCCAATAGATACGAAAAAGCCTCCAAGTAATCCAATCATTCCCAAACTGCGTGATGCCATGCATTATGCTTCAATTATAAGTCTTTAGTCAATGAGTACCAATGATCAGGTTAGAATGATCATTTGAACTTTCCAATCAACATGACATGACCACACTAAATCGTTTCTAGCTTTTGATTTAGGGCTCTGAATGACATGAATCCAATGGCCATGTTATGCTAGCTCAATCTTCAATATTGTGTCAAAATTTTAGACTGAAAAAGATACGACAAAGCCTTCAAATAATCCAATATATCCGAAACTTCGTGATGCCATGCATTATGCTTCACTTATAAGTCTTTATTCAATGAGCACCAATGATCAAATTAGAATTATCATTTGAACTGACCAATCAACTAGATATGTCCGCACTAAATCGTCAGTAACTTTTTATTTGGAGCTCAAAATGACATAAATCAAATGCCCACATTATGCTAGCTCAATTTTCTATACTATGACAAAATTTCAAATTCAAATAGATACGACAAAACCTCAAAGTAATCCAATATATCCCAAACTGCGTGATGATATGCATTATGTTTCTCTTATAAGCCTTCACTCAATGAGCACCAATGATCAGCTTAAAATGATGAGTTGAAGTGGCCAATCAACTTGACATATCTCCACTAAATCGTCCGTCACTTTTGATTTAGAGCTCCAAATGACATGAATCCAATGCCCACGTTATGGTAGCTCAATTTTCTATATTTTGACAAAATTTCCGACTCCAATAGATACGAAAAAGCCTCGAAATAATCCAATCTATCCCAAGTTGTGTGATGCCATGCATTACGCTTCACTTATAAGCATTTACTCGATGAGCACCATTGATCAGCTTAGAATGATCATTTGAATTGACCAATCAACTTGACATGTCCGCACTAAATCGTCCGTAACTTTTGATTTAGAGCTTCGAATGACATGAATCCAATGCCCACGTTATTCTAGCTCAATTTTCTATACTATGAAAAATTTTCAAACTCAAATGATACGAAAGCGCATAGAAGTAATCCAACCTATCTCAAACAGCGTGATGCCATGCATTATGATTCACTTATAAGTCTCTACTCAATGAGCGCCAATGATCAGCTTAGAATGATCAGTTGAACTGGCCAATCAACTTGACATGCCCGCACTAAATCGTTCGTAACATTTGATTTAGAGCTCCTAATAACATGAATCCAATGCCCACCTTACACTTGCTCAATTTTAGATATTGTGACAAAATTTCAGACTCAAATAGATAAAACAAAACCCCCAAGTAATCCAATCTATCCCAAAGCGCATGATGGCATGCATTATGCTTCACTTATAAGCGTTTACTCAATGAGCACCAATGATCAGCTTAGAATGATCAGTTGAACTGGCCAATCAACTTGACATGTACGCAATAAATCGTCCATAACTTTTGATTTAGAGCTCCGAATGACAGGAATCCAATGCCCACGTTATGCTAGCTCAATTTTCTATATTGTGACAAATTTCAGAATTAAATAGATACAACAAACCCTCCAAGTAATCCAATCTATCCCTAACTGTGTGATCATTTATAAGCCTTTACTCAATTATCACCAATGATCAGCTTAAAATGATCATTTTAATTGACCAATCAACTTGATATGTCCATACTAAATCATCCGTAACTTTTGATTTAGAGCTCCGAAAGACATGAATCTAAAGCCCACGTTATGATAGCTGAATTTTCTATAGTATGACAAAATTTAAAACTCACATAGAAAATACAAGGCCTCCAAGTAATCCAATCTATCTCAAACTGCATCATGCCATGCATTATGCTTCACTTATAAGCGTTTACTTAATGAGTATCAACGATCAGATTAGAATGATCAGTTGTATTGGCAAATAAACTTGACATGTCTGCAGTAAATCGTCTGTAACTTTTTATTTAGAGTTTTGAATGACATGAATCCAATGTCCACGTTATGCTAGCTCAATTTTCTATAATGTGACAAAATTTAATACTCAAATAGAAACGACAAAGCCTTCAAGTAATCCAATCTATCCCAAACTGCTTGATGCCATGCATTATGTTTCACTTATAAGCCTTTACACAATGAGTACCAATGCTCAACTTAGAATGATCATTTGAACTAACCAATCAATTTGACATGTCCGCACTAAATCGTCTGTAACTTTTGATTTAGAAGTCATAATGACATTAATCCAACGCCCCCGTTATGCTACCTCAATTTTCTATACTATGATAAAATTTCAGACTCAAATAGATACTATAAAGCCTCCAAGTAATCCAATCTATCCCAAACAGCATCATGGCATGCATTATGCATCACTTATAAGTGTTTACTCAATGAGCACCTATATTTAGCTTAGAATGATTAGTTGAACTGGCCAATCAACTTGAAATGTCCCCACTAAATCGGCCGTAACTTTTGATTTAGAGCTCCGAATGACATGAATCGAATGCCCACGTTATGCTAGCTCAATTTTCTATATCGTGACACAATTTCAAAGTCAAATACAACAAACCCTCCAACTAATCTAATCTATCCCAAACAGCGTGATGCCATGCTTTATGCTTCACTTATAAGCCTTTGCTCAATAAGCACCAATGATCAGCTTAAAATAATCATTTGAACTGACCAATCAACTTGACATGTCAGAATGACATGAATCGAACACTCACGTTATGCTAGCTCAATGTTCTATACGGTGACAAAATTTAAGACTAAAATATATACGACAAAACCTCCAAGTAATCCGATATATCCCAAACTGTGTGATGCCATGCATTATGCTTCACTTATAAGCCTTTACGGATTGAGCACCAATGCTCAGCTTAGAATGATCATTTGAACTGATCAATCAACTTGATATGTCTGCACTAAATCGTTTGTAACTTTTGATTTAGATGTCAGAATGACATGAATCCAATGCCCACGTTATGCTAGCTCAATTTTCCATAATATGATACAATTTAACACTCAAATAGATACGACAAAGCCTCCAATTAATCCAATCTATATGGAACTGCGTGATGTCATGCATTATGCTTCACTTATAAGACTTTACTCAATGAGCACCAATGATTTAGAGCTTCGAATGACATGAATCCAATGCTCACATTATGCTAGCTCAAATTTCTATATTGTGACAAAATTTCAGACTCAAATAGATACAACAAACCCTGCAAGTAATCCAATCTATCCCTAACTGCGTGATCACTTATAAGCCTTTACTCAATTAGCACCAATGATCAGATTACAATGATCATTTTAACTGACCAATAAACTTGATATGTCCGTACTAAATCATCCGTAACTTTTGATTTAGAGCTCAGAAAGACATGAATCCAAAACCCACGGTATGCTAGCTGAATTTTTTATACTATGACAAAATTTCAGACCGAAATATAAACGACAAAGCCTTGAAGTAATCCAATCTATCCCAGACTGCATCATGCCATGCATTATGCTTCACTTATAAGTGTTTACTCAATTAGCACCAATGTTTAGCTTAGAATGATTACTTGAACTGGCCAATAACCTTGACATGTCCGCACTAAATCGTCTGTATCTTTTTGATTTAGTGATCAGAATGACTTGAATCCAATGCCCACGTTATGCTAGCTCAATTTTTTATATTGTACCAAAATTTCAGACTCAAATAGATACGACAAAGCCTCCAACTAGTCCAATCTATCTGAAGCTGTGTGATGCCATACATTATGCTTCACTTATAAGCCTTTACTCAATGAGCACCAATGATCAACTTAGAGTGATCATTTGAACTGACCAATCAACTTGACATATCCGCACTAAATCGTCCGTAACTTTTGATTTAGAGCTCAGAATGACATGAATCCAACGTTCACGTTATGGTAGCTCAGTTTTATATACTATGACAAACTTTCATACTGAAATAGATCAGAAAACCCTCAAACTTATCCAATCTATCCCAAACTGTGTGATGTCATGCATTATGCTTCACTGATAAGCCTTTACTCAATGACCACCAATGATCAGCTTAGAATGATATCTGAACTGACCAATCAACTTGACATGTCCACACTAAATCGTTCGTAACTTTTGATTTAGAGCTCATAATGACATGAATTTAATGCCCGTGTAATTCCAGCTCAATTTTCTATACAATGACAAATTTTCATGCTCAAAAAGATTCAACAAATCCTCCAAGTACCCAATCTATCCAAAACTGCGTGATTCCATGCTATATGTTTCACTTATAAGCTTTTACTCAATGAGCACCAATGATCAGCGTAGAATGATCATTTGAACTAACCAATCAATTTGACATGTCCGCACTAAATCGTCCATAACTTTTGAATTAGAGCTCATAATGACATGAATCCGATGCCCGTGTAATTCCATCTGAATTTTCTATACAATGACAAATTTTCATGCTCAAAAAGATTCGACAAATCCTCCAAGTACCCAATCTATCCAAAACTGCGTGATTCCATGCTATATGTTTCACTTATAAGCCTTTACTCAATGCGCACCAATGATCAGCTTAGAATGATCATTTGAACTAACCAATCAATTTGACATGTCCGCACTAAATCGTCCATAACTTTTGATTTAGAACTCAGAATGACATTAATCCAATGCCCACGTTATGATAGCTGAATTTTCTACACAATGACAATATTTCAGACTCAAATAGATACAAAGCCTCCAACTAATCCAATCTATCCCAAACTGCGTGATGTCATGCATCATGCTTCACTTATAAGGCTTTACTCAATGAACACCAATGATCAGCTTAGAATGTTCCTTTGAACTAACCAATCAACTTGACATGTCCGCACAAAATCGTCCGTAACTTTTGATTTAGAGGTCAGAATGAGATTAATCCAACGCCCACGTTATGCTAGCTGAATTTTCTATACAATGACAAAATTTCAGACTCAAATAGATACGACAAAGCCTCCAACTAATCCAATCTAACCAAAACTGCGTGATGTCATACATTATGTTTCACTTATATGCCTTTACTCAATGAGCACCAATGACCAGCTTAGAATGATCAGTTGAACTGCCCAATCAACTTGACATTTCCGCACTAAATCCTCCGTAACATTTGATTTTGATCTCAGAATGACATAAATCCACTGCCCACGTTTTGCTGACTAAATTTTCTATACTGTGACAAAATTTATGACTCAAATGGATAAGACAAAGCCTCCAAGCAATCCAATCTATCCAAAACTGGGTGATGCCACACATAATGCTTCACTTATAAGCCTTTACTCAATGAGCACCAATAATCAGCTTAGAATTATCATTTGAATTGAACAATCAACTTGACATGTCCGCACTAAATCGTCTGTATCCTTTTTATTTAGAGCATAAAATGACATGAATCGAACAAACAGGTTATGCTAGCTAAATTTTCAATATTGTGACAAAACTTCAAACTCAAATAGATACGACAAAGCCTCCAAATAATCCAATCTATCCCACACAGCGGGATGCCATGAATCATGCTTCACTTATAAGCCTTTACTAAATGAGCACCATTGATCAACTTAGAATGATAAATGGAAATGATCAATCAACTTGACATGTCTGCACTAAATCATCTGTATCTTTTTTATTTAGAGCTCAGAATGACATAAATCCAATGCACACGTTATGCTAACTAAATTTTCTATATTGTGACAAATTTTCATACTCCAAAAGATTCGAAAAATCCTCCAGGTATTCCATTCTAACCCAAACTGCGTGATGCCATGCTTTATGCATCACTTCTAAACCTTTATTCAATTAGCATCAATGATCAGCTTAGAATGATCATTTGAACTAACCAATCAACTTGACATGTCCGCACTAAATCGTCCGTAACTTTTGATTTAGAGCTCAAAATGACATGAATCCAACGCCCAAGTTATGCTAGCTCAATTTTCTATACTATGACAAAATTTCAGACAGAAATAGATACGACAAGCCTCCTACTAATCCAATCTATCCCAAACTGTGTGATGTCATGCATTATGCTTCACTTATAAGCCTTTACTCAATGAGCACCAATGATCAGCTTAAAATGATCATTTGAACTGACCAATAAACTTGACATGTCCGCACTAAATCATTCGTAATTTTTGATTTAGAGCTCATAATGACATTAATCCAATGCCCACGTAATGCTAGCTCAATTTTCTATACAATGGCAAATTTTCATACCCAAAAAGATTCGACAAATCCTCCAAGTACCCAATCTATAGCAAACTGTTTGATGCCATGCATTATGCTTCACTTCTAAGCCTATACTCAATGAACACCAATGCTCAGGTTACAATGATAATTTGAACAAACCAATCAACTTGACATGTAAGCACTAAATCGTCCGTAAATTTTGATTTAGAGCTCAGAATGACATGAATCCAACGCCCACATTATGCTAGCTCAATTTTCTATACAATGACAAAATTTCTGACTGAAATAGATACGACAAAGCCTCCAACTAATCCAATCTATCCCAAACTGCGTGATGTCATGCATTATGCTTCACTTATAAGCCTTTACTCAATGAGCACAAATGACCAGCTTAGAATGATCAGTTGAACTGCCCAATCAACTTGACATTTCCGCACTAAATCCTATGTAACATTTGATTTTGATCTCAGAATGACATAAATCCAATGCCCACGTTTTGCTGACTAAATTTTCTATACTGTGACAAAATTTATGACTCAAATGGATAAGACAAAGCCTCCAAGCAATCCAATCTATC
The DNA here is from genome assembly GCA_018901935.1 of Pugionium cornutum. Taxonomy (NCBI): domain Eukaryota; kingdom Viridiplantae; phylum Streptophyta; class Magnoliopsida; order Brassicales; family Brassicaceae; genus Pugionium; species Pugionium cornutum. Next base: position 14,294,673 of record CM032165.1, on the reverse strand, counting down.
CAAAACTGGGTGATGCCACACATAATGCTTCACTTATAAGCCTTTACTCAATGAGCACCAATAATCAGCTTAGAATTATCATTTGAACTGAACAATCAACTTGACATGCCCGCACTAAATCGTCTGTATCCTTTTTATTTAGAGCAAAAAATGACATGAATCCAACAAACAGGTTATGCTAGCTAAATTTTCTATATTGTGACAAAACTTCAGACTCAAATAGATACGACAAAGCCTCCAAATAATCGAATCTATCCCACACAGCGTGATGCCATGAATCATGCTTCACTTATAAGCCTTTACTAAATGAGCACCATTGATCAACTTAGAATGATAAATGGAAATGATCAATCAACTTGACATGTCTGCACTAAATCATCCGTATCTTTTTTATTTAGAGCTCAGAATGACATAAATCCAATGCACACGTTATGCTAACTAAATTTTCTATATTGTGACAAATTTTCATACTCCAAAAGATTCGAAAAATCCTCCAGGTATTCAATTCTAACCCAAACTGCGTGATGCCATGCTTTATGCATCACTTCTAAACCTTTACTCAATTAGCATCAATGATCAGTTTAGAATGATCATTTGAACTAACCAATCGACTTGACATGTCCGCTCTAAATCGTCCGTAACTTTTGATTTAGAGCTCAAAATGACATGAATCCAACGCCCAAGTTATGCTAGCTCAATTTTCATTACTATGACAAAATTTCAGACAGAAATAGATACGACAAGCCTCCTACTAATCCAATCTATCCCAAACTGCATGATGTCATGCATTATGCTTCACTTATATGCCTTTACTCAATGAGCACCAATGATCAGCTTAGAATGATCATATGAACTGACCAATAAACTTGACATGTCCGCACTAAATCATTCGTAATTTTTGATTTAGAGCTCATAATGACATTAATCCAATGCCCACGTAATGCTAGCTCAATTTTCTATACAATGAGAAATTTTCATACCCAAAAAGATTCGACAAATCCTCCAAGTATCCAATCTATAGCAAACTGTTTGATGCCATGCATTATGCTTCACTTCTAAGCCTATACTCAATGAACACCAATGCTTAGGTTACAATGATAATTTGAACTAACCAATCAACTTGGCATGTAAGCACTAAATCGTCTGTAAATTTTGATTTAGAGCTCAGAATGACATGAATCCAACGCCCACATTATGCTAGCTCAATTTTCTATACAATGACAAAATTTCTGACTGAAATAGATACGACAAAGCCTCCAACTAATCCAATCTATCCCAAACTGCGTGATGTCATGCATTCTGCTTCACTTATAAGCCTTTACTTAATGAGCACCAATGATCAGCTTAGAATGATCATTTGAACTTACCATTCAACTTGACATGTCCGCACTAAATCATCCGTATCTTTTGATTTAGAGCTCAGAATGACATGATTCCAATGCCCACGTTACGCTACCTCAATTTTCTATATTGTGACAAAATTTCAAACTCAAATATATATGACAAAGCCTCCAAGTAATCCAATATATCCCAAATTGTGTGATGCCATGCATCATGCTTCTCATATGAGCCTTTACTCAATGAGCACCAATGATCAGCTCAGAATGATCATTTGAACTGACCAATCAACTTGACATGTCCACACTAAATCGTCCGTACCTTTTGATTTAGAGCTTAGAATGACATGAATCGAATGCCCACGTTATGCTAGATCAATTTTCTATATTGTGACAAAATTTCAGACTCAAATATTAACGACAAAGCCTCCAAGAAATCCAATCTATCCCAAACTGTCTGATGCTATGCATTATGCTTCACTTATAAGCCTTTACCCAATGAGCACCAATGATGAGCTTAGAATGATCATTTGAACTCACCAATCAACTTGACATTTCCGCACTAAATCGTCTGTAACTTTTGATTTAGAGCTCAGAATGACATGAATCTAATGTCCACGTAATGGTAGCTCAATTTTCTATACAATGACAAAAATTTCAGACTCAAATGGATTTGATCAAGCCTCCAAATAATCCAATCTATCCCACACTGTGTGATGCCATGCATTATGCGTCACTTATAAGCCCTTACTCAATGAGCACCAATGATCAGCATAGAATGATCATTTGAAATGATCAATTATCTTGACCTTTCCGAAACTAAATTGTCAGTAACTTTTTATTTAGAGCTCAGATTGACATGAATCCAATACCCACGTTATGCTAGCTCAATTTTCTATACTATGGCAAAATTCCAAACTCAAATAGATACCACAAAGCCTCCAAAAAATCCAATCTATCCCAAACTGCGTGATGTCAAGCATTATGCTTCACTTATAAGCCCTTATTCAATTAGCACCAATGATCAGCTTAGAATGATCAGTTGAACTGACCAATTAACTTGACATGTCCGTCGTAAATCGTCTGTAACTTTTTATTTAGAGCTCAGAATGACATGAGTCCAAAGCCCTCGTTATGCTAGCTTAGTTTTCTATATTGTCACAAAATTTCAGACTCAAATACATACGACAAAGCCTACAAGTAATCCAATCTATCCCAAGTTGTGTGATGCCATGCATCATGCTTCACTTATAAGGTTTTACTCAATGAGCACCAATGATCAGCTTAGAATGATCATTTGACCTGACCAAACAGCTTGGCATGTCCGCACTAAATCGTCCGTATCTTTTGATATAGAGCTCAGAATGACATGAATCGAATGCCCACCTTATGCTAGATCAATTTTCTATATTGTGACAAAATTTCATACACAAATATATACGACAAAGCCTCCAAGAAATCCAATGTATCCCAAACTGCGTGATGCCATGCATTATGCTTCCCTTATAAGCCTTTACCCATGAGCACCAATGATCAGCTAAGAATGATCATTTGAACTGACCAATCAACTTGACATGTCCGCACTAAATCCTCTGTAACTTTTGATATAGAGCTCACAATGACATGAATCCAATGCCCACGTAATGCTAACTCAATTTTCTATACAATGACAAAATTTCAGACTCAAATAGATTTGATAATGCCTCCAAATAATCCAATCTATCCCAAACTGTGTGATACCATACATTATGCTTCACTTATAAGCCTTTACTCAATGAGCACCAATGATCAGCATAGAATGATCATTTGAAATGATCAATTATCTTGACATTTCCGAAACTAAATTGTCTGTAACTTTTGATTTAGATCTCAGATTGAAATGAATCTAATGCCCACGTTATGCTAGCTCAATTTTCTATACTATGGCAAAATTCCAGACTCAAATAGATACCACAAAGCCTCCAAAAAATTCAATCTATCCCAAACTGCGTGATGTCATGCATTATGCTTCACTTATAATCCTTTATTCAATGAGCACCAATGATCAGCTTAGAATGATCAGTTGAACTGCCCAATCAACTTGACATTTCCGTACTAAATCGTCTGTAACTTTTTATTTAGAGCTCAGAATGACATGAGTCCAACGCCCGCGTTATGCTAGCTTAATTTTCTATATTGTGACAAAATTTTAGACTCGAATAGATAAGACAAAGCGTCCAAGTAATCCAATCTATCCCAAAATGTGTGATGCCATTCATCATGCTTCACTTATAAGCTTTTACTCAATGAGCACAAGTGATAAGTTTAGAATGATCATTGAACTAACCAATCAACTTGACATGTCCGCACTAAATCGTTCGTAACTTTTGATTAAGAGCTTAGAATGACATGAATCCAATGGCCACGTAATGCTAGCTCAATTTTCTGTACAATAAAAAATTTTAAACTCAAATAGATTTGATAAAGCGTCCACATAATCAATTCTATCCCAAACTGTGTGATGCCATGCATTATGCTTCACTTATAAGCCTTTACTCAATGAGCAACAATGATCAGCATAGAATGATCATTTGAGATGATCAATTATCTTGATATTTCCGCAACTAAATTGTCCGTAACTTTTGATTTAGAGCTCAAATTGACATGAATCCAACGCCCACGTTATGCTAGCTAATTTTCTATACTGTGGCAAAATTTCAGACTCAAATAGATACCACAAAGTCTCCAAAAAATCCAATCTATCCCAAACTGCGTGATGTCAAGCAATATGCTTCACTTATAAGCCTTTATTCAATTAGCACCAATGATCAGCTTAGAATGATCAGTTGAACTGCCCAATCAACTTGACATGTCCGTCCTAAATCGTCTGTAACTTATTATTTAGAGCTCAGAATGACATGAGTCCAACGTCCTCGTTATGCTAGCTTAGTATTCTATATTGTGACAAAATTTAAGACTCAAATACATACGACAAAGCCTACAAGTAATCCAATCTATCCCAAGTTGTGTGATGCCATGCATCATGCTTCACTTATAAGCTTTTACTCAATGAGCACCAATGATCAGCTTAGAATGATCATTTGAACTGACCAAACAGCTTGGCTTTTCCGCACTAAATCGTCCGTATCTTTTTATTTAGAGCTCAGAATGACATGAATCGAATGTCCACCTTATGCTAGATCAATTTTATATATTGTGACAAAATTTCAGACTCAAATATATACGACAAAGCCTCCAAGAAATCCAATGTATCCCAAACTGCGTGATGTCATGCATTATGCTTCCCTTATAAGCCTTTACCCATGAGCACCAATGATCAGCTAAGAATGATAATTTGAACTGACCAATCAACTTGACATGTCCGCACTAAATCGTCTGTAACTTTTGATTTAGAGCTCACAATGACATGAATCCAATGCCCACGTAGTGCTAACTCAATTTTCTATACAATGACAAAATTTCAGACTCAAATAGATTTGATAATGCCTGCAAATAATCCAATCTATCCCAAACTGTGTGATACCATACATTATGCTTCACTTATAAGCCTTTACTCAATGAGCACCAATGATCAGCATAGAATGATCATTTGAAATGATCAATTATCTTGACATTTCCGAAACTAAATTGTCTGTAACTTTCGATTTAGATCTCAGATTGAAATGAATCTAATACCCACGTTATGCTAGCTCAATTTTCTATACTATGGCAAAATTCCAGACTCAAATAGATACCACAAGGCCTTCAAAAAATTCAATCTATCCCAAACTGCGCGATGTCATGCATTATGCTTCACTTATAATCCTTTATTCAATGAGCACAAATGATCAGCTTAGAATGATCAGTTGAACTGCCCATTCAACTTGACATTTCCGTACTAATCGTCTGTAACTTTTTATTTAGAGCTCAGAATGACATGAATCGAATGCCCACGTTATGCTAGATCAATTTTCTATATCGTGACAAAATTTCAGACTCAAATATATACGACAAAGCCTCCAAGAAATCCAATCTATCCCAAACTGTCTGATGCTATGCATTATGCTTCACTTATAAGCCTTTACCCAATGAGCACCAATGATGAGCTTAGAATGATCATTTGAACTCACCAATCAACTTGACATTTCCGCACTAAATCGTCTGTAACTTTTGATTTAGAGCTCAGAATGACATGAATCTAATGTCCACGTAATGGTAGCTCAATTTTCTATACAATGACAAAATTTCAGACTCAAATGGATTTGATCAAGCCTCCAAATAATCCAATCTATCCCACACTGTGTGATGCCATGCATTATGCGTCACTTATAAGCCCTTACTCAATGAGCACCAATGATCAGCATAGAATGATCATTTGAAATGATCAATTATCTTGACCTTTCCGAAACTAAATTGTCTGTAACTTTTGATTTAGAGCTCAGATTGACATGAATCCAATACCCACGTTATGCTAGCTCAATTTCCTATACTATGGCAAAATTCCAAACTCAAATAGATACCACAAAGCCTCCAAAAAATCCAATCTATCCCAAACTGCGTGATGTCAAGCATTATGCTTCACTTATAAGCCCTTATTCAATTAGCACCAATGATCAGCTTAGAATGATCAGTTGAACTGACCAATCAACTTGACATGTCCGTCCTAAATCGTCTGTAACTTTTTATTTAGAGCTCAGAATGACATGAGTCCAAAGCCCTCGTTATGCTAGCTTAGTTTTCTATATTGTCACAAAATTTCAGACTCAAATACATACGACAAAGCCTACAAGTAATCCAATCTATCCCAAGTTGTGTGATGCCATGCATCATGCTTCACTTATAAGGTTTTACTCAATGAGCACCAATGATCAGCTTAGAATGATCATTTGAACTGACCAAACAGCTTGGCATGTCCGCACTAAATCGTCCGTATCTTTTGATATAGAGCTCAGAATGACATGAATCGAATGCCCACCTTATGCTAGATCAATTTTCTATATTGTGACAAAATTTCATACACAAATATATACGACAAAGCCTCCAAGAAATCCAATGTATCCCAAACTGCGTGATGCCATGCATTATGCTTCCCTTATAAGCCTTTACCCATGAGCACCAATGATCAGCTAAGAATGATAATTTGAACTGACCAATCAACTTGACATGTCCGCACTAAATCGTCTGTAACTTTTGATTTAGAGCTCACAATGACATGAATCCAATGCCCACGTAATGCTAACTCAATTTTCTATACAATGACAAAATTTCAGACTCAAATAGATTTGATAATGCCTGCAAATAATCCAATCTATCCCAAACTATGTGATACCATACATTATGCTTCACTTATAAGCCTTTACTCAATGAGCACCAATGATCAGCATAGAATGATCATTTGAAATGATCAATTATCTTGACATTTCCGAAACTAAATTGTCTGTAACTTTTGATTTAGATCTCAGATTGAAATGAATCCAATACCCACGTTATGCTAGCTCAATTTTCTATAATATGGCAAAATTCCAGACTCAAATAGATACCACAAGGCCTTCAAAAAATTCAATCTATCCCAAACTGCGCGATGTCATGCATTATGCTTCACTTATAATCCTTTATTCAATGAGCACAAATGATCAACTTAGAATGATCAGTTGAACTGCCCATTCAACTTGACATTTCCGTACTAATCGTCTGTAACTTTTTATTTAGAGCTCAGAATGACATGAGTCCAACGCCCTCGTTATGCTAGCTTAATTTTCTATATTGTGACAAAATTTTAGACTCGAATAGATAAGACAAAGCCTCCAAGTAATCCAATCTATCCCAAAATGTGTGATACCATTCATCATGCTTCACTTATAAGCTTTTACCCAATGAGCACGAGTGATAAGTTTAGAATGATCATTTGAACTAACCAATCAACTTGACATGTCCACACTAAATCGTTCGTAACTTTTGATTTAGAGCTTAGAATGACATGAATCCAATGGCCACGTAATGCTAGCTCAATTTTCTGTACAATGAAAAAATTTTAGACTCAAATAGATTTGATAAAGCCTTTACTCAATGAGTACCAATCATCAGCTTAGAATGATCAGTTGAGCTGCCCAATCAACTTGACATTTCCGCACTAAATTGTCTGTAACTTTTGATTTAGAGTTCCGAATGGCATGAATCGAATGCCCACGTTATGCTAGCTCAATATTCTATATTGTGACAAAATTTAAGACTCAAATAGATACGACAAAGCCTTCAAGTAATACAATCTATCCCAAACTGCGTGATACCATGCATTATACTTCACTTATAAGGCTTCACGCAATGAGCACCAGTGATCACCTTAGAATGATCAGTTGAACTGCCCAATCAACTTGATATGTCCGCACTAAATCGTCTGTAACTTTTGATTTAGAGATCCAAATGACATGAATCCAATTCCCACGTTATGCTAGCTAAAGTTTCTATATTGTGACAAAATTTTAGACACAAATATATACGACCAAACCTCTAAGTAATCCATTCAATACCAAACTGTGTGATGCCATGAATTATGCTTCACTTATAAGCCTTTACTAAATGAGCACCAATGATCAGCTTAGACTGATCATTTGAACTCACCAATCAACTTGACCTGTTCGCACTAAATCGTCCTTAACTATTGATTTAGAGCTTAGAATGACATGAATCCTGTGCCCACGTAATGCTATCTCAATTTTCTATACAATGACAATTTTCAGACTCTGATAGATACGACAAATTTTCCACGTAATCCAATATATCCCAAACTGCGTGATGTCATGCATTATGCTTCACTTATATGCCTTTATTGAATGAGCACCAATGATCAGCTTAGAATGATCAGTTGAACTGCCCAATCAACTTGATATGTCCACACTAAATCGTCCGTAACTTTTGATATAGAGATCCAAATGACATGAATCCAATTCCCAAGTTATGCTAGCTCAATTTTCTATAATGTGACAAAATTTTAGACTCAAATATATACAACAAACCTCTAAGTAATCCATTCAATACCCAACTGCGTGATGCCACGCATTATGCTTCACTTATTAGCCTTTACTAAATGAGCACCAATGATCAGCTTAGACTGATTATTTGAACGCACCAATCAACTTGACCTGTTCGCACTAAATCGTCCTTAACTTTTGATTTAGAGCTTAGAATAACATGAATCCAGTGCCCACGTAATGCTATCTCAATTTTCTATACAATGACAATTTTCAGACTCTGATAGATACGACAAATTTTCCAAGTAATCCAATATATCCCAAACTGCATGATGTCATGCATTATGCTTCACTTATATGCCTTTATTGAATGAGCACCAATGATCAGCTTAGAATGATCAGTTGAACTGCCCAATAAACTTGACATATCTGCACTAAATCATCAATTACTTTTGATTTAGAGCTGAGAATGACATGAATCCAACGCCCACGTTATGCTAGCTCAATTTTCTGTACTATGACAACTATTCATACTCAAATAGATACGAAAAAGCGTCCAAGTAATCCAATCTATCCCAAACTGCGTGATGTCATGCATTATGTTTCAATTATAAACCTTTACTCAATGAGTACCAGCGATCAGCTTAGAATGATTAGTTGAACTGCCCAATCAACTTGACATGTCCGCAATAAATCGATCGTAACTTTTGATTTATAGCTCAGAATGACATGAATCCAATGCCCACGTAATGCTAGCTCATTTTTCCATACAATGTCAAATTTTCACTCTCAATTAGATACGACAAAGCTTCCAAGTAATCCAATCTATCCCAAACAGCGTTATGTCATGCATTATACTTCACTAATAAACATTTATTGAATGAGCACCAATGATCAGCTTAGAATGATAGGTTGAACTGCCCAATCAACTTGATATGTCTGCACTAAATCATCCGTAACTTTTGATTTAGAGGTCAAAATGACATTAATCCAACGCCCACAATATGCTATCTCAATTTTCTATACAATTAAAAATTTCAGACTCAAATAGACACTACAAAGCCTCCAGCTAATCCAATCTATCCCAATCTGCATGATGTCATCCATTATGCTTCACTTATAAGCCTTTACTCAATGAGCACCAATGATCAGCTTAGAATGATCAGTTGAGCTGCCCAATCAACTTGACATGTCCGCACTAAATCGTCTGTAACTTTAGATTTAGAGTTCGAAATGACATGAATCCAATGCACACATTATGCTAGCTCGATTTTCTATTTATTTGCAAATTTTAAGACACAAATAAATACTACAAAGCCTCCAAGTAATCCAATCTATCCCAAACTACGCGATACCATGCGTCACGCTTCGCTTAGAAGCCTTTACTCAAAGAGCACCAATGATAATCTTAAAATGATCATTTGAATTGACCAATCAACTTGACATTTACGCACTAAATCGTTCGTATCTTTTGGTTTAAAGCTCAAATGACATGAATCCAATACCCACGTTATGCTTGCTCAATTTCTTATATTGTGACAAAATAATGGACTAAAATCTATACGACAAAGCCTCCAAGTAATCCAATATATCCCAAACTGTGTGATATCATGCATTATGCTTCACTTATAAGCCTTTACTCAATGAGCACCAATCATCAGCTATAATGGATCAGTTGAGCTGCCCAATCAACTTGACTTTTCCCCACTAAATCGTCCGTAACTTTTTATTTAGAGTTCCAAATGACATGAATCGAATGCTCACGTTATGCTAGCTCAATATTCTATATTGTGACAAAATTTCAGACTCAAATAGATACGACAAAGCCTCCAAGTAATCCAATCTATCCCAAACTGCGTGATGCCATGCACTATGCTTCATGTATAAGCCTTTACTCAATGAGCACCATGATCACCTTAGAATGATCAGTTTAACTGCCCATTCAACTTGATATGTCCGCACTAAATCATCCATAACTTTTGATTTTGAGTTCCGATGACATGAATCCAATGCCCACATTATGCTAGCTCAATTTTCTAGATTATGACAAAATTTCAAACTCAAATAGATACGACAAAGCCCCCAAGTAATCCAATCTATCCATAACTGCGTGACACAATGCATCATGCTTCACTTATAAGCCTTTACTCAATGAGCACCAATGATCAGCTTAGAGTGATTATTTGAACTGACCAATCAACTTGACTATCCGCACTAAATCGTCCGTATATTTTGATTTAGAGCTCAGAATGACATGAATCCAATGTCCATGTTTTGCTTGCTCAATTTTCTATATTGTGACAAAATTTTAGACTCAAATATATACAACAAAAACCTCTAAGTAATCCATTCAATCCCAAACTGCGTGATGACATGCATTATGCTTCACTTATAAGCCTTTACTTAGTGAGCACCAGTGATCAGCATAGAATGATCATTTGAACTCACCAATCAACTTGACATGTCCGCACTAAATCGTCTGTAACTTTTGATTTAGAGCTATGAATGACATGAATGTAATGCCCACGTAATGCTAGCTCAATTTTCTATACAATGACAAATTTTAAGACTCAGATAGATACGACAAATTTTCTAAGTAATCCAATCTATATCAAACTGCGTGATGTCATTCATTATGCTTCACTTATAAGCCTTTATTGAATGAGCACCAATGATCCGCTTAGAATGATCAGTTGAACTGCCCAGTCAACTTGACATATCTACACTAATTCGTCCGTAACTTTTGATTTTGAGCTCAGGATGACATGAATCCAACCCCACGTTATGCTAGCTCAATTTTCTATACTATGACAAAATTTCCAACTCAAAAAGATACGACAAAGCCTCCAAGTAATCCAATCTATCCCAAACTGTGTGATACCATGCATTATGCTTCACATATAAGCCTTTACTCAATGAGCACCAATCATCGGCTTAGAATGATCAGTTGAGCTGCCCAATCAACTTGACATTTCCGCACTAAATTGTCCGTAACTTTTGATTTAGAGCTCAGAATGGCATGAATCCAACGCCAATGTTATGCTAGCTCAATTTCCTATAATGTGACAAAATTTCAGGCTCAAATATATACAACAAAACATCTAAGTAATCCAATCTATCACAAAATGCGTGATGCATGCATTATGCTTCATTTATAAGCCTTTACTTAATGAGCACCAATGATTAGATTAGAATGATCATTTGAACTGACTAATCAACTTGACATGTCCGCACTAATCGTCTATAACTTTTAATTCAGAGCTCAAAATAATATGAATCCAATGCCGACGTAATGCTAGCTCAATTTTCTATACAATGACAAATTTTCAGACTCAAGTAGATTTGACAAAGCCTCCAAGTAATCCAATCTATCCCAAACTGTGTGATGTCATGCGTTATGCTTCTCTTATAAGCGTTTACTCAATGAGCACCAATGATCAGCTTAGAATGATGATTTGAACTGACCAATCAACTTGACATGTCCGAAACTAAATCATCCGTAACTTTTGATTTAGAGCTCAGAATGACATGAAGTCATCGCCCACATTATGCTAGCTCAATTTTCTATACTATGACAAAATTTCAGACTCAAATATACACTACAAAATCTACAAGTTATCCAATCTATCCCAAAGTGCGTGATGAAATTTATTACGCTTCACTTATAAGCCTTTATTCAATGAGCATCAATGATCAGCTTAGAATGATCAATTGAACTGCCCAATCAACTTGACATGTCCGCACTAAATCGTCCATAAATTTTGATGTAGGGCACAGAATGACATGAGTCCAACGCCCACGTTATGCTAGATCAATTTTCTGTGTAACAATGACAAAATTTCAAACTCAAGTAGATTCGACAAAGCCTGCAAGTAATTCAATCTATCCCAAACTGCGTGATGTCATGCATTATGATTCACTTATAAGCCCTTACTCAATGAGCACTAATGATCACCTTAGAATGATCATTTGAACTGACCAATCAACTTGACATGCCTTCACTAAATCGTCCTTAACAATTTGATTTATAGGTCACCATGACATGAATCTAATGCCCACGTAATGCTAGCTCAATTTTCTGTATAATGAAAAATTTTCAGACTCATATAGATACGACAAATTTTCCAAGTAATCCAATCTATCCTAAACTGCGTGATGTCATTCATTATGCTTCACTTATAAGCCTTTATTGAATGAGCACCAATGATCCGCTTAGAATGATCAGTTGAACTGCCCAGTCAACTTGACATGTCTACACTAATTCGTCCGTAACTTTTGATTTTGAGCTTAGAATGACATGAATCCAACGCCCACGTTATGCTAGCTCAATTTTCTATACTATGACAAAATTTCCAACTCAAATAGATACGACAAAGCCTCCAAGTAATCCAATCTATCCCAAACTGTGTGATACCATGCATTATGCTTCACATATTAGCCTTTACTAATTGAGCACCAATCATCGGCTTAGAATGATCAGTTGAGCTGCCCAATCAACTTGATATTTCCACACTAAATCGTCTGTAACTTTTGATTTGAGCTCAGAATGGCATGAATCCAACGCCAATGTTATGCTAGCTCAATTTTGAATACTATGACAAAATTTCCGACTAAAATATATACGACAAAGCCTCCAAGTAATCCAATCTATCCCAACAGCGTGATGTCATGCATGATGCTTCGCTTATAAGCCTTTACTCAATGAGCACCAATCATCAGCTTAGAATGATCAGTTGAGCTGCCCAATAAACTTGACATTTACGCATTATATTGTCCGTAACTTTTGATTTAGGGCAAAGAATGACATGAATCCAATGCCCACGTTATGCTAGCTCAATTTCCAATATTGTGACAAAATTTCAGACTCAAATAGATACGACAAATCCTGCATGTAATCCAATCTATCCCAAACTGCATGACACCATGCATCATGCTTCACTTATAAGCCTTTACTCAATGAACACCAATGATCAGCTTAGAGTGATCATTTGAACTGACCAATCAACTTCACATGAGCGCACCAAATCGTCCTTAACAATTTGATTTAGAGGATAGAATGACATGAATCTAATGCCCACGTAATGCTAGCTCAATTTTCTATACATTGAAAAAATTTCAGACTAAGATAGATACGACAAATTTTCCAAGTAATCCAATCTATCCCAAACTGCGTGATGTCATTCATTATGCTTCACTTATAGGCCTTTATTGAATGAGCACCAATGATCAGCTTAGAATGATCAGTTGATCTGCCCAGTCAACTTGACATGTCTACACTAATTCGTTCGTAACTTTTGATTTTGAGCTCAGAATGACATGAATCCAACGCCCACGTTATGCTAGCTCAATTTTCTATACTATGACAAAATTTCCAACTCAAATAGATACGACAAAGCCTCCAAGTAATCCAATCTATCCCTAACTGTGTGATACCATGCATTATGCTTCACATATTAGCCTTTACTAATTGAGCACCAATCATCGGCTAAGAATGATCAGTTGAGCTGCCCAATCAACTTGATATTTCCGCACTAAATCGTCTGTAACTTTTGATTTAGAGCTCAGAATGGCCTGAATCCAACACCAATGTTATGTTAGCTCAATTTTCTATATCGTGAAAAAATTTCAGACTTAAATGTATACGAAAAAACCTCTAAGTAATCCAATCTATCCCAAAATGTGTGTTGCCATGCATTATGCTTCACTTATAAGCCTTTACTTAATGAGCACCAATGATCAGATTAGAATGATCATTTGAACTTACTAATCAACTTGACATGTCCGCACTAATTGTCTATAACTTTTAATTTAGAGCTCAAAATAATATGAATCCAATGCCGACGTAATGCTAGCTCAATTTTCTAAACAATGACAAATTTTCAGACTCAAGTAGATTTGACAAAGTGTCCAAGTAATCCAATCTATCCCAAACAGTGTGATGTCATGCGTTATGCTTCTCTTATAAGCGTTTACTCAATGAGCACCAATGATCAGCTTAGAATGATCATTTGAACTGACCAATCAACTTGACATGTCCGAAACTAAATCATCTGTAACTTTTGATTTAGACCTCAGAATGACATGAATTCATCGCCCACATTATGCTAGCTTAATTTTCTATACTATGACAAAATTTCAGACTCTAATATATACGACAAAGCCTGCAAGTTATCCAATCTATCCCAAAGTGCATGATGACTTTCATTATGCTTCACTTATAAGCCTTTTGTCAATGAGCACCAATGATCAGCTTAGAATGATCAGTTGAACTGCCCAATCAACTTGACATGTCCGCACCAAATCGTCCATAAATTTTGATTTCGAGCCCAGAATGACATGAGTCCAACATCCACGTTATGCTAGATCGAAATCTGTAACAATGACAAAATTTCAAACTCAAGTAAATTCGATAAAGCCTGCAAGTAATCCAATCTATCCCAAACTGCGTGATGTCTTGCATTTTGCTTTACTTACAGGCCCTTACTCAATGAGCACCAATGATCACCTTAGAACGATCATTTGAACTGACCAATCAACTTGACATGTCATCACTAAATCATCCATAACATTTGAATTAGGGCTCAGAATGACATGAATCCAATGCCCACGTTGTGCTAGCTCAATTTTCTTTATTGTGACAAAATTTCACACTCAAATAGATACGACAAATCCTGCATGTAATCCAATCTATCCCAAACTGCATGACTCCATGCATCATGCTTAACTTATAAGCCTTTACTGAATGAGCACTAATGATCAGCTTTGAGTGATCATTTGAACTGACCAATGAACTTGACATGTGCGCACTAAATCGTCCTTAACTTTTGATTTAGAGGTCAGAGTGACATGAATCTAATGCCCACGTAATGCTAGCTCAATTTTCTATACAATGACAAATTTTCAGACTCAGATAGATACGACAAATTTTCGAAGTAATCCAACCTATCCCAAACTGCGTAATGTCATGCATTATTCTTCACTTATAAGCCTTTATTGAATAAGCACGAATGATCAGTTTTAAAATGATCAGTTGAACTGCCCAATCAACTTGACATGTCTACACTAAAGCGTTCATCACTTTTGATTTTGAGCTCAGAATGACATGAATCCAACGCCAAAGTTATGCTAGCTCAATTTTCTAATCTATGACAAAAATTCCAACTCAAATAGATACGACAAACCCTCCAAGTAATCCAATCTATCCCAAACTGCGTGATGCCATGCATTATGCTTCACTTATAAGCCTTTACTCAATGAGCACCAATCATCAGCTTAGAATGATCACTTGAACTGTCCAATCAACTTGACAGTTCCGCACTAAATCGTGTGTAACTTTTGATTTAGAGCTCAGAATGGCAAGAATCCAATGCCCACGTTATGCTAGTTCAATTTTCTATATTGTGACAAAATTTCAGACTCAAATATATACTACAAAACCCCCAAGTAAACCAATCTATCCCAAACTGTGTGATGCCATGCATTATGCTTCACTTATAAGCCTTTACTCAATTAGCACCAATGATCAGTTTAAAATCATCATTTGAACTGACCAATCAACTTCACATGTCCGTACTAAATCGTCCATAACTTTTGATTTAGAGCTCGGAGTGACATGAAGCCAATGCCCATGTAATGCTAGCTCAATTTTCTATACAATGGCAAAATTACATACTCAAATAGATTCGACAAAGCCTCTAAATAATCCAATATATCTCAAACTGCGTGATGCCATGCATTATGCTTCACTTATAAGCCTTTACTTAATGAGCACAAATGATCAGATTAGAATGATCATTTGAACTGACCAATCAACTTGACATGTCGGCAATAAATCGTCTGTAACTTTAAATTTAGAGCTCAAAATAACATGAATCCAATGCCGATATGTAATGCTAGCTCAATTTTCTATACAATGACAAATTTTCAGACTCAAATAGATTCGACAAAGCCTTCAAATAATCTAATCTATCCCAAACTGCGTGATGTCATGCATTATGCTTCACTTATAAGTGTTTAATCAACTTGTTATGTCTACACTAAATCGTCCGTAACTATTGATTTAGAGCTCATAATGACATGAATCCAATGCCCACGTTATGCTAGCTAAATTTTCTATATTTTTACAAAAATTCAGACTCAAATTGATACGACAAACCGCTCAAATAATCCAATCTATCCCAAACTACGTGATACTAGGCATCATGCTTCACTTATAATCCTTTACTCAGTAAGCACCAATTATCAGCTCAGAATGATCATTTGAACTGACTAATCAACTTGACATGTCCGCACTAAATCGTCAGTAACTTTTGATTTAGAGGTCAGAATGACATGAATCAAACACCCACGTTATGGTAGCTCGGTTTTCTATACTATGACAAAGTTTCATACTCAAATAGATACGACAAAGCATCCAAGTAATCCAATCTATCTAAAACAGCGTGATGCCATGCATTATGCTTCACTTATAAGTCTTTACTCAATGAGCACCAATGATCAGCTTAGAATGACTAGTTGAAATGGCCAATTAACTTGACTTGTCCGCACTAAATCGTCCGTAACTTTTGATTAAGAGCTCTGAATGACATGAATTCAATGCCCACGTTATGCTACCACAATTTTCTATATTGTGACAAAATTTCAGACTCAAATAGATACGACAAATCCTCCAAGTAATCCACTCTATCCCAAACTGCATGATGCTATGCATCACGCTTTACTTATAAGCCTTTACCCAATTAGCACCAATGATCAGCTTAGAATGATCATTTGAACTGACTGGTCAACTTGACCTGTCCGCACTAAAACGTTGGTAACTTTTGATTTAGAGCTCAGAATGACATGAATCCAACGCCCACGTTATGCTAGCTCAATTTTCTACACTATGACAAAATTGAAAACTCAAATAGATACGAAAAAGCCTCCAAGTAATCCAATATATCCGAAACAGCATGATGTCATGCATTATGCTTCACTTATCAGCCTTTAATCAATGAGCACCAATGCTCAGCTTAAAATGATCAGTTGAACTGGCCAATCAACTTGACATGTATGCACTAAATCGTTCGTAACTTTTTATTTAATGGTCATCATGACATTAATCCAATGCCCACGTTATGCCAGCTCAATTTTCTATATTGTGACAAAATTTCAGACTCAAATAGATACGACAAATCCTCCAAGAAATCCAATCTATCCCAAATTGCATGATGCCGTACATTATGCTTCAGTTATAAGCCTTTACTCAATGAGGACCAATGCTCAGCTTAGAATGATCAGTTGAACTGGCCAATCAACTTGACATGTATGCACTAAATCGTTCGTAACTTTTTATTTAAAGCTCATCATGACATTAATCCAATGCCCACGTTATGCCATCTCAATTTTCTATATTGTGACAAAATTTTAGACTCAAATCGATACGACAAAGCCTGCAAGAAATCCAATCTATCCCAAATTGCATGATGTCGTACATTATGCTTCACTTATAAGCCTTTACTCAATGAGGAAAAATGATCAGCTTAGAATGATTAGTTCAACTAGCCAATCAACTTGACATGTATGCACTAAATCGTCCGTAACTTTTGATTTAAATCTCATCATGACATGAATTCAATGCCCACGTTATGCCAGCTCAATTTTCAATATTGTGACAAAATTTCAGACTCTAATAGATACGACAAATCCTCCAAGTAATCCAATCTATCCCAAACAGCGTGATGCTATGCATCATGCTTTACTTATAAGCTTTTACTCAATGAGCACTAATGATCAGCTTAGAATGTTCATTTGAACTGACCAATCAACTTGACATGTATGCACTATATTGTCCATAACTTTTGATTTAAAGCTCATCATGACATGAATCCAATGCCCTCGTTATGGCAGCTCAATTTTCTATATTGTGACAAAATTTCAGACTCAAATAGATACGACAAAGCCTTCAAGTAATCCAATCTATCCCAAACTGCGTGATGCTATTCATCATTCTTTGCTTATAAGCTTTTACTCAATGAGCACCAATGATCAGCTTAGAATGATCATTTGAACTGACCAATCAACTTGACATGTTTGCACTAAATTGTCCGTAGCTATTGATTTAGAGCTCAGAATGACATGAATCCAATGCCCACGTTATACTTGCTCAATTTTCTATATTGTGACAAAATTTTAGACTCCAGTAGATACGACAAAGCCCCCAAGAAATCCAATCTATTCCAAAGTGCGTGATACTATGTATTATGCTTCATTTATAAGCCTTTACCCAATGAGCACCAATGATAAGCTTAGAATGATCATTTGAACTGACTAATCAACTTGACATGTCCGCACTAAATCGTCCGTAACTTTTGATTTAAAGCTCAAAATGACAGGAATCTAACGCCTACTTTATGGTAGCTTAGTTTTCCTTACTATGACAAAATTTCACACTCATATAGATACGACAAAGCATCCAAGTAATCCAATCTATCCAGAACAACGTGATGCCTTGCATTATGCTTCACTTATAAGCCTTTACTCAATGAGCACCAATGATCAACTTAGAGTGATCAGTTGAACAGGCCAATCAACTTGACATGTATGTAGTCAATCGTTTGTAACGTTTGATTTAAAGCTCATCATGACATGAGTCGAATGCCCACGTTATGCCAGCTTAATTTTCTATATTGTGACAAAATTCCAGACTCAAATAGATACAATAAAGCCTCCAAGTAATCCAATCTATCCCAAACTGCGTGATGACATGCATTATTGTACACATACAAGCCTTTACTCAATGAGCATCAATGATCAGCTTAAAATGATCAGTTGAACTTCCCAATCAACTTGACATGTAAGCCCTAAATCGTCCGTAAGTTTTGATTTAGAGCTCAAAATGACATGAATCCAACGCACACCTTATGCTAGCTCAATTTTCTATATTGTGACAAAATTTCAGACTCAATTAGATACGAAAAATATTCCAAGTAATCCAATCTATCTCAAACTGCGTGATGCCTTGCATTATGTTTCACTTATAAGCCTTTACTCAATGAGCACCAATGATCACCATAGAATGATCACTTGAAATGATCAATTATCTTGACATTTCAGAAACTAAATTGTCTGTAACTTTTGATTTAGAGCTCAGATTGACATGAATCTAATGCCCACGTTATGCTCAATTTTCTATACTATGGCAAAATTCCAGACTCAAATAGATACCACAAAGCCTTCAAAAAACCCAATCTATCCCAAACTGCGTGATGTCATGCACTATGCTTCACATATAAGCCTTTAATTAATGAGCACCAATGATCAGCTTAAAATGATTAGTTCAACTGGCCAATCAACTTGACATGTATGCACTAAATCGTCCGTAAGTTTTGTTTTAAACCTCATCATGACATGAATCCAATGCCCACGTTATGCAAACTCAATTTTCTATATTGTGAAAAAAATTTCAGACTCAAATAGATACGAAAAAGCCTCCAAGTATTTTAATCTATCCTAAACTGCGTGATGCCATGCATTATGCTTAACTTATAAGCCTTTAGTCAATGAGCACCAATGATCAGCTTAGAAGGATCATTTGAACTGACAAATAAAGTTGACATGTCGCAATAAATCGTTCGTAACTTTTGATTTAGAGCTCGGAATGACATGAATCTAATACCCACGTTGTGCTAGCTCAATTTTCTATATTGAGACAAAATTTCAGACTCAAAAGGATACGAGAAAGCCTCCAAGTAATCCAATCGATCCCAAATTGCGTGATACCATTCATTATGCTTCACTTATAAGCCTTTACTCAATGAGCACCAATGATCAGCTTAGAATGATTAGTTCAACTGGCCAATAACCTTGACATGTATGCACTAAATCATTTGTAACTTTTGATTTAAACCTCATCATGACATGAATGCAATGCCCACATTATGCCAACTCAATTTTCTATATTGTTACAAAATTTCAAACTCAAAGAGATACGACAAATCCTCCAAGTAATCCAATCTATCCTAAACAGCGTGATGCCATGCATTATGCTTCGCTTATAAGCCTTTACTCAATGAGCACCCGTGATCAGCTTAGAAAGATCATTTGAACTGACCAATCAACTTGACATGTCCTCACTAAATTGTCCATCACTTTTGATTAAAATCAAAGAAATACATTAATCCACAGCCCACGTTATGGTAAGTCAATTTTCTATATTGTAAAACAATTTCAGACTCAAATAGATACGACAAAGCCTCCACGTAATTCAATTTATCCCAAAATACGTGATGCCATGCATTATACTTCACTTATAACCCTTTACTTAATGAGCACCAATGGTAAGCTTAGAATGATCAGTTGAACTCACCAATCAACTTGACACATGGCACTAAAACGTCCGTAACTTTTGATTTGAAGCTCATCATGACATGAATCCAATGCCCACGTTATGCCAGCTCAATTTTCTATATTGTGACAAAATTTCAGACTCAAATAGATACGAAAAAGCCTCTAAGTAATCCAATCTATCCCAAACTGCGTGACGCCATGCATTATGCTTCACCTATAAGCATTTACTCAATTAGCACTAATGATCAGCTTAGAATGATCATTTGCACTGACATATCAACTTGACATGTCCGCACTAAATCCTCTGTAACTTTTGATTTAGAGCTCATAATGACATGAATCCAATGCCCACGTAATGCTAGCTCAATTTTCTACACAATGACAAAATTTCAAACTCAAATAGATTGATAAAGCCTCCAAATAATCCAATCTATCCCAAACTGTGTGATGTCATACATTACGCTTCACTTATAAGCCTTTACTCAATGAGCAGCAATGATCAGCATAAATGATCATTTGAAATGATCAATTACCTTGACATTTCAGAAACTAAATTGTCTGTAACTTTTGATTTAAAGCTCAGATTTACATGAATCCAATGCCCACATTATACTAGCTCAATTATCTATACTATGGCAAAATTCCATATTCAAATAGATACCACAAAGCCTCCAAAAAATCCAATCTATCCCAAACTGCGTGATGTCATGCATTATACTTCACTCATAAGCCTTTACTCAATGAGCACAAATGATCAGCTTAGAATGATTAGTTCAACTGGCCAATCAACTTGACATGTATGCACTAAATCGTCCATAACTTTTGATTTAAACCTCATCATGACATGAATCCAATGCCCACGTCATGCAAACTCAATTTTCTATATTGTGAAAAAATTACAGACTCAAATAGATACGACAAAACCTCCAGGTATTCCAATCTATCCTAAACTGGGTGATGCCATGTATTATGCTTCACTTATAAATCTTTAGTCAATGAGCACCAGTGATCAGCTTAGAAGGATCATTTGAACTAACAAATAAACTTGACATGTCGCAATAAATCGTTCTTATCTTTTGATTTAGAGCTCAGAATGAAATGAATCCAATACCCACGTTATGCTAGCTCAATTTTCTATATTGTGACAATATTTCAAACTCAAATAGATACAACAAAGCCTCCAAGTAATCCAATCGATCCCAAATTGCGTGATGTCATGCATTATGCTTCACTTATAAGCCTTTACTCAATGAGCACCAATGATTAGCTTAGAATGATTAGTTCAACTGGCCAATCAACTTGACATGAATGCACTAAATCATTCATAACTTTTTATTTAAACCTCATCATGACCTTAATCCAATGCCCCTATTATGCCAGCTCAATTTTCTATATTGTTACAAAATTTCAGACTTAAAGTGATACGACAAATCCTCCAAGTAATCCAATCTATCCTAAACGGCGTGATGCCATGCATTATACTTCACTTATAAGCCTTTACCCAATGAGCACCCGTGATTAGCTTAGAATGATCATTTGAACTGACCAATCAACTTGACATGTCCTCACTAAATCGTCCAACACTTTTGATTTAGAGCACATAATGACATGAATCCACAGCCCACATTATGGTAGCTCAATTTTCTATATTGTAAAACAATTTCAGACTCAAATGGATATGACAAAGCCTCCACGTAATTCAATTTATCCCAAACTATGTGATGCCATGCATTATACTTCACTTATAAGCCTTTACTTAATGAGCACCAATGGTAAGCTTAGAATGATCAGTTGAACTGGCCAATCAACTTGACATGTATGCACTAAATCGTCCGTAACTTTTGATTTGAAGCTCATCATGACATGAATCCAATGCCCACGTTATGCCAGCTCAATTTTCTATATTGTGACAAAATGTCAGACTTAAATAGATACGAAAAAGCCTCCAAGCAATCCAATCTATCCCAAACTGCGTGATGCTATGCATTATGCTTCACCTATAAGCATTTACTCAATTAGCACTAATGATCAGCATAGAATGATCATTTGAACTGACAAATCAACTTGACATATCCACAAAAAATCCTCTGTAACTTTTGATTTGGAGCTCAGAATGACATGAATCCAATGCCTACGTAATGCTAGATCAATTTTCTATACAATGACAAAATTTCAGACTCAAATAGATTTGATAAAGCCTCCAAATAATCCAAACTATCCCAAACTGTGTGATGTCATACATTATGCTTCACTTATAAGCCTTTACTCAATGAGCACCAAAGATCAGCATAGAATGATCATTTGAAATGATATATTATCTTGACATTTCTGAAACTAAATTGTCTGTAACTTTTGATTTAAAGCTCGAATTAACATGAATCCAATGCCCACAGTATGCTAGCTCAATTTTCTATACTATGGCAAAACTCCATACTCAAATAGATACCACAAAGCCTCCAAAAAATCCAATTTATCCCAAACTGCGTGATGTCTTGCATTATGCTTCACTTATAAGCCTTTACTCAATGAGCACAAATGATCAGCTTAGAATGATTAGTTCAACTGGCCAATCAACTTGACATGTATGCACTAAGTCGTCCGTAACTTTTGATTTAAACCTCATCATAACATGAATCCAATGCCCACGTCATGCAAACTCAATTTTCTATATTGTGAAAAAATTACAGACTCAAATAGATACGACAAAGCCTCCAAGTAGTCCAATCTATCCTAAACTGCGTGATGCCTTGCATTATAGTTCACTTATAAGCCTTTAGTCAATGAGCACCAGTGATCAGCTCAGAAGGATCATTTGAACTGACAAATAAACTTGACATGTCGCAATAAATCGTTCTTAACTTTTGTTTTAGAGCTCGGAATGAAATGAATCCAATACCCACGTTATGGTATCTCAAGTTTCTATATTGTGACAATATTTAAGACTCAAATAGATACGACAAAGCCTCAAAGTAATCCAATCAATCCCAAATTGCGTGATGCCATGCATTATGCTTCACTTATAAGCCTTTACTCAATGAGCACCAATGATTAGCTTAGAATGATTAGTTCAACTGGCCAATCAACTTGACATGTATGCCCTAAATCATTCGTAACTTTTGATTTAAACCTCATCATGACATGAATCCAATGCCCACATTATGCCAGCTCAATTTTCTATATTGTTACAGAATTTCAGACTCAAAGAGGTACGAGAAATTCTCCAAGTAATCCAATCTATCCTAAACGGCGTGATGCCATGCATTATGCTTCACTTATAAGCCTTTACTCAATGAGCTCCCGTGATCAGCTTAGAACGATCATTTGAACTGACCCATCAACTTGACATGTCCTCACTAAATCGTCCATCAGTTTTGATTTAGAGCACAGAATGACATGAATCCACAGCCCATGATATGGTAGCTCAATTTTCTATATTGTAAAACAATTTCAGACTCAAATAGATACGACAAAGCCTCCAAGTAATTCAATTTATCCCAAACTACGTGATGCCATGCATTATACTTCACTTATAAGCCTTTACTTAATGAACACCAATGGTAAGCTTAGAATGATCAGTTGAAGTGGCCAATCAACTTGACATGTATGCACTAAATCGTCTGTAACTTTTGATTTGAAGCTCATCATGACATGAATCCAGTGCCCATGTAATGCTAGATTTTCTATTTTGTAACAAAAGTTCAGACTCAAATTGATACGAAAAAGCCTCCAAGTAATCCAATCTATCCCAAACTGCGTGATGCCATACATTATGCTTCACCTATAAGCATTTACTCAATTAGCACTAATGATCAGCTTAGAATGATCATTTGAACTGAAAAATCAACTTGACATGTCCACACTAAATCCTCTGTAACTTTTGATTTAGAGCTCAGAATGACATGAATCCAATGCCCACGTAATGCTAGCTCAATTTTCTATACACTGACAAAATTTCAGACTCAAATAGATTTGATAAAGCCTCCAAATAATCTAATCTATCCCAAACTGTGTGATGCCATACATTATGCTTCACTTATAAGCCTTTACTCAGTGAGCACCAAAGATCAGCATAGAATGATCATTTGAAATGATCAATTATCTTGACATTTCCGAAACTAAATTGTCTGTAACTTTTGATTTAAAGCTCAGATTGACATGAATCCAATGCCCACAGTATGCTAGCTCAATTTTCTATACTATGGCAATATTCCATACTCAAATAGATACCACAAAGCCTCCAAAAAATCCAATCTATCCCAAACTGCGTGATGTCATGCATTATGCTTCACTTATATGCCTTTACTCAATGAGCACAAATGATCAGCTTAGAATGATTAGTTCAACTGGCCAATCAACTTGACATGTATGCACTAAATCGTCTGTAACTTTTGATTTAAACCTCATCATAACATGAATCCAATGCCCACGTCATGCAAACTCAATTTTCTATATTGTGAAAAAATTACAGACTCAAATAGATATGACAAAGCCTCCAAGTAGTCCAATCTATCCTAAACTGCGTGATTCCTTGCATTATAGTTCACTTATAAGCCTTTAGTCAATGAGCACCAGTGATCAGCTCAGAAGGATCATTTGAACTGACAAATAAACTTGACATGTCGCAATAAATCGTTCTTAACTTTTGTTTTAGAGCTCGGAATGAAATGAATCCAATACCCACGTTATGGTATCTCAAGTTTCTATATTGTGACAATATTTAAGACTCAAATAGATACGACAAAGCCTCAAAGTAATCCAATCGATCCCAAATTGCGTGATGCCATGCATTATGCTTCACTTATAAGCCTTTACTCAATGAGCACCAATGATTAGCTTAGAATGATTAGTTCAACTGGCCAATCAACTTTACATGTATGCCCTAAATCATTCGTAACTTTTGATTTAAACCTCATCATGACATGAATCCAATGCCCACATTATGCCAGCTCAATTTTCTATATTGTTACAGAATTTCAAACTCAAAGAGGTACGATAAATCCTCCAAGTAATCCAATCTATCCTAAACGGCGTGATGCCATGCATTATGCTTCACTTATAAGCCTTTACTCAATGAGCTCCCGTGATCAGCTTAGAACGATCATTTGAACTGACCTATCAACTTGACATGTTCTCACTAAATCGTCCATCAGTTTTGATTTAGAGCACATAATGACATGAATCCACAGCCCATGATATGGTAGCTCAATTTTCTATATTGTAAAACAATTTCAGACTCAAATAGATACGACAAAGCCTCCAAGTAATTCAATTTATCCCAAACTACGTGATGCCATGCATTATACTTCACTTATAAGCCTTTACTTAATGAACACCAATGGTAAGCTTAGAATGATCAGTTGAAGTGGCCAATCAACTTGACATGTATGCACTAAATCGTCTGTAACTTTTGATTTGAAGCTCATCATGACATGAATCCAGTGCCCACATAATGCCAGATTTTCTATTTTGTAACAAAAGTTCAGACTCAAATAGATACGAAAAAGCCTCCAAGTAATCCAATCTATCCCAAACTGCGTGATGCCATACATTATGCTTCACCTATAAGAATTTACTCAATTAGCACTAATGATCAGCTTAGTATGATCATTTGAACTGAAAAATCAACTTGACATGTCCACACTAAATCCTCTGTAACTTTTGATTTAGAGCTCAGAATGACATGAATCCAATGCCCACGTAATGCTAGCTCAATTTTCTATACACTGACAAAATTTCAGACTCAAATAGATTTGATAAAGCCTCCAAATAATCTAATCTATCCCAAACTGTGTGATGCCATACATTATGCTTCACTTATAAGCCTTTACTCAATGCTGATCGGTCCGGTCCTATTGGTCAAGGGTCCGGCAGTACTGCTTGGGCTGGCAGACGTGCCAGATGGCCCGGCTGTCTCGGGCAAGCTTCCTGGTCGGCCAGTCTGGTCTCCTGGGCGGACATACGACCTGATGTCCTCATCATCCCCTCCCTCTTCAGTAGGTTTTGACCTCAAAACTGGTTCATCTGCATTGAAAGGGGCTAGGTCAGTTACGTTGAACGTGTTGGACACATTAAACTCACCTGGGAGCTCGATCCGGTAGGCTTTGTTGCTGATCCTCTCCAGCACTCGGAATGGTCCATCTCCTCTTGGTGCTAGCTTGGAACTCCATAGGTCGGGGAACCTCTCCTGCCATAGGTGTAGCCACACCCAATCGCCTGGTTGAAAGATCACCTCCTTTGTTCCCTTGTTGGCATGAGTAACGTACTGCCCGTTCCTCTTTTCCAAGTTCTCTGCTACCTTCTGGTGTAACTTCCTTATGAACTCTGCCTTGGATGCTCCGTTGAGGTTGGTCATCTCTGCTGGTGTCGGTGGCGTTTGCTCCTATGGGGTGAGAGGGTTGATGCCGTATACTACTTCAAATGGTGTCTTCTTGGTTGCTGAGTGCACAGCTCGGTTGTAAGCGAACTCTATGAATGGCAGGCACTCCACCCAAGTCTTGAGGTTCTTCCCTAGTGTAGTCCTGAGAAGAATTGATAGTTTCCTGTTGACAACTTCAGTTTGTCAATCAGTTTGAGGATGGCAGGTGGTAGAGAAGAGTAGCTTCGTGCCTAGCTTCCTCCAAAGGGTCCTCCAGAAATGGCTGAGTAACTTGGTTTTCCTGTCTGATACGATGGTCCTTGGCACTCCATGAAGCCGTACTATCTCCCTGAAGAACAGCTCGGCTGTTTGCGTGGCATCATTGACATTGGCACACGGAATGAAGTGCGCCATCTTGGAGAATCTGTCCACCACTACAAAGATTGCATCTTTGTTGTTGATCTTGGGCAGACCTAGAACAAAGTCGATTGATATATCCACCCATGGATGCGTCGGTATGGTCAGTGGGAGATACAACCCGTGAGGTTGCACTCGGGACTTTGCCTTCTTGCAAGTGATGCACCTTGCACAATAAGCTTCTACTGTCCTCTTGATGTGTGGCCAGTAGAAGTGCTCCTTGACCACTGCTAGAGTCTTGTCGACACCAAAGTGGCCCATGAGTCCTCCTCCATGAGCTTCTCGGATGATAAGCTCCCTTAATGATCCTTGTGGTATGCACAGCCTTCTCTCTCGGAACAAGAATCCCTCATGGATGTAAAACTTGCCATGACTCCCTGTGCCACACTCCTTGTAGCTCTCAGCAAAGTCAGGATCATCCTTGTAGAGGTCCTTGATGTGCTCGAATCCTAGGACCTTTGCCTCCAAGGTGGATATCAAGGCAAACCTCCTTGATAGTGCATCGGCTACCACATTGTCTTTGCCCTTCTTGTACTTGATTACATACGGGAAGGTCTCTATGAACTCCATCCGCCTGGCATGTCTCCTCTTGAGATTGGTTTGCCCTCTGAGGTGTTTGAGAGTCTTGTGATCAGTGTGGATCACAAACTCCTTGGAAAGCAAGTAATGCTGCCAAGTCTCCAATGCTCGGACAAGGGCATAAAGCTCCTTGTCGTAAGTGGGTTAGTTCAGTAAGGCACCACCTAGCTTCTCGCTGAAGTATGCCACTGGTCTCCCTCCTTGGGTTGGCACTGCTCCTATGCCTATTCTAGGTGCATCACACTTCACTACAAACGTCTTGGTGAAGTCGGGCAGGACTAGCACTGGTGCATGCGTAAGGCTGTCCTTCAAGGCCTGGAATGCCTTCTCCTGAGCTTCTCCCCAGCTGAATCCCACGTTCTTCTTCACTACTGCCATCAATGGTGAGGCAATGCTGCTGAAGCTGGGCACGAATCTCCTATAGAAGCTGGCCAGTCCATGGAAGCTCCTCACTTGACTGATGTTGCTTGGTGTTGGCCATTCTTGTATGGCTCAAATCTTCTCTTCATCAACCTATAGGCCCTGTGAACTTACAATGAAGCCTAAAAAGACAAGTTTATCAGTACAAAATATGCACTTCTTGAGATTGGCATAAAGCTCTTCTTGTCGAAGGGTTTTAAGTACCATCTCAAGATGTGTGAGGTGTTCCCGTAGGCACTTACTATAAACTAGTATATCATCAAAGTAAACCACTACACTTACTGATGTACGCCCTAAGAACTTGGTTCATAAGGTGCATGAAGGTGCTTGGGGCTTTAGTCAAGCCGAATGGCATGACTGTCCACTCGTAGAGCCCTTGCTTTGTCTTGAAAGCAGTCTTCCATTCATCACCGTCCTTCATCCTGACCTGGTGGTATCCATTCTTGAGGTCTATCTTGGAGAGGACCGTGGCTCCACTCAGCTCATCTAGCATGTCATCTAGCCATGGTATCGGATGCCGGTACTTGACTGTAATGTTGTTGATTGCTCGGCAGTCCATGCACATTCGCCAAGTCCCATCCTTCTTGGGCACTAGTAGCACTGGTACGGCACATGGACTGAGGCTCTCTCGAACATAGTCTTTCTCCAGGGGCTCCTTGACTTGCTTCTCAAGCTCCTTGGACTCCTCTGGACTCATCCGGTAGGCTGGCCGGTTGGGCAGGCCTGCTCCGGGCACGAGGTCGATCTGGTGCTCTATGCCTCGTAGGGGAGGTAAGCCTGCTGGTATCTCTTCCGGGAACACATCCTGGAACATGTTGACGAGAGCTGCTACTTCAGGAGGTAGCTCTACCTGTTCTCTCTCTATGTTCCACACTTCTTTGAAAACCATTAGTAGCATTAGATCCTTCGAGACTAAAGCTCTCCGGACATGACTTGGTTGAATAAGAAAATTGGATTTAATGAGCTTCTTTTCCTTACTCATTTGCTGTTGAAGCTCATGTACCTGGGCAGGTGTGAGAGGAGCTAGGCTGACCTTTCTCTTGTCATGCACAAAAGTGTATAGATTTGTTCGGCCATCATGCCTGGTCTCCTTGTCAAAC
Organism: Pugionium cornutum; assembly: GCA_018901935.1. NCBI lineage: Eukaryota > Viridiplantae > Streptophyta > Magnoliopsida > Brassicales > Brassicaceae > Pugionium > Pugionium cornutum. The sequence continues at coordinate 14,265,191 of CM032165.1, read as the reverse complement.
TGCCATGGCCTTCCTAGCAGAAGATGGCCAGCTTGCATGGGCACCACGTCGCACACGACTTGGTCTTGGTACTTGCCCACACTGAACGGCACAGTGACTTGCTCATGGATCTTGAGCTCCACTTTGTCATCGATCCATCTCAGTCTATATGGTCGAGGATGCCTTGTCTTCTCTAGACCTAGCATATCAACCATGTATGCACTAGCAACGTTAGTGCAAGAACCACCATCTATGATGAGGTTACATACCTTGCCCTTGATGGTGCAATGGCTGTGGAAGATGCTCTCCCTTTGGATGGTCTCTGAAGGATCCACCATTGCAGTGGATGCGTCTAGTGACCAGCACTTCCCCACATCAGGGTACTCAATGTCACCATATTCTCCTTCTGGTTCATAGTCCTCTTCATCTTGGGACTCATACTCTCCAGCCTTCGTAATCAGCATGACCCGGTTATTTGGGCACTCCCTTGAGATGTGCCCACGACCCCTACACTTGAAACAAGTGATGTCACGTGATCTTTGAGGGTTAGAAGACTTACTAGGCTCTCTCTGGTCACGGGTTGGTTCAGGAGGCGTGCTCTTGAACCTTGACTCGATCTCTATGCTCTTGCCTTTGTCTACGGGCTTGGGAATGTTGCTTGGTGCCCAAGGCGTCTTAGGCTTGCTGCGGATGTCTTGCCTCTTACGTTTGATGTGCTGCTCAGCCTGGACAGATAGGTGGAACAAGTCTTTGAAGTCATTGTAGATTTGCCTTTCCACCTTGCGGCTGATTCTTTCTTGGAGTCCATCCAAGAATTGTTCCATCAATGCTTCTTCATCATTATTGAGCTCTCGCCTGTTCCTTAGCTTATCGAACTCTTCATAGTACTCCTCTACTGATCTAGTACCCTGCTTAAGAGTACGAAAACGACGTTGCAAGTCTCTATGAAAGTAAGGTGGAACAAACCTTTGTCGCATGAGGTCTTTCATGTCGACCCATGAGTCTACGGGCCTCATTCTTTTCCTCCTTCGGTCAGATACCTCACGATCCCACCAGATGAGGGCGTTGTCCGTGAGTTGTGCTACTGCCATTGAGACTGTCCTAGGCCCTGGTTGGTTGTAATGATCGAAGATATGATCCATTCTTCTCTCCCAATCTAGGTAAGCCTCGGGGTCTACTTTTCCTGCAAAACTTGGAGGAGTTAGCTTAACATCAGGATGAGTTACCCGGTTGTAGGCGTGTTCATCTCCATCCTCATGATGTCTAGGAGGCATCCTTGGTCTCTGGTGAAGGCCATATGGCTCGAAGCCATCATCTTCTGCCTCTAGTTGCCGTGGAGGTCCTCTCGGCCTAGGGTGATGAGGCTGCACGTCCTCATCTCCTTCTGGCTGGGGTTCCTCCTGTTCGTGCCGTGTCCTAAGGTGCTCAGGACCGTCAGCACGGCCTTGCTCAGCTCTCACGTGCCTTATGACCTAGAATCTCACAGGCCTCTCCACGCGCTCCAATCTCTCGCCTATTGATGCGAGTTGCGTTTGGAGGGTGGTGAACATGGCCATCATGGCTTCGGTTGCTTCTCTATTCTCTTCTGCCATTGCGTACTACAAAGAAAGAAGACAAGTTATGCTGCTCCTAAATTGATTAGGAGGGTTTTCTTTTTATAAGGGGATTCTAAAAAATGCAAAAAGGAAAATCTAAGAAATGGAAAATTCGAAAATATGGAGATTTGAAAAAAATGGAAACTTTCTTGATAACTACTGCTAGCTGTCCAATTCGAATTCTTTTGGTATTTTTCCTATTTTCATATTCTTTTCTTTTAATTTAACTTAAAAATAATAGAAATATGATTCTAACAAAAAGGAAAGTCGAAAATTGTAATTCAAGAATGATTCTAGAACCTAGTGATGCACGTAGGAACTAGATGCACTCGCGTTGAACTCAGATGCTATTTTTTTGATTTTCTTGAATGAAACTTAAACTAATGCAATAACAAGAAACAAAACAAGTTAAATGATAAAAACAACCTGGTTTAGGAGCTTTAAGCTCTGATACCAAAATGATACAAGCCTCGATTCAAGGCTTATATGCGCGTGGGCTGTCTGGATAAGGTTAGGTGAGAAACTTGACCTTAGACTTCTGGGATAGGGGGTTTTGGGTTGGTATTCCGATGGAGGGGTGAAGTGAACCACATGAGGGGTGATGAACCTCGTGATAAATCACAAACTTAGAGCTAGGAAGGCTGGTCTCAACTAGGTTCTAAGCGCAAAAGATTCTTAGAGAGAAAACTTGTTGGAAGAAAGTTCTATTTTATTAATATCAAAAAGGTTGTCGAACTACAATGCTGGAAGGAGCCTTATTAATATGCTCGACAGCTTGACCTTCTAGGGTCGACTCAAAGAAAGAAAAGGAAAGATTACAAAAGTGCACAAATGGAAAATGTACAAAAGTGCATAACCGAAAAAGGACCTATTCCTAAAATGTCTTTGACTCAAAAAATGTAAATATTCTTGATCCTACCCTGCAAAACAGAAAGAGGCAAATATTCGAATTGAAAACTTACCTTACTTACCTCACGGCAAAGAAATGGAAGGTGACCGTCCTTGTGGCATGCACGCGCCTTGCTCCTAGTCTTCGACTTGGAGTAGGGTTAAGAATCTTTGGGCCCTGACCTCTCTTGCCTCTAAAGCCCAAGTCTCTGATGTCCCTTGCATTGTTGAGAAGCCTTTGGACTCTTCTTTTCACTTCTGGCCCATTTTCCTTAGTCGATCTTCCTCTAGGAGCTTGTCGACCCATAGGCTGAACTTGTGGAAGAGTGCTCTTGATCTGCTCCTTGTCATTGCTCCTGGTGGCACTAGTGGTGTAGAGACTTCCTCTAGATGCATGTCCTAAAGCTGGTAGCTTATCTGGTCCGAGTCTCCTTGTGTAGAAGTTGAAATGCCCGTGTACACGGCTTGATCGGCTGTACCGGCTGGACTGTGCGAGGTACTGGCCGGAATGCCTTCTGGACCGGCCAAGTTAATCCCGGAGTCGTCGGCGTCACCAAGGGGGCCGGCGGTGTCATCTACGTCGCCACCAATTGTGCCAGAAGTTTGGGCCTCTCCGCGGGCAATGCTGATCGGTCTGGTTCTATAGGTCGAGGGTCCGGCGGTACCTCTTGGGCCGGCAGACGTGCCAGATGGCCCGGCTGTCTCGGGCAAGTTTCCTGGCCGGCCAGTCTGGTCTCCTGGCCGGACATACGACATGATGTCCTCATCACAAAGCCTCTAAGTAATGCAATAAATCCCAAAATGCATGATGCCATGCATTATGTTTCACTTATGAGGTTTTAATCAATGAGCACCAATGATCACTTCATAATGATCATTTTAACTGGATTTTCAATTTGACATGTTCGAAATAAATCGTCTGTAACTTTTGATTTAGAGCTCGGAATGACATGAATCCAATGCCCACGTTATGCTAGTTCAATTTTCAATATTGTGACAAAATTTCAGACTCAAATAGATAAGACAAAGCCTCCAAGTAATCCAATCTATCCCAAATGCGTGGTGCCATGCATTATACTTCACTTATAAGCCTTTACTTAATGAGCACCAATGATAGGCTTAGAATGATCAGTTGAACAGGCAAATCAACTTGACATGTCTGCACTAAATAATCCGTTACTTTTGATTTAGAGCTCATAATGACATGAAACCAATGCCCACGTTATGCTAGCACAATTTTCTATATTGTAACAAAATTTCAGACTCAAATAGATACGACAAAGCCTCCAAGTAAACCAATCTATCCCGAAATTCGTGATGCCTAGCATTATGCTTCAATTATAAGCGTTTACTCAATGAACACCAATGATCAGATTAGAATAACCATTTGAACTGACCAATCAACTTGACATATCCGCACTAAATCGTCCATAACTTTTGATTTAAAGCTCATCATGACATGAATCCAATGCCCACATTTTGCTAGCTCAATTTTCTATATTACAACACAATTTCAGACTCAAATAGATCTGACAAAGCCTCTAAGTAATTCAATATATCCCAAACTACGTAATGCCATGCAATATGTTTCACTTATGATGTTTTAATCAATGAGCACCAATGATCACTTCAGAGTGATCATTTCAACTGGATGATCAACTTTACATGTCTACACTAAATCATCCGTAACTTTTGTTTTAGAGTTTAGAACGACATGAATCCAATGCCCACGTTATGCTAGATCAATTTTCTATACTGTGACAAAATTTCAGACTCGAATAGATACGACAAAGCCTCTAAGTAATCCAATCTATCCCAAACTACGTGATCACATGCATTATGGTTCACTTATAATCCTTTATTCAATGAGCACCAATGATAAGCTTAAAATGATCAGTTGAACTGGCAAATCAACTTGACATGTCTGCACTAAATAATCCGTTACTTTTGATTTAGAGCTCATAATGACATGAAACCAATGCCCACGTTATGCTAGCACAATTTTCTATATTGTAACAAAATTTCAGACTCAAATAGATACGACAAAGCCTCCAAGTAAACCAATCTATCCCGAAATTCGTGATGCCTAGCATTATGCTTCAATTATAAGCCTTTACTCAATGAGTACCAATGATCAGCTTAGAATAATCATTTGAACTGACCAATCAACTGAACATATCCGCACTAAATCGTCCATAACTTTTGATTTAAAGCTCATCATGACATGAATCCAATGCCCACGTTTTGCTAGCTAAATTTTCTATATTACAACACAATTTCAGACTCAAATAGATCTGACAAAGCCTCTAAGTAATCCAATATATCACAAACTACGTGATGCCATGCAATATGTTTCACTTATGATGTTTTAATCAATGAGCACCAATGATCACTTCAGAGTGATCATTTCAACTGGATGATCAACTTTACATGTCTACACTAAATCATCCGTAACTTTTGTTTTAGAGTTTAGAATGACATGAATCCAATGCCCACGTTATGCGAGATCAATTTTCTATACTGTGACAAAATTTCAGACTCGAATAGATACGACAAAGCCTCTAAGTAATCCAATCTATCCCAAACTACGTGATCACATGCATTATGGTTCACTTATAATCCTTTATTCAATGAGCACCAATGATAAGCTTAAAATGATCAGTTGAACTGGCAAATCAACTTGACATGTCTGCACTAAATAATCCGTTACTTTTGATTTAGAGCTCATAATGACATGAAACCAATGCCCACGTTATGCTAGCACAATTTTCTATATTGTAACAAAATTTCAGACTCAAATAGATACGACAAAGCCTCCAAGTAAACCAATCTATCCCGAAATTCGTGATGCCTAGCATTATGCTTCAATTATAGGCCTTTACTCAATGAGTACCAATGATCAGCTTAGAATAATCATTTGAACTGACCAATCAACTGGACATATCCGCACTAAATCGTCTATGACTTTTGATTTAAAGCTCATCATGACATGAATCCAATACCCACGTTATGCCAGCTCAATTTTCTATATTGTGACAAAATTTTAGACACAAATAGATACGATAAATCCTCCAAGTAATCCAATCTATCCCAAGCTGCGTGATGCCATGCATCATGCTTCACTTATAAGCCTTTACTCAATGAGCACCATTGATCAGCTTAGAATGATCATTTGAACTGACAATCAACTTGACAAGTCCGCACTAAATCGTTCATAACTTTTGATTTAGAATTCATAATGACATGAATCCAATGCCCACGTTATGCTAGCTCAATTTTCTATATTGCAACATAATTTTAGACTCAAATATATACGACAAAGCCTCTAAGTAATGCAATATATCCCAAACTGTGTGATGACATGCATTATGTTTCACTTATGAGGTTTTAATCAATGAGCACCAATGATCACTTCAGAATGATCATTTTAACTGGATGATCAAATTGACATGTCGCACTAAATCTTCCGTAACTGTTGACTTAGAGCTCGAAATGACATGAATCCAATGCCCACGTTATGCTAGCTCAATTTTCTATATTGTGACAAAATTTCAGACTCAAAAGATACGATAAAGCCTCCAAGTAAGCCAATCTATCCCAAACTACGTGATCTCATGCATTATGCTTCACTTATAATCATTTACTCAATGACCACCAATGATAAGCTTAGAATGATCAGTTGAACTGGCCAATCTACTTGACATGTATGCACTAAATCGTCCATAACTTTTGATTTAAATCTCATCATGACATGAATCCAATGCCCACGTTATGCAGCTCAATTTTCTATATTGTTACAAAATTTCAGACACAAATAGATACGACAAAGCCTCCAAGTAATCCAATCTATCCCAAACTGCGTGATGCCATGCATTTATGCTTTACTTATAAGCCTTTACTTAATGAGCACCATAATCAGCTTAGAATGATCATTTGAACTGACCAATCAATTTGACATGTCCTCATTAAATCGTCCATAACTTTTGATTTAGAGTTCAGAATGACATGAATCCAATGCCCACGTTATCCTAGCTCAGTTTTCTATATTGTAACACAATTTCAGACTCAAATAGATACGACAAAGCTTCTAAGTAATGCAATAAATCCCGAAGTGCTTGATGCCATGCATTATGTTTCACTTATGAGGTTTTAATCAATGAGCACCAATGATCACTTCATAATGATCATTTTAACTGGATGATCAATTTGACATGTAAAAAATAAATCGTCTTTAACTTTTGATTTAGATCTTGGAATGACATGAATCCAATGCCCACATTATGCTAGCTCAATTTTCTATATTGTGACAAAATTTCAGACTCAAATAGATAAGACAAAGTGTCCAAGTAATCCAATCTATCCCAAATGCGTGATGACATGCATTATGCTTCACTTATAAGCCTTTACTCAATGAGCACCAATGATCAGCTTAGAATGATCATATGAACTGACCAATAAACTTGACATGTCTGCACTAAATCATCCGAAACTTTTGATTCTGAGCTCAGAATGACTTGAATCGAATGCCCACGTTATGCTATCTAAATTTTCTCTATTGTAACACAATTTCATACTCAAATAGATTCGACAAAGCCTCCAAGTAAACCTATCTATCCCAAAATGCGTGGTGCCTAGCATTATGCTTCAATTATAAGCCTTTACTCAATGAGCACCAATGATCAGCTTAGAATAATCATTTGAACTGACCAATCTACTAGACATATCCGCACTAAATCATCCATGACCTTTGATTTAAAGCTCATCATGACATGAATCCAATGCCCACGTTATGACAGCTCAATTTTCTATATTGTGACAAAATTCCTGAATCAAATAGATACGACAAAGCTTCCAAGTAATACAATCTATCCCAAACTGCGTGATGCCATGCATCTTGCTTCACTTATAAGCCATTACTCAATGAGCACTATTGATCAGCTTAGAATGATCATTTGAAGTGACCAATAAACTTGACATGTCCAAACTAAATTGTCCGTAACTTTTGATTTAGAGCTCATAATGACATGAATCTAATGCCCACGTTATGCTAGCTCAATTTTCTATATTGCAACACATTTTCAGACTCAAATATATACGACAAAGCCTCTAACTAATGCAATATATCCCAAACTGTGTGATGCCATGCATTATGTTTCACTTATGAGGTTTTAATCAATGAGCGCAATGATCACTTCAGAACGATAAATTTAACTGGATGATCAACTTGACATATCGCACTAAATCGTCCGTAACTTTTGAGTTAGAGCTCGGAATGGCATGAATCCAATGCCCACATTATGGTAGCTCAATTTTCTATATTGTGGCAAAATTTCAAACTCAAATAGATACGACAAAGCGTCCAAGTAATCCAATCTATCCCAAACTGCGTGATGCCATCATTTATGCTTCACTTATAAGCCTTTACTCAATGAGCACCATAATCACCTTAGAACGATCATTTGAACTGACCAATCAACTTGACATGTCCTCACTAAATCGTCCGTAACTTTTAATTTAGAGCTCAGAATGACATGAATCCAATGCCCATGTTATGCTAGCTCAATTTTCTATATTGTAACACAATTTTAGACTTAAATAGATTCAACAAACCCTCTAAGTAATGCAATATATCCCAAGCTGCGTGATGCCATGCATTATGTTTCACTAATGAGGTTTTAATCAATGAGCACCAATGATCACTTCAGAATGATCATTTTAACTGGATGATCAACTTGACATGTCCGCACTAAATCGTCCATAACTTTTGATTTTGTGCTCGGAATGACATGAATCCAATGCCCATGTTATGCTAGCTCAATTTTCTATATTGTGACAAAATTTCAGACTCAAATAGATACGACAAAGCCTCCAAGTAATCCAATCTATCCCAAACTGCGTGATGTCATGCATTATACCTCACTTATAAGCTTTTACTCAATGAGCACCAATGATAAGCTTAGAATGATCAGTTGAACTGGCAAATCAACTGGACATGTATGCACTAAATCGTCCGTAACTTTTCATTTAAAATTCTTCATGACATGAATCCAATGCCCACGTTATCCCATCTCAATTTTCTATATTGTGACAAAATTTCAAACTCAAATAGATACGACAAAGCCTCCTAGTAATCCAATCTATCCAAAACTGTGTGATGCCATGCAGTATGCTTCACTTATATGCCTTTACTCAATGAGTGCCAATGATCAGCTTAGAATGATCATTTGAACTGACCAATCAACTTGATATGTCCGCACTAAATCTTCTGTAACTTTTGATTCAGAGCTTAGAATGACATGAATCCAATGCCCAAGTTATCCTAGCTAAATTTTCTATATTGTAACACAATTTTAGACTCAAATAGATACGACAAAACCTCTAAGTAATGCAATAAATCCAAAACTGCGTGATGCCATACATTATTTTTCACTTATGAGGTTTTAATCAATGAGCACCAATGATCACTTCATAATGATCATTTTAACTGGATGATCAATTTGACATGTCTGCAATAAATCGTATATAACTTTTGATTTAGAGCTCGGAATGACACAAATCCAATGCTCATGTTATGCTAGCTCAATTTTCTATATTGTGACAAAATTTCAGACTCAAATAGATAAGACAAAAGCTCCAAGTAATCTAATCTATCCCAACTTCGTGATGACATGCATTATGCTTCACTTATAAACCATTACTCAATGAGCACCAATGATCAGCTTAGAATGGCCATTTGAACTGACCAATATACTTCACATGTCGAAAATTAATAATCCGTAACTTTTGATTCTAAACTCAGAATGACTTGAATCCATTGCCCACGTTATGCTAGCTCAATTTTCTATATTGTAACACAATTTCAGACTCAAAATAGATACGACAAAGCCTCCAAGTAATTCAATCTATCCTAAACTGCGTGATGTCATGCTTATGCTTCACTTATAAGCATTTACTCAATGAGCACTTATGATAAGCTTAGAATGATCAGTTTAACTGGCCAATCAACTTGACATGTATTCACTAAATCGTCCATAACTTTTGATTTATAGCTCATCATTACATGAATCCAATGCCCACGTTATGCCAGCTCAATTTTCTATATTGTGAAAAATTTCAGACGCAAATAGATACGACAAAGCCTCCTAGTAATCCAATCTATCCCAAAGTGATTGATGCCATGCATTATGCTTCACTTATAAGCCTTTACTCAAAGAGCACCAATGATCAGCTTAGAATGATCATTTGATCTGACCTTTCAACTTGACATGTCCGCACTAAATCGTACGTAACTTTTGATTTAGAGCTCAGAATGACATGAATCCAATGCCCACGTTATGCTTGATCAATTTTCTATATTGCAACACAATTACAGACTCAAATAGATATGACAAGGCCTCTAAGTAATGCAATATATCCCAAACTGTGTCATGCCATGCATTATGTTTCACTTATGAGGTTTTAATCAATGAGCACCAATGATCACTTCAGAATGATCATTTTAACTGGATGATCAACTTGTCATGTCGCACTAAATTGTACGTAACTTTTGATTTAGAGGCTTCGGAATAACATGTATCCAATTCCCATGTTATGCTATCTCAATTTTCTATATTGTGACAAAATTTCAGACTCAAATAGATATGACAAAGCCTCCAAGTAATCCAATCTATCCCAAATTGTGTGATGCCATCCATTATGCTTCACTTACAAGCCTTTACTCAATGAGCACCAATGATTAGTTTAGAATGATCAGATGAACTGGCCAATCGACTTGACATGTATGCGCTAAATCGTCCGTAACTTTTGATATAGAACTCATCATGACATGCATCCAATGCCACGTTATGCCACCTCAATTTTTATATTGTGACAAAATTTCGAACTCAAATAGATACGATAATGCCTCCACGTAATCCAATCTATCCCAAACAGCATGATGCCATGCATTATGCTTCACTTATAAGTCTTTACTCAATGAGCACCAATGATCAGCTTAGAATGATCATTTGAACTGTCCAATCAACTTGACATGTCCGCACTAAATCTTCCGTAACTTTCGATTCAGAGCTCAGTATGACATGAATCCAATGCCCACGTTATCCTAGGTCAATTTTCTATATTGTAACACAATTTCAGACTCAAATAGATACGACAAAGCCTCTAAGTAATGCAATATATTCCAAACTGTGTGATGCCTTGCATTATGTTTCACTTATGAGGTTTTAATCAATGAGCACCAATGATCACTTCATAATGATCGTTTTAAATGGATGATCAATTTGACATGTTCGCAATAAATCGTCTGAAACTTTTGATTTAGAGCTCGGAATGACATGAATCCAATACCCACGTTATGCCAGCTCAATTTTCTATATTGTGACAAAATTTCATACTCAAATAGATAAGACAAAGCATCCAAGTAATCCATTCTATCCCAAACTGTGTGATGCCATGCATTATGATTCACTTGTAAGCATTTACTCAATGAACACCAATGATCAGTTGAACTGGCCAATCAACTTGTCATTTCTGCACTAAATCGTACGTAACTTTGGATTTAAAGCTTCGAATGACATGAATCCAATGCCTACATTATGCTAGGTCAATTTTCTAAATTGTGACCAAATTTCAGACTCAAATAGATACGACAGAACCTTCAGGTAATCCAATCTATCCCAAACTCCGTGATGCCATGCATTATGCTTCACTTATAAGCCTTTACTCAATGAGCACCAATAGTCAGCTTATAATGATCATTTGAACTGACTAATCAACTTGACATGTCCGCACTAAATCATCTGTATCTTTAGATTTAGAGCTCAGAATGGCATGAATCCAATGCCCATGTTATGCATTTCAAACTCCGACTAATCCAATTGATCCCAAACTGCGTGATGCCATGCATTATGCTTCACTTATAAGCCTTTTCTCAATGAGCACCAATGATCTGCTTGTAATGATTAATTGAACTGGCCAATCAACTTGACTTTTCGCCACTAAATCGTCCGTATCTTTTGATTTAGAGCTCAATTTTCTATATTGTGACAAAATTTCAGACTCAAATATATACGAAAAAACCTCCAAGTAATCCAACAGATACGACAAAGCCTACAAGTAATCAACTATATCCCAAACAACATGATGTCATGCATTATGCTTCACCTATAAGCCTTTACTCAATGAGCACCAATGATCAGCTTAGAATGATCATTTGAACTGACCAATAGACTTGATATATCCGCACTTAATCGTTTAAAACTTTTGATTTAGGGGTCAGAATGACATGAATCCAATGCCCACGTTATGCTAGCTCAATTTTCTTGACTATGAGAAATTTTCAGACTCAAATAGATACGACAAAGCCTCCAAGTAATCCATTTTATCCCAAACTGCGTGATGTCATGCATTATGCTTCACTTATAAGCCTTTACGTGATGAGCACCAGTGATCAACTTAGAATGATCATTTGAACTGACCAATCAACTTGACAAGTCTGCACTAAATCATCCGTAACTTTTGATTTAGAGCTCAGAAATGACATGAATCCAATGCCCACGCTATGCTAGCTCAATTTCCTATATTGTGACAGAATTTCATACTCAAATAGATTCGACAAAGCCACCAAGTAATCCAATCTATCCCAAACTGCCTGATGCCTTGCATTATGCTTCACTTGTAAGCCTTTACTCAATGAGCTCCAATGATCATCTTAAAATGACCATTTGAACACACCAATCAACTTGATATGTCCGCACTAAATCGTTCGTAACTTATGATTTAGAGCTCAGAATGACATGAATCCAATGGCCACCTTATGCTAGATCAATTTTCTATATTATGACAAAATTTCAGACTCAAATGGATTCAACAAAGTCTCCAAGTAATCCAATCCATCCCAAACTGCGTGATGCCATACATTATGCTTCACTTATAAGCCTTTACTCAATGAGCACCAATGATTAGCTTGAATTGATCATTTGAACTGACCAATCAACTTGATATTTCCGCACTAAATCGTCGGAAACTTTTGATATAGAGCTCCGAATGACATGAATACAACGCCCATGTTATGCTAGCTCAATTCTCTATACAATGAAAAAATTTCAGTCTCAAATAGATAAGACAAAGCCTCCAAGTAATCCAATCTATCCCAAACTGTGTGATGTCATGCATTATGCTTCACTTCTAAGAATTTTCTCAATGAGCACCAATGATCAGCTTAGAATGATCAGTTGAACTGGCCAATCAACACGACATATCTGCCCTAACTCATCCGTAACTTTTGATTTAGAGCTCCGAATGACATGAATCCCATGCCCACGTTCTACTACCTCAATTTTCTATATTGTGACAAAATTACATACTCAAATAGATACGACAAAGCCTCCAACTAATCCAATCTATCCCAAACTGCGTGGTGCCATGAATTATGCTTCACTTATAGGCCTTTACCCAATTGACACCAATGATCAGCTTAGAATGATCATTTGAACTTACCAATCAACTTGACATTTCCGCACTAAATCGTCCATATCTTTTGATTTAAAGCTCAGAATGACATGAATCCAATGCCCATGTAATTGTAGCTTATTTTTCTATACTGTGACAAAATTTCACACTCAAATATATACCAAAAAGCCTCCAAGTAATCCAATCTATCCCAAACTACGTGATGTCATGCATTCACTTATAAGCTTTTACTCAATGAGCACCAATGATCAGCTTGAAATGATCATTTGAACTGACCAATCAACTTGATATGTCCGCACAAAATCATCTGTAAGTTTAGTTACAGATATCAGAATGACACGAATCCAACGCTCACGTTATGGTAGCTCAATTTTCTATACTATGAAAAAATTTCAGACTCAAATAGATACGACAAAGCCTCCAAGTAATCCAACATATCCCAAACTGCATTATGCTTTGCATTATGCTTCACTTATACGCCTTCACTGAATGAGAACCAATGATCAGCTTAGAATGATCATTTGAACTGCCCAATCAACTTGACATGTCTGCACTAAATCGTCCGTAACTTTTGATTTAGAGCTCAGAATGACATGAATCCATTGCGTCCGTAATGCTAGCTATATTGTTTATACAATGACAAAATTTCATACTCAAAATTATCCGACAAAGCCTGCAAGTAATCCAATATATAACAAACTACATGATGTCATGCATTATGCGTCACTTATAAGCCTTTACTCAAGAGCACCAATGATCAGATTAGAATGATGATTTGAATTGACCAATGACTTGATATTTCCACACTAAATCGTCAGTTACTTTTGATTTAGAGCTCATAATGACATTAATCCAATGACCATGTTATGCTAGCTCAATTTCAATACAGTGACAAAATTTCAAACTCAAATATATACAAAAAAGCCTCCAAGTAATCCAATCTATCCCAAACTACGTGATGTCATGCATTATGCTTCACTTATAAGCTTTTACTCAATGAGCACCAATGATCAGCTTAATATTATCATTTGAACTGACTTATCAGCTTGATATGTCCGCACTAAATTGTCCGTAACTTTTGATATAGAGCGAAAAGTGACATAATTCCAACGCCCAAGTTATGCTAGCTCAATGTTTTGTACTCTCACAAAATTTTAGATTCAAATAGATACGACAAAGCCTCCAAGTAATCCAATCTATCCAAAACTGTGTGATGTCATGCAATATGCTTCACTTATAAGCCTTTACTCAATGAGCACCAATGATCAGCTTAGCATAATCATTTTACTTGACCAATTAAATTGACATGTACGCATTAAATTGTCCGTAACTTTTGATTTAGAGCTCAGATTGACATGAATCCAATTCTCACATTATGATAGCTCAATTTTCTATACAATGAAAAAGTTTCAGACTCAAATAGATACGAAAAAGGCTCCAAGTAATCCAATCAAACCCAAACTGCGTGATGCCATGCATTATGTTTCACTTGTAAGCCTTTACTAAATGAGCACCAATGATCAGCTTAGAATGATCAGTTGAACTGGCCAATCAACTTGACATGTCTGCAATAAATCGTCCATACCTTTTGATTTAGACCTCCAAATGATATGAATCCAACGCCCACATTATACTAGCTCAATTTTCTATACTATGACAAAATTGCAGACTCAAATAGATACGACAAAGCCTCCAAGTAATCCAATCGATCCCAAACTGAGTGAAGTCATGCATTATGCTTTACTTATAAGCCTTTACTCAATGAGCACCAATGATCAGCTTAGAACGATCAGTTGAACTGGCAAATCAACTTGACATGTCTGCACTAAATCGTCTGTAACTTTTGATTTCGAGCTCCGAATGACATGAATCCAATGTCCACGTTATGCTAGCTCAGTTTTCTATATTGTGACAAAATTTCAGATTCGCATCGATACGACAAAGCCTTTAAGTAATCCAATCTATCCCAAACTACGTGATGCCATGCATTATACTTCACTTATAAGCATTTACTCAATGAGCACCAATGATCAGCTTAGAATGATCATTTGAACTAACCAATCAACTTGACATATCCGCACTAAATCTTCCCAATCTTTTGATTTGGAGCTCAGAATGACATGAATCCAATGCCCATGTTATGATAGCTCAATTTTCTATAGTGTGACAAAGTTTCAAACTCAAATTTAGACAACAAAGCCTCCAAGTAATCCAATCAATCCCAAACTCCGTGATGCCATGCATTATACTTCACTTTTAAGCCTTTACTCAATCAGCACTAATGATCAGCCTAAAATGATCATTTGAACTGACCAATCAACTTGATATGTCCAAACTAAATCTCCGTAACTTTTGATTTAGTGCTAAGAATGACATGAATCCAACGCCCACATTATGCTAGCTCAATTTTCTATACTATGACAAAACATTAGACTCAAATAGATACCACAAAGCCTCCAAATAATCTCATCTATCCAAACTGAGTGATGTCATGCATTATGTTTCACTTATAAGCCTTTACTCAATTAGCACCAATGATCAACATAGAATGATCATTGGAACTGATCAATCAACTTGACATGTCCGTACTAAATCTTCCGTAACTTTTGATTTAGATCTCAGAATGATATGAATCCAATGCCCACGTTATGCCAGCTCAATTTTCTATACTATGACAAATTTTCAAACTCAAATAGATACGACAAAGCCTCCCAGTAATTTAGTCTATCTCAAACTGCGTGATGATATGCATTATAGTTCACTTATAAGCTTTTACTCAATGAGCACCAACGTTCAGCTTAGAATGATCATTTGAACTGACCAATCAACTTGACATGCCCGCACTAAATCGTCCGTAACTTTTGATTTAGAGCTCAGAATGACATGAATCCAACGCCCACATTATGCTAGCTAAATTTTCAGACTGAAATAGATACGACAAGTCTTCCAAATAATCCAATCTATCCCAAAATGTGTGATGTCACTCATTATGCTTCACCAGTGAGCACTAATGATCAGCTCACAACGATCAGTTGAACTGCCTAATCAACTTGACATGTCCGCACTAAATCATTCGTAAATTTTGATTTAGAGCTCCAAATGACATGAATCCAATGCCCACATTTTCGTTGCCCAATTTCGTTGACAAAATTTCACACTCAAATAGATACGACAATGCCTCCAAGTAATCTAATCTATCAGAAACTGCATGATGCCATGCATTATGCTTCACTTATAAGCCTTTACTCAATAATCACCAATGATCAGCTTAGAATGATCATTTCAACTAACCATCAAACTTGACCTGTCCGCACTAAATCATCCGTAATTTTTGATTTAGAGCTCAGAATGACATGAATCCAACTGCCAGGTTATGGTACCTCAATTTTCTATTCTATGACAATATTTCAGACTCAAATAGATACGAAAAAGCCTCCAAGTAATCCAATATACCCCAAACTGACCAATCAACTTGACAAGTCTGCACTAAATCATCCGTAACTTTTGATTTAGAGCTCAGAAATGACATGAATCCAATGCCCACGCTATGCTAGCTCAATTTCCTATATTGTGACAGAATTTCATACTCAAATAGATTCGACAAAGCCACCAAGTAATCCAATCTATCCCAAACTGCCTGATGCCATGCATTATGCTTCACTTGTAAGCCTTTACTCAATGAGCTCCAATGATCATCTTAAAATGACCATTTGAACACACCAATCAACTTGATATGTCCGCACTAAATCGTTCGTAACTTATGATTTAGAGCTCAGAATGACATGAATCCAATGGCCACCTTATGCTAGATCAATTTTCTATATTATGACAAAATTTCAGACTCAAATAGATTCAACAAAGTCTCCAAGTAATCCAATCCATCCCAAACTGCGTGATGCCATACATTATGCTTCACTTATAAGCCTTTACTCAATGAGCACCAATGATTAGCTTGAATTGATCATTTGAACTGACCAATCAACTTGATATTTCCGCACTAAATCGTCAGAAACTTTTGATATAGAGCTCCGAATGACATGAATACAACGCCCATGTTATGCTAGCTCAATTCTCTATACAATGAAAAAATTTCAGTCTCAAATAGATAAGACAAAGCCTCCAAGTAATCCAATCTATCCCAAACTGTGTGATGTCATGCATTATGCTTCACTTCTAAGAATTTACTCAATGAGCACCAATGATCAGCTTAGAATGATCAGTTGAACTGGCCAATCAACACGACATATATGCCCTAACTCATCCGTAACTTTTGATTTAGAGCTCCGAATGACATGAATCCAATGCCCACGTTCTACTACCTCAATTTTCTATATTGTGACAAAATTACATACTCAAATAGATACGACAAAGCCTCCAACTAATGCAATCTATCCCAAACTGCGTGGTGCCATGAATTATGCTTCACTTATAGGCCTTTACCCAATTGACACCAATGATCAGCTTAGAATGATCATTTGAACTTACCAATCAACTTGACATTTCCACACTAAATCGTCCGTATCTTTTGATTTAAAGCTCAGAATGACATGAATCCAATGCCCATGTAATCGTAGCTTAATTTTCTATACTGTGACAAAATTTCACACTCAAATATATACCAAAAAGCCTCCAAGTAATCCAATCTATCCCAAACTACGTGATGTCATGCATTCACTTATAAGCTTTTACTAAATGAGCACCAATGATCAGCTTGAAATGATCATTTGAACTGACCAATCAACTTGATATGTCCGCACAAAATCGTCTGTAAGTTTAGTTACAGATATCAGAATGACACGAATCCAACGCTCACGTTATGGTAGCTCAATTTTCTATACTATGACAAAATTTCAGACTCAAATAGATACGACAAAGCGTCCAAGTAATCCAACATATCCCAAACTGCATTATGCTATGCATTATGCTTCACTTATACGCCTTCACTGAATGAGAACCAATGATCAGCTTAGAATGATCATTTGAACTGCCCAATCAACTTGACATGTCTGCACTAAATCGTCCGTAACTTTTGATTTAGAGCTCAGAATGACATGAATCCATTGCGTCCGTAATGCTAGCTATATTGTTTATACAATGACAAAATTTCATACTCAAAATTATCCGACAAAGCCTGCAAGTAATCCAATATATAACAAACTACATGATGTCATGCATTATGCGTCACTTATAAGCCTTTACTCAAGAGCACCAATGATCAGATTAGAATGATGATTTGAATTGACCAATGACTTGATATTTCCACACTAAATCGTCAGTTACTTTTGATTTAGAGCTCATAATGACATTAATCCAATGACCATGTTATGCTAGCTCAATTTCAATACCGTGACAAAATTTCAGACTCAAATATATACGAAAAAGCCTCCAAGTAATCCAATCTATCCCAAACTACGTGATGTCATGCATTATGCTTCACTTATAAGCTTTTACTCAATGAGCACCAATGATCAGCTTAATATTATCATTTGAACTGACTTATCAGCTTGATATGTCCGCACTAAATCGTCCGTAACTTTTGATATAGAGCGAAAAGTGACATAATTCCAACGCCCAAGTTATGCTAGCTCAATGTTTTGTAGTCTCACAAAATTTTAGATTCAAATAGATACGACAAAGCCTTCAAGTAATCCAATCTATCCAAAACTGTGTGATGTCATGCAATATGCTTCACTTATAAGCCTTTACTCAATGAGCACCAATGATCAGCTTAGCATAATCATTTTACTTGACCAATTAAATTGACATGTACGCATTAAATTGTCCGTAACTTTTGATTTAGAGCTCAGATTGACATGAATCCAATGCTCACGTTATGATAGCTCAATTTTCTATACAATGAAAAAGTTTCAGACTCAAATAGATACGAAAAAGGCTCCAAGTAATCCAATCGAACCCAAACTGCGTGATGCCATGCATTATGTTTCACTTGTAAGCCTTTACTAAATGAGCACCAATGATCAGCTTAGAATGATCAGTTGAACTGGCCAATCAACTTGACATGTCCGCAATAAATCGTCCATAACTTTTGATTTAGACCTCCAAATGATATGAATCCAACGCCCACATTATACTAGCTCAATTTTCTATACTATGACAAAATTGCAGACTCAAATAGATACGACAAAGCCTCCAAGTAATCTAATCGATCCCAAACTGAGTGAAGTCATGCATTATGCTTTACTTATAAGCCTTTACTCAATGAGCACCAATGATCAGCTTAGAACGATCAGTTGAACTGGCAAATCAACTTGACATTTCTGCACTAAATCGTCTGTAACTTTTGATTTCGAGCTCCGAATGACATGAATCCATTGTCCACGTTATGCTAGCTCAATTTTCTATATTGTGACAAAATTTCAGATTCGCATCGATACGACAAAGCCTTTAACTAATCCAATCTATCCCAAACTACGTGATGCCATGCATTATACTTCACTTATAAGCATTTACTCAATGAGCACCAATGATCAGCTTAGAATGATCATTTGAACTAACCAATCAACTTGACATATCCGCACTAAATCTTCCCAATCTTTTCATTTGGAGCTCAGAATGACATGAATCCAATGCCCATGTTATGATAGCTCAATTTTCTATAGTGTGACAAAGTTTCAAACTCAAATTTAGACAACAAAGCCTCCAAGTAATCCAATCAATCCCAAACTCCGTGATGCCATGCATTATACTTCACTTATAAGCCTTTACTCAATCAGCACCAATGATCAGCCTAAAATGATCATTTGAACTGACCAATCAACTTGATATGTCCAAACTAAATCTCCGTAACTTTTGATTTAGAGCTAAGAATGACATGAATCCAACGCCCACATTATGCTAGCTCAATTTTCTATACTATGCCAAAACATTAGACTCAAATAGATACGACAAAGCCTCCAAATAATCTCATCTATCCAAACTGAGTGATGTCATGCATTATGCTTCACTTATAAGCCTTTACTCAATTAGCACCAATGATCAACATAGAATGATCATTGGAACTGATCAATCAACTTGACATGTCCGTACTAAATCTTCCGTAACTTTTGATTTAGATCTCAGAATGATATGAATCCAATGCCCACGTTATGCTAGCTCAATTTTCTATACTATGACAAATTTTCAAACTCAAATAGATACAACAAAGCCTCCCAGTAATTTAGTCTATCTCAAACTGCGTGATGATATGCATTATAGTTCACTTATAAGCTTTTACTCAATGAGCACCAACGTTCAGCTTAGAATGATCATTTGAACTGACCAAGCAACTTGACATGCCCGCACTAAATCGTCCGTAACTTTTGATTTAGAGCTCAGAATGACATGAATCCAACACCCACATTATGCTAGCTAAATTTTCAGACTGAAATAGATACGACAAGTCTTCCAAATAATCCAATCTATCCCAAAATGTGTGATGTCACTCATTATGCTTCACCAGTGAGCACTAATGATCAGCTCACAACGATCAGTTGAACTGCCTAATCAACTTGACATGTCCGCACTAAATCATCCGTAAATTTTGATTTAGAGCTCCAAATGACATGAATCCAATGCCCACATTTTCGTTGCCCAATTTCGTTGACAAAATTTTACACTCAAATAGATACGACAATGCCTCCAAGTAATCCAATCTATCCGAAACTGCATGATGCCATGCATTATGCTTCACTTATAAGCCTTTACTCAATAATCACCAATGATCAGCTTAGAATGATCATTTCAACTAACCATTAAACTTGACCTGTCCGCACTAAATCATCCGTAATTTTTTATTTAGAGCTCAGAATGACATGAATCCAACTGCCACGTTTTGGTACCTCAATTTTCTATTCTATGACAATATTTCAGACTCAAATAGATACGAAAAAGCCTCCAAGTAATCCAATATACCCCAAACTGCGTGATGCGATGCATTATGCTTCACTTATAAGCCTTTACTCATTGAGCACTAATGATCAGCTTAGAATGATCATTTGAACGAACCAATCAACTTGACATGTCCGCACAAAATCGTACGTAACTTTTGATTTAGAGATCAGAATGACATGAATCCAATGTCCACGTTATGCTAGCTCAATTTACTAAATCTGGACAAAATTTCACACTCAAATAGATACGACAAAACTTCCCAATAATCTAATCTATCCTAAACTAGGTGATGCCATGCATTATGCTTCACTTATAAGTCTTTACTCAATGAGCACCAATAATCAGCTTTGAATGATTATTTGAACTGACCAATCAATTTGACATGTCTCCACTAAATCGTCAGTTACTTTTGATTTAGGGCTCAGAATCACATCAATCCAGTGCCCGCGTTATGGTAGCGCAATTTTTTATATAATCACAAAATTTCAGACGCCAATATGTCCGACAAAGCCTCTAAGTAAACCAATTTATCCCAAACTGCATGATGCCATGCATTATGCTTCACTTATAAGCCTTTTCTCAATGAGCACCAATGATCAGCTTAGAATGATCATTTGAACTGACCAATCAACTTGATATGTCTACACTAAATCGTCCATAACTTTTCGTTTAGAGCTCAGAATGACATGAATCCAATGCCCACATTATGCTAGCTCAATTTTCTATACTATGACAAAATTTCAGACTCAAATAGATACGACAAAGCGTCCAAGTAATCCAATCTATCTCAAACTGTGTGATACCATGCATTATACCTCACTCATAAGCCTTTACTCAATGGGCACCATTGATCAGCTTAGAATGATCATATGGACTGACCAATAAACTTGACATATCCGCACTAAATCGTTCATAACTTTTGATTCAGAGCTCAGAAAGACATGAGTCCAAAGCCCACGTTATGCTAGCTAAATTTTCTATACTACGACAAATTTTTAGACTCAAATAGATACAACAAAGCCTAGTAATCCAATCTATCCCAAAATGCATGATGTGATGCATTATGCTTAACTTATAAGCCTTTACTCAATGAGCACCAATGATCAGCTTAGAATGATCATTTGAACTGCCCAATAAATTTGACATATCCGCACTAAATCATCAGTAACTTGTGATTTAGAGCTCAAAATGACACGAATCCAATGTCCACGTTATGCTAGATAAATTTTCAAAATTGTGATAAAATTTCAGACTCAAATAGATACGAGAAAGCCTCCAAGTATTTAATCTATCCTAAACTGGGTAATGCCATGCATTATGCTTCACTTATAAGCATTTACTTAATGAGCACCAATAATCATCTTTGAATAATCATTTAAACTGACCAATCAACATGGTATGTCCACACTAAATCATCCATAACTTTCTTTTGGAGCTGAGAATGACATGATACCAATGTCCACGTTATGCTAGCTCAATTTTCTATACGATGATAAAATTTCAGACTGAAATAGATACGGCAAGGTGTACAAGTAATACAATCTTTCTCAAACTACGTGATACCATGCATTATACTTCACTTAAAAGCCTTTACTCAATGAACACCAATGATCAGCTTAGAATTATCAGTTGAACTGCCCAATCAATTTGACATGTCTGCACTAAATCGTCTGTAAATTTTGATATAGAGCTCTGAATGACATGAATCCAAGGTCCACGTTATGCTAGATCAATTTTCTATACTATGCCAAAATTTTCAGACTCAAATAGATATGACAAAGCCTCCAAGTAATCCAATCGATCTTGGACTGCGTGATACTACGCATTATACTTCACTTATAAACATTTAATCAATGAGCACCAATGATCCGTTTATAATGATCATATGAACTGACCAATCAACTTGACATGTCCGCACTAATTCATTTGTAACTTTTGATTTAGAGCTCAGAATGACATGAATCCAATGCCGACGTTATACTAGCCCATTTTTTTATATTGTGACAAATTTTTCACACTCAAATATATACGACAAAGCCTCCAAGTAATCCAATCAACCTATCCCAAACTACGTGATGCCATTCACTATGCTTCACTTTTAAGCCATTACTCAATGAGCACCAATGATCGCTTAGAATGATCAGTTGAACTGGCCAATCAATTTGACATTTCCGCACAAAATCGTCTGTAACTTTTGATTTAGAGCTCAGAATGACATGAATCCAACGCCTACGTTAGGCTAGCTCAATTTTATATATTGTGACAAACTTTCAAACTCAAATATATACGACAAAGCGTCCTTGTAATCCAATATATCCCAAAGCGCATGATGCCATGCTTTATGCTTCGCTTATATGCCTTTACTCAATCAGCACCAATGATCAGCTTAAAATGATCGTTTGATCTGACCAATCAATTTGACAAGTCCTCACTAAATCGTCCGTAACTTTTGATTTAGAGCTCAGAATGACATTAATCCAATGCCCACGTTATGCTAGCTCAGTTTACTATATTGTGATAGAATTTAACACTCAAATAAATACAACAAAGCCTCTAAGTAATCAAATCTATCCCAAACATGACGCCATTCATTATGCTTCACTTATGATCCTTTACTCAATGAGCACCAATGATCTGCTTAGAATGACCTAATGAACTGGCCAATCAACTTGTCATGTCCGCACAAAATCGTCCAAAACTTTTGATTTAGAGCTCAGAATAACATGAATTCAATGCCTATATTATGCTAGCTCAATTTTCTATATTGTGACAAACTTTCTGACTAAAATATATACGACAAAGCCTCCAAGTAATCCAATCTATCCCAAACTACATGATGCCATGTACTATGCTTCACTTATAAGCTTTTACTCAATGAGCACCAATGAGCAGCTTAAAATGATCATTTGATCTGACCAATCAGTTTGACATGTCCGCACTAAATCGTCCGTAACTTTTTATTTAGAGCTCAGAATGCATGAATCCAAGGCCCACGTTATTCTAGCTCAATTTTCTATACTATGCCAGAATTTCAAACAAAAATTTATACGCAAAGCCTCGAAGAAGTCCAATCTACCACAAACTACGTGAGGCAATTTATTATGCTTCACTTATAAGCCTTTACTCAATGAGCAACAATGATCAGCTTAGAATGATTAGTTGAACTGGCCAATCAACTTTACATGTCCGCACAAAATCATCCGTAACATTGATTTAGAACTCAAAATGACATGAATCCAATGCCTACGTTATGCCAGCTCAATTTTCTATACTGTGACAAAATTTCAGACTCAAATAATACGACAAAGCCTCCAAGTAATCCAATATATACCAAACTGCGTGATGCCATGCATTATGCTTCACTTATAAGCGTTTACTCAATGAGCACCAATGATTAGCTTAGAATGATCTGTTGAACTGACCAATGAACTTGACAAGTACGCACTAAATCGTCCGTAACTTTTGATTTAGAGCTCAGAATGATATTAATCCAATGTCCACGTTATGCTAGCTCAATTTTCTATATTGCGACTAAATTTCAGACTCAAATAAATACAACAAAGCCTCCAAGTATTCAAATCTATCCCAAACTACGTGATGTTATGCATTATTCTTAGCTGATAAGCCTTTACTCAATTAGCAACAATGATCAGCTTAGAATGATAATTTGATCTGACCAATCAACTTGAAATGTCCGCATTAAATCGTCCGTAACTTTTGATTTAGAGCTTAGAATGACATGAATCCAATACCCACGTTATGGTAACTCTGTTTTCAATACTATGACAAAATTTCAAACTAAAATAGATACGACAAAGCCTCCAAGAAATCCAATCTATCCCAAACAGCATGATGCCATGCATTATGCTTCACTTATAAGCCTTTACTTAATGAGCTCCAATGATCAGCTTAAAATGACCATTTGAACACACCAATCAACTTGATATGTCCGCACTAAATCGTTCGTAACTTTTGATTTAGAGCTCAGAATGACATGAATCCAATGGCCACCTTATACTAGATCAATCTTCTATATTATGACAAACTTTCAGACTCAAATGGATTCAACAAAGTCTCCAAGTATTCCAATCCATCCCAAACTGCGTGATGCCATACATTATGCTTCACTTATAAGCCTTTACTCAATGACCACCAATGATTAGCTTGAAATGATCATTTGAACTGACCAATCAACTTGATATGTCCGCACTAAATCGTCGGAAACTTTTTTTATAGAGCTCCGAATGACATGAATACAACACCCACGTTATGCTAGCTCAATTTTCTATACTATGAAAAAATTTCAGTCTCAAATAGAGAAGACAAAGCCTCCAAGTAATTCAATCTATCCCAAACTGTGTGATGTCATGCATTATGCTTCACTTCTAAGAATTTGCTCAATGAGCACCAATGATCAGCTTAGAATGATCAGTTGAACTGGCCAATCAACACGACATATCTGCACTAAATCGTCCGTAACTTTTGATTTAGAGCTCCGAATGACTTGAATCCAATGCCCACGTTCTGCTACCTCAATTTTCTACATTGTGACAAAATTACATACTCAAATAGACGACAAAGCCTCTAACTAATCCAATCTATCCCAAACTACGTGGTGCCATGAATTATGCTTCACTTGTAGGCCTTTACTCAATTGACACCAATGATCAGCTTAGAATGATCATTTGAACTTACAATTCAACTTGACATTTCCGCAATAAATCGTCAGTATCTTTTGATTTAGAGTTCAGAATGACATGAATCCAATGCCCATGTAATCGTATCTTAATTTTCTATACTGTGACAAAATTTCACACTCAAATATATACGAAAAAGCCTCCAAGTAATCCACTCTATCCCAAACTGCGTGATCTGTTGCATTCACTTATAAGCTTTTACTCAATGAGCACCAATGATCAGCTTGAAATGATCATTTGAACTGACCAATCAACTTGATATGTCCGCACAAAATCGCCCGTAAGTTTAGTTACAGATATCAGAATGACATGAATCCAACGCTCACATTATGGTAGCTCAATTTTCTTTACTATGACAAAATTTCAGACTCAAATAGACACGACAAAGCCTCCAAGTAATCCAATATATCCCAAAATGCATTATGCTATGCATTATGCTTCACTTATACGCCTTTACTGAATGAGAACCAATGATCAGCTTAGAATGATCATTTGAACTGCCCAATCAACTTGACATGTCCGCACTAAATCGTCCGTACCATTTGATTTAGAGCTCAAAATGACATGAATCCATTGCGTCCGTAATGCTAGCTATATTGTTTATACAATGACAAAATTTCATACTCAAATTGATACGACAAAGCCTGCAAGTAATCCAATATATAACAAACTACATGATGTCATGCATTATGTTTCACTTATAACCCTTTACTCAAGAGCACCAATGATCAGATTAGAATGATCATTTGAATTGCAATGACTTGATATTTCCACACTAAATCATCCGTAACTTTTGATTTAGAGCTCATAATGACATTAATCCAATGACCATGTGATGCTAGCTCAATTTGAATTCCGTGAGAAAATTTTAGACTCAAATATATACGAAAAAGCCTCCAAGTAATCCAATCTATCCCAAACTGCGTGATGTCATGCATTATGCTTCACTTATAAGCTTTTACTCAAGGAGCACCAATGATCAGCTTAATATGATCATTTGAACTGACTTATCAGCCTGATATGTCCGCACTAAATCGTCCGTAACTTTTGATATAGAGCTCAAAATGACATAAATCCAACGCCCAAGTTATGCTAGCTCAATTTTTTATACTCTAGCAAAATTTTAGATTCAAATAAATGCGACAAAGCGTCCAAGTAATCCAATCTATCCCAAACTGTGTGATGTCATGCAATATGCTTCACTTATAAGCCTTTACTCAATGAGCACCAATGATCAGCATAGCATAATCATTTTACTTGACCAATTAAATTGACATGTACGCATTAAATCGTCTGTAACTTTTGATTTAGAGCTCAGATTGACATGAATCCAACGCTCACGTTATGATAGCTCAATTTTCTATACGATGAAAAAGTTTCAGACTCAAATAGATACGAAAAAGGCTCCAAGTAATCCAATCTAACCCAAACTGCATGATGCCATGCATTATGTTTCACTTGTAAGCCTTTACTTAATGAGCACCAATGATCAGCTTAGAAGGATCAGTTGAACTGGCCAATCAACTTGACATGTCTGCACTAAATCGTCCATAACTTTTTATTTAGACCTCCAAATGACATGAATCCAATGCCCACGTTATGCAAGCTCAATTTTTTATACTATGACAAAATTTCCGAATGAAATAGATACGAAAAACCCTCCAAATAATCCAATCTTTCCCAAACTGCGTGATGCCATGCATTATGCTTCACTTATAAGCCTTTTCTCAATGAGCACCAATGATCAGATTAGAAGGATCATCAAAACTGACCAATCAACTTGACATCTCTGCACTAAATCGTCCGTACCTTTTGATTTAGAGCTCAGAATGACATGAATCCAATGCCCATGTTATGCTAGCTCAATTTTTTATACTTTGAGAAAATTTCATGATCAAATATATACGAAAAGCCTCCAAGTAATCCAATCTATTCCGAACTGCGTGATGCCATGCATTGTGATTCACTTATAAACCTTTACTCAATGAGCACCAACTGCGGGATGCTCATGAAATACTATGACAAAGCCTCCAAGTAATTTATACTATGACAAAGCCTCCCAGTAATTTAATCTATCTCAAACTGTGTGATGATATGCATTATAGTTCACTTATATGCCTTTACTCAATGAGCACCAACGATCAGCTTAGAATGATCATTTGAACTGACCAATCAACTTGACATGTCTACACTAAATCGTCCGTAACTTTTGATTTAGAGCTCAGAATGACATGAATCCAACGCCCACGTTACGCTAGCTAAATTTTCAGACTGAAATAGATACGACAAGTCTTCCAAATAATCCAATCTATCCCAAAATGTATGATGTCACTCATTATGCTTTACTTATAAGCATTTACTCCATGAGCACTAATGATCAGCTCACAACGATCAGTTGAACTGCCTAATCAACTTGACATGTCCGCACTAAATCATCTGTAAATTTTGATTTAGAGCTCCAAATGACATGAATCCAATGCCCACATTTTCGTAGCTCAATTTTATATATTGTGACAAAATTTCACACTCAAAGTAATCCAATCTATCCAAAACTAAATGATGCCATGCATTATGCTTCACTTATAAGCCAATACTCAATAATCACCAATGATCAGCTTAGAATGATCATTTCAACTAACCATTCAACTTGACATGTCCTCACTAAAGCGTCAGTAATTTTTGATTTAGAGCTCAGAATGACATGAATCCAACTGCCATGTTATGGTACCTCAATTTTCTATTCTATGACAATATTTCAGACTCAAATAGATACGAAAAAGCCTCCAAGTAATCCAATATACCCCAAACTGCATGATGTGATGCATTATGCTTCACTTATAAGCCTTTACTCAATGAGCACCAATGATCAGCTTAGAATGATCATTTGAACTAACCAATCAACTTGACATGTCTGCACAAAATCGTACGTAACTTTTGATTTAGAGATCACAATGACATGAATCCAATGTCCACGTTATGCTAGCTCAATTTACTATATAATTACAAAATTTCAGACTCCAATATGTCCGACAAAGCCTCCAAGTAATCCAATTTATCCCAAACTGCATGATGCCACGCATTATGCTTCACTTATGAGCCTTTACTCAATGAGCACCAATGATCAGCTTAGAATGATCATTTGAACTGACCAATGAACTTGATATGTCCACACTAAATCGTCCATAACTTTTCATTTAGAGCTCAGAATGACATGAATCCAATGCCCACGTTATGCTACCTCAATTTTCTATACTATGACAGAATTTCAGACTCAAATAGATACGACAAAGCGTCCAAGTAATCCAATCTATCTCAAACTGGGTGATACCATGCATTATACTTCACTCATAAGCCTTTACTCAATGGGCACCAATGATCAGCTTAGAATGATTATATGAACTGACAAATAAACTTGACATATCCGCACTAAATCGTTCGTAACTTTTGATTCAGAGCTCAGAATGACATGAGTCCAAAGCCCACGTTATGCTAGCTAAATTTTCTATACTACGACAAATTTTCAGACTCAAATAGATACAACAAAGCCTCCTAGTAATCCAATCTATCCCAAAATGCATGATGTGATGCATTATACTTCACTTATAAACATTTAATCAATGAGCCCCAATGATCAGCTTAGAATGATCAGTTGAACTGCCCAATAAATTTGACATATCCGCACTAAATCATCTGTAACTTGTGATTTAGAGCTCAAAATGACACGAATCCAATGTCTACATTATGCTAGATAAGTTTTCAAAATTGTGATAAAATTTCAGACTCAAATAGATACGAGAAAGCCTCCAAGTATTCAATCAATCCTAAACTGGGTGATGCCATGCATTATGCTTCACTTATAAGCCTTTACTGAATGAGCACCAATAATCATCTTTGAATAATCATTTAAACTGACCAATCAACTTGACATGTCCACAATAAATCATCTGTAGCTTTTGATTTAGAGCTCAGAATCACATCAATCCAATGCCCATGTTATGGTAGCGCAATTTTCTATATTATGACAAAATTTCAGACTCCAATATATACGACAAAGACTCCAAATAATTCAATCTCAATGCATTATGTTTCACTTATGAACCATGCATTATGTTTCACTTATGAACCATGCATTATGCTTAACTTATAAGCCTTTACTCAATGAGCACCAATGATCAGCTTAGAATGATCATTTGAACTAACCAATCAACTTGACATGTCCGCACTAAATCATCTGTATCTTTTGATTTAGAGCTCATAATGACATGAATCCAATGCCCATGATATGCTAGCTCAATTTTCTATACTTTGACAAAATTTTAAACTCAAAGATATACAACAAAGCCTCCAATTAATACAATAAATCCCAAACTACGTGATGCCATGTATTATGCTTCACTTATAAGCCTTTACGCAATCGTCACCAATGATCAGCTTAAAATGTTTATTCGAACTGACCAATAAACTTGATTTGTCCGCACTAAATCGTCTGTAACTTTTGATTTAGAGCTCAGATTGTCATGAATCCAACGCCACGTTATGCTAGCTCAATTTTCTATACTATGACAAAATTTCAGGCTCAAATAGACACAACAAAGCCTCCAAGTAATCCAATCTATCCGAAACTGAGTGATGCCATGCATTATGATTCACTTATAAGCCTTTACTCAGTGAGCACCAATGGTCAACTTAGAATGATCATTTGAACTGACCAATCAACTTGACATGTCCACACTAAATCTTCCGTAACTTTTGATTTATAGCTAAGAATGACATGAATCCAATGCCCACGTTATGCTAGATCAATTTTCTATACTATGACAAACTTTCATACCCAAATAGATACGACAAAGCCTCCAAGTAATCCAATCTATCCCAAACTGCATGATGTCATGCATTATGCTTCACTTATAAGCCTTTACTCAATTAGCACCAATGATCAGCTTAGAATGATCGGTTGAACTGCCCAATCAATTTGACATGTCCGTACTAAATCATTCGTAAATTTTTATTTAGAGCTCCGAATGACTTGAATCCAAGGCCCACATTATGCTAGATCAATTTTTTATACTATGACAAAGTTTTAGACTCAAATAGATACGACAAAGCGTCCAAGTAACCCAATCTATCCAAAACTGCGTGATGTCATGCATTATGTTTCACTTATAAGCCTTTACTCAATGAGCAGCAATGATCAGCTTAGAATGATTAGTTAAAGTGGCCAATCAACTTGACATATCCGCACTAAATCGTTTGTAACTTTTGATTCAGAGCTCAAAATGACATGAATCCAATGTCCACGTTATGCTACCTCAATTTTCTATATTGTAATAAAATTTCAGACTCAAATAGATACGACAAAGCCTCCAAGTGATCCAATTGATCTCAAACTGCGTGATGCCATGCATTATGCTTCACTTATCAGCCTTTACTCAATGAGCTCCAATAATCAGCTTTGAATGATCATTTGAAATGACCAATCAACTTGACATGTCCACACTAAATCGTCCGAAACTTTTTATTTATAGCTCAGAATGACATGAATCCAAAGCCCATGTTATGCTAGCTAAATTTTCTATTCTATGACAAATTTTCAGACTCAAATTGATACGACAAAGTCTCCAAGTAATCCAATCTATCCCAAACTCATAATGTCATGCATTATGCTTCACTTATAAGCCTTTACTCAATGAGCACCAATGATCTGCATAGAATGATCATTTGAACAGGCTAATCGACTTGAAATGTCCACACTAAATTGTTCATAACTTTTGATTTAGACCTCAGAATGACATGAATCCAATGTCCACGTTATGCTAGATCAATTTCCTATATTGTGACGAAATTTCGGACTCAAATAGATACGACAAGGCCTCCAATTAATCCAATTTATCTCATACTGCATGATGCCTCGCATTATGCTTCACAGAAAAGCCTTTACTCAATAAGCACCAATTATTAGCTTAGAATGATCATTTGAACCTACCAATCAACTTGACATATCCGCACTAAATTGTCTGTAACTTTTGAGTTAGAGCTCAGAATGACATGAATCCAATGCCTACATTATGCTAGATCAATTTTCTATATTGTGACAAAGTTTCAAACTCAAATAGATACAGCAAAGCCTCCTAGTAATCCAATCTATCCCAAACTACATGATGTTATGCATTATTCTTGACTTATAAGCCTTTAATCAATGAACACCAATGATCGGCTTAGAAATGATCATTTGATCTAACCAATCAACTTGACATGTCCGCACCAAATCATCCGTAGCTTTTGAATTAGAGCTCAAAATGACATGAATCCAACGCCCACGTTATGCTAGCTCAATTTTCTATACTATGATAAATTTCAGACTCAAATAGATACGACAAAGCCTCCAAAAAATCCAATCTATCCCAAACTTCGTGATGCCATTCATTATGCTTCACTAATAAGCCTTTACTCAATGAGCACCAATGATCTACTTAGAATGATTAGATGAACTGGCCAATCAACTTGTCATGTCCGCACAAAATCGTTCGTAACTTTATTTTAGAGCTCAAAATGACATGAATCCAATGCCTACATTATGCTAGCTCAATTTTCTATATTGTGACAAACTTTTATACTCAAATATATACGACAAATCCTCCAAGTAATCCCATCTATCCCAACTTGCGTGATGCCATGCATTATGCTTCACTTATAAGCCTTTACTCAATGAGAACCAATGATTGCCTTAGAATGATCATTTGAACTGACCAATCTACTTGACATGTCCGCACTAAATCGTCCGTATCTTTTTATTTAGAGCTCAGAATGACATGAATCCTATTCCCATGTTATACTTGCTTAGTTTTCTACTTTCATACCCAAATATATACAACAATGCTTCGAAGTAATACAGTCTATCCCAAACTGCGTGATGCCATGCATTATGCTTCACTTATAAGCCTTTACTTAATCAACACCAATGATCAGCTTAAAATGATCATTTGAACAGACTAATCAACTTATTATGTTCGCACTAAATCTATGTAACTTTTTATTTATAGCTCAGAAGGACATGAATCCAATACCCACGTTATGCTAGCTCAATTTTCTATACTATGACAAAATTTCAGACTCAAATAGATACGACAAAGCCTCCAAGTAACACCATCAATCTCAAACTGTGTGATGCCATGTATTATGCTTCACTTATAAGGCTTTACATAATTAACACCAATGATCAGCTTAAAATGATCATTTGAACTGACCAATCAACTTGATATGTCTGCACTAAATCACCGTAACTTTTGATTTAGAGCCAAAAATGACATGAATCCAACGCCCACATTATGCTAGCTCAATTTTCCATATTATGACCAAATTTCAGACACAAATAGATACGACAAAGCCTCCAAATAATCGAATCTATCCCAAACTGAGTGTTGCCATGCATTATGCTTCACTTGTAAGCCTTTACTCAATGAGCACCAATGATCCACTTAGAATGATCATTTGAACTGACCAATCAACTTAACATGTCCGCACTAAATCTTCATAAGCTTTTATTTAGAGGTCTGAATGACATGAATCCGATGCCCATGCTATGCTAGCTCAATTTTCTATTCTATGACAAATTTTTAGACTCAAATAGACACGATAAAGCCTCCAGGTAATCCAATATATCCCAAAATGCTTAATGTCATGCATTATGCTTCACTTATAAGCCTTTACTCAATGTGCACCAGTGATCAGATTAGAATGATTTGTTGAACTGGCCAATCTTTTTGACATATCCACACTAAATCATTCGTAACTATTTATTTAGAGCTCAGAATGACATGAATCCAAGACCCACGCTATGCATGCTCAATTTTCTATTCTACGAAAAATTTTCAGATTCAAATATATATGAAAAAACCTCCAAGTAGTCCAATCTACCTCAAACTGCATGATGCCATGCATTATGCTTCACTTATAAGCCTTTACTCAATGAGCACAAATGATCAGCTTAGAATGATCATTTGAACTGACCAATAAACTTGACTTGTCTGCACCAAATCGTTCGTAACTTTTATTTAGAGTTCATAATGACATTAATCCAACGCCCACGTTATGCTAGCTCAATTTTCTCTACTATGAAAAATTTTCAGACTCAAATAGATACGACAAAGCCAACAAGTAATCCAATCTATCCCAAAATGCGTGACGCCATGCACTATGCTTCACTTATAAACCTTTACTCAATTAGCACCGATGATCAGCTTAGAATGATCAGTTGAACTGCCCAATCGACTTGACATGTCCGCACTAAATCGTCCGTGAATTTTGATTTATAGCTCCGAATGGAATGAATCCAATGCCCACGTTATGCTTGTTCAATTTTCTATATTAGGACAAAATTTCAGACTCAAATATATGCGACAAAGTCTTAAAGTAATAATATCAATCCCAAACTGCGTGATGCCATGAATAATACTTCACATATAAGCTTTTACTGAATGAGCACCATTGATCAGCTCAGAATGATCATTTGAACTTACCAATCAACTTGAAATATCCGCACTAAATCGTCTGTAACTTTTGATATAAGGTTCATAATTATACGAATCCAATGCCCACGTTATGCTAGCCCATTTTTCTATATTGTGAAAAAAATTTCAGACTCAAATATATACCACAAAGCCTTTAAGTAATCCATCTATCCCAAACTGTGATATGCCATGCATTATGCTTCACTTATAAGCCTTTACTCAATGAGCACCAAGGATCAGCTTAGAATGATCGTTTGAACTTACCATTTAACTTGATATGTCCGCACTAAATCGTACGTAACTTTTGATTTAGAGCTCATAATGACATGAATCCAATGCCCACGTTATGCTAGCTCATTTTTCTATGTTGTGACAAAATTTCATACTCAAATAAATACAAAAAAGCCTCCAAATAATCAAATCTATCCCAAACTATGTGATGTTATGCATTATTCTTCACTGATAATCCTTTACTCAATTAGCACCAATGATCAGCTTAGAATGATCATTTGATCTGACCAATCTACTTGACATGTCCGCACTAAATCGTTCGTAACTTTTGATTCAGAGCTCAGAATGACATGAATCCAACGCCCACGTTATGGTAGCTCCGTTTTCTATACTATGAAGAAATTTCAGATTCAAATAGATATGACAAAGCCTCCAAGAAATCAGCCTATCCAAAACTACGTGATGCCATTCATTATGCTTCACTTTTAAGCCATTACTCAATGAGCACCAATGATCGCTTAGAATGATCAGTTGAAATTGCCAATCAGCTTGACATTTCCGCACAAAATCGTCTGTAACTTTTGATTTAGAGCTCAGAATGACATGAATCCAATGCCTACGTTATGGTAGCTCAATTTTCTATATTGTGACAAACTTTAAGACTCAAATATATACGAGAAAGGGTCCTTGTAATCCAATATATCAAAACAGTGTTGTTCCATGCTTTATGCTTCTCTTATATGCCTTTACTCAATGAGCACCAATGATCAGCTTAAAATGATCATTTGATCTGACCAATCCACTTGACAAGTCATCACTAAATCGTCCGTAACTTTAGATTTAGAGCTCAGAATGAAATTAATCCAATGCCCACGTTATGCTAGCTCAATTTACTATATTGTGATAGAATTTCAGACTCAAATAAATACGACAAAGCCTCCAAGTAATCAAATCTATCCCAAACTGCATGACGCCATTCATTATGCTTCACTTATGATCCTTTACTCAATGAGCACCAATGATCTGCTTAGAATGATCTAATGAACTGGCCAATCAACTTGTCATGTCCGCACAAAATTGTCCATAACTTTTGATTTAGAGCTCAAAATAACATGAATTCAATGCCTACGTTATGCTAGCTCAATTTTCTATATTGTGACAAACTTTCCGACTAAAATATATACGACAAAGCCTCCAAGTAATCCAATCTATCCCAAACTACGTGATGCCATGCACTATGCTTCACTTATAAGCTTTTACTCAATGAGCACCAATGAGCAGCTTAAAATGATCATTTCGTCTGACCAATCATTTTGACATGTCCGCACTAAATCGTCCGTAACTCTTGATTTAGAGCTCAGAATGCATGAATCCAACGCCCACATTATGCTAGCTCAATTTTCTATACTATGGCAAAATTTCAAACTAAAATATATACGCAAAGCCTCCAAGAAGTCCAATCTATCGCAAACTACGTGATGCAATTTATTATGCTTCACTTATAAGCCTTTACTCAATGAGCAACAATGATCAGCTTAGAATGATTAGTTGAACTTGCTAATCAACTTGACATGTCCGCACAAAATCTTCAGTAACTTTTGATTTAGAGCTCAGAATGACATGAATCCAATGCCTACGTTATGCCAGCTCAATTTTCTATACTGTGACAAAATTTCAGACTCAAATAATACAACAAAGCCTCCAAGTAATCCAATATATACCAAACTGCGTGATGCCATGCATTATGCTTCACTTATAAGCGTTTACTCAATGAGCACCAATGGTTAGCTTAGAATGATCTGTTGAACTGACCAATCAACTTGACAAGTACGCACTAAATCGTCCGTAACTTTTGATTTAGAGCTCAGAATGACATGAATCCAATGCCCACGTTATGCTAGCTCAATTTTCTATATTGCGACAAAATTTTAGACTCAAATAAATACAACAAAGCCTCCAAATATTCAAATCTATCCCGAACTACGTGATGTTATGCATTATTCTTAACTGATAAGCCTTTACTCAATTAGCACCAATGATCAACTTAGAATGATCATTTGATCTGACCAATCAACTTGACATGTCCGCATTAAATCGTCCGTCACTTTTGATTTAGAGCTCAGAATGACATGAATCAAACACCCACGTTATGGTAACTCTGTTTTCAATACTTTGACAAAATTTCAAACTCAAATAGATACGACAAAGCCTCCAAGAAATCCAATCTATCCCAAACTGCATGGTGCCATGCATTATGCTTCACTTATAAGCCTTTATTCAATGAGCATCAATGATCAGCTTAAAATGATCATTTGATCTGACCAATCAATTTGACATGTTCGCACTAAATCATTCGCAACTTTTGATTTAGAGCTCAGAATGACATGAATCCAACGGCCACATTATGCTAGCGCAATTTTCTATAATACGACAAAGTTTCAGACTCAAATAGATACAACGAAGCCTCTAAGAATTCCAATCTATCCCGAACTGCGTGATGCCATTCATTATGCTTCACTTATAAGCTATACTCAATGAGCAACAATGATCTACTTAGAATGATCAGTTGAACTGGGCAATCAACTTCACATGTATGTACGAAATCGTCCGTAACTTTTGATTTAGAGCTTAGAATGACATGAATCAAATGGCTACGTTATGCTAGCTCAATTTTCTATATTGTAACAAAATTTCAAACTCAAATATATTCGACAAAGCCTCCAAGTAATCGAATATATCCTAAACAGCGTGATGCCATGCATTATGCTTAAATTATAAGCCTTTACTCAATGAGCACCAATGATTAGCTTAGAATGATCATTTCAACTGACCAATAAACTTGACATGTCCACACAAAATCTTCCGTTAATTTTGATTTAGAGCTCAGAATGACATGAATCCAATGCCCACGTTATGCAAGCTCAATTTTCTGTATTGTGACAAAATTTCAGACTCAAATAGATACAACAAAGCCTCCAAGTAATCCAATCTACCTCAAACTGTGTGATGCCAAGCATTATACTTCACTTATATGCCTTTACTCAATGAGCATCAATGACCAGCTTAGAATGGTCATTTGAACTGAGCAATTAACTTGAAATGTCCGCACAAAATCGTCTGTAACTTTTGATTTAGAGGTCAGAATGACATGAATCCAACGCCCACGTTATGCTAGCTCAATTATCTATACTATGAAAAAGTTTCAGACTCAAATAGATACGACAAAGCGTCCAAGTAATAAAATCTATCCCAAACTGCGTGATGCTATGCATTATGCTTCAATTATAAGCCTTTACTCAATGAGCACCAATGATCAGCTTAGAATGATCACTTGAGTGGCCAATCAACTTTACATGTCTGTAGTAAGTCGTCCCTAGCTTTTGATTTAGAGTTCAGAATGACATTAATCCAATGCCCACGTTATGCTAGCTCAATTTTCTATATTGTGGCAAAATTTAGACTCAAATAGATACGACAAAGCCTCCAAGTAATCTAATCTATCCTAAACGGTGTGATGTTATGCATTATGCTTCACTTATAAGCCTTTACTCAATGAGCGCCAAGGATCAGCTTAGAATGAACTTTTGAATTGACCAATCAACTTGACATGTACGCACTAAATCGTTTGTAACTTTTGATTTAGTGCTCAAATTGACATGAATCCAACACCCACTTTATCCTAGCTCAATTTTATATATTGTGGCAAAGTTTCAGATTCAAATAGATACGACAAAGCCTCCAAGTAATCCAAAGTATCTCAAACTGTGTGATGTCATGCATTATGCATCACTTATAACCCTCTATTCAATGAGCACCAATGATCAGATTAGAATGATCATTTGAACTGGGCAATCAACTTGACATGTCAACACTAAATCGTCTGTAACTTTTGATTTAGAGCTCAAATTGACATGAATCTAACGCCCACGTTATGCTAGCTCAATTTTCTAGACTATGACAAAATTTCAGACTCAAATAGATACAACAAAGCCTCCAATTAATCCAATCTATCCAAAACTACGTAATGCCATGCATTATGCTTCACTTATAAGCCTTCACTGAATGAGCACCAATGATCAGCTTAGAATGATCAGTTGAGCTTGCCAATCAACTTTACATGTCTGCACTAAATCCTCCGTAACTTTTGATTTAGAGCTCAGAATGACATGAATCCAATTCCGACATTATACTAGCTCAATATTTTATATTGTGACAAATTTTCACACTCAAATATATACGACAAAGACTCCAAGTAATCTAATCTATCCCAAACTGCGTGATGCCATGCATTATGCTTTACTTATAAGCATTTACTCAATGAGCACCAATGATCAGTTTAGAATGATCATTTGAACTGACCAATAAACTTGACAAGTCCGCACTAAGTCGTGTGTAACTGTTGATTTAGAGCTCAGAATGGCATGAATCCAACGCCCACATTATGCTACCCATATTTTCTATACTACGAGAATCTTTCATACTCAAATAGATACAAAAAAGCCTCCAAGTAATCCAATCTATCCAAAATTGCTCGATGCTATGCATTATGCTTCACTTATAAGCCTTTACTCAATGAGCAACAATGAACAGTTTAGAATGATTAGCAGAACTGGCCAATGAACTTGACATGTCCGCAAAATATCATCTGTAAGTTTTGATTTAGAGCTCAGAATGACATAAATCCAATGCCCATGTATGCTAACTCAAATTTCTATATTGTGACATAATTTCAAACTCAAATAGATAGGACAAAACCCCTAAATAATCCAATCTATCCCAAACTGCGTGATGCTATGCATTATGCTTCACTTATAAGCCTTTACTCAATGAGCAAAAGTTATTAGCATAGAATGATCAGTTGAACTGGCCAATCAACTTTACATGTCTGCACTTAATCGTCCGTAACTTTGGATTTAGAGCTCAGAATGACATTAATCCAATGCCCACGTTATGCTAGCTCAGTTTTCAATATTTTGACAAAATTTCAGACTCAAATAGATATGACAAAGCCTTTACTCAATGAGCACCAATGATCAGCTTAAAATTATTAGCAGAACTGGCCAATCAACTTGACATATCCGCACTATCGTCCGTAACTTTTGATTTAGAGCTCAGAATGACATAATTCCAATGCCCACGTTATGCTAGCTCAATTTTCTATGTTGTGACAAAATTTCATACTCAAATAAATACAAAAAAGCCTCCAAATAATCAAATCTATCCCAAACTATGTGATGTTATGCATTATTCTTCACTGATAATCCTTTACTCAATTAGCACCAATAATCAGCTTAGAATGATCATTTGATCTGACCAATCTACTTGACATGTCCGCACTAAATCGTTCGTAACTTTTGATTCAGAGCTCAGAATGACATGAATCCAACGCCCACGTTATGGTAGCTCCGTTTTCTATACTATGAAGAAATTTCAGATTCAAATAGATATGACAAAGCCTCCAAGAAATCAGCCTATCCAAAACTACGTGATGCCATTCATTATGCTTCACTTTTAAGCCATTACTCAATGAGCACCAATGATCGCTTAGAATGATCAGTTGAAATTGCCAATCAGCTTGACATTTCCGCACAAAATCGTCTGTAACTTTTGATTTAGAGCTCAGAATGACATGAATCCAATGCCTACGTTATGGTAGCTCAATTTTCTATATTGTGACAAACTTTAAGACTCAAATATATACGAGAAAGCGTCCTTGTAATCCAATATATCAAAACAGTGTGTTGCCATGCTTTATGCTTCTCTTATATGCCTTTACTCAATGAGCACCAATGATCAGCTTAAAATGATCATTTGATCTGACCAATCCACTTGACAAGTCATCACTAAATCGTCCGTAACTTTAGATTTAGAGCTCAGAATGAAATTAATCCAA
The DNA here is from genome assembly GCA_018901935.1 of Pugionium cornutum. NCBI lineage: Eukaryota > Viridiplantae > Streptophyta > Magnoliopsida > Brassicales > Brassicaceae > Pugionium > Pugionium cornutum. The sequence goes on along the minus strand of CM032165.1, from coordinate 14,225,041 downwards.
TGCCCACGTTATGCTAGCTCAATTTACTATATTGTGATAGAATTTCAGACTCAAATAAATACGACAAAGCCTCCAAGTAATCAAATCTATCCCAAACTGCATGACGCCATTCATTATGCTTCACTTATGATCCTTTACTCAATGAGCACCAATGATCTGCTTAGAATGATCTAATGAACTGGCCAATCAACTTGTCATGTCCGCACAAAATTGTCCATAACTTTTGATTTAGAGCTCAAAATAACATGAATTCAATGCCTACGTTATGCTAGCTCAATTTTCTATATTGTGACAAACTTTCCGACTAAAATATATACGACAAAGCCTCCAAGTAATCCAATCTATCCCAAACTACGTGATGCCATGCACTATGCTTCACTTATAAGCTTTTACTCAATGAGCACCAATGAGCAGCTTAAAATGATCATTTCATCTGACCAATCATTTTGACATGTCCGCACTAAATCGTCCGTAACTCTTGATTTAGAGCTCAGAATGCATGAATCCAACGCCCACATTATGCTAGCTCAATTTTCTATACTATGGCAAAATTTCAAACTAAAATATATACGCAAAGCCTCCAAGAAGTCCAATCTATCGCAAACTACGTGATGCAATTTATTATGCTTCACTTATAAGCCTTTACTCAATGAGCAACAATGATCAGCTTAGAATGATTAGTTGAACTGGCTAATCAACTTGACATGTCCGCACAAAATCTTCAGTAACTTTTGATTTAGAGCTCAGAATGACATGAATCCAATGCCTACGTTATGCCAGCTCAATTTTCTATACTGTGACAAAATTTCAGACTCAAATAATACGACAAAGCCTCCAAGTAATCCAATATATACCAAACTGCGTGATGCCATGCATTATGCTTCACTTATAAGCGTTTACTCAATGAGCACCAATGGTTAGCTTAGAATGATCTGTTGAACTGACCAATCAACTTGACAAGTACGCACTAAATCGTCCGTAACTTTTGATTTAGAGCTCAGAATGACATGAATCCAATGCCCACGTTATGCTAGCTCAATTTTCTATATTGCGACAAAATTTCAGACTCAAATAAATACAACAAAGCCTCCAAATATTCAAATCTATCCCGAACTACGTGATGTTATGCATTATTCTTAACTGATAAGCCTTTACTCAATTAGCACCAATGATCAACTTAGAATGATCATTTGATCTGACCAATTAACTTGACATGTCCGCATTAAATCGTCCGTCACTTTTGATTTAGAGCTCAGAATGACATGAATCAAACACCCACGTTATGGTAACTCTGTTTTCAATACTTTGACAAAATTTCAAACTCAAATAGATACGACAAAGCCTCCAAGAAATCCAATCTATCCCAAACTGCATGGTGCCATGCATTATGCTTCACTTATAAGCCTTTATTCAATGAGCATCAATGATCAGCTTAAAATGATCATTTGATCTGACCAATCAATTTGACATGTTCGCACTAAATCATTCGCAACTTTTGATTTAGAGCTCAGAATGACATGAATCCAACGGCCACATTATGCTAGCGCAATTTTCTATAATACGACAAAGTTTCAGACTCAAATAGATACAACGAAGCCTCTAAGAATTCCAATCTATCCCGAACTGCGTGATGCCATTCATTATGCTTCACTTATAAGCTATACTCAATGAGCAACAATGATCTACTTAGAATGATCAGTTGAACTGGGCAATCAACTTCACATGTATGTACGAAATCGTCCGTAACTTTTGATTTAGAGCTTAGAATGACATGAATCAAATGGCTACGTTATGCTAGCTCAATTTTCTATATTGTAACAAAATTTCAAACTCAAATATATTCGACAAAGCCTCCAAGTAATCGAATATATCCTAAACAGCGTGATGCCATGCATTATGCTTAAATTATAAGCCTTTACTCAATGAGCACCAATGATTAGCTTAGAATGATCATTTCAACTGACCAATAAACTTGACATGTCCACACAAAATCTTCCGTTAATTTTGATTTAGAGCTCAGAATGACATGAATCCAATGCCCACGTTATGCAAGCTCAATTTTCTGTATTGTGACAAAATTTCAGACTCAAATAGATACAACAAAGCCTCCAAGTAATCCAATCTACCTCAAACTGTGTGATGCCAAGCATTATACTTCACTTATATGCCTTTACTCAATGAGCATCAATGACCAGCTTAGAATGGTCATTTGAACTGAGCAATTAACTTGAAATGTCCGCACAAAATCGTCTGTAACTTTTGATTTAGAGGTCAGAATGACATGAATCCAACGCCCACGTTATGCTAGCTCAATTATCTATACTATGAAAAAGTTTCAGACTCAAATAGATACGACAAAGCGTCCAAGTAATAAAATCTATCCCAAACTGCGTGATGCTATGCATTATGCTTCAATTATAAGCCTTTACTCAATGAGCACCAATGATCAGCTTAGAATGATCACTTGAGTGGCCAATCAACTTTACATGTCTGTAGTAAGTCGTCCCTAGCTTTTGATTTAGATTTCAGAATGACATTAATCCAATGCCCACGTTATGCTAGCTCAATTTTCTATATTGTGGCAAAATTTAGACTCAAATAGATACGACAAAGCCTCCAAGTAATCTAATCTATCCTAAACGGTGTGATGTTATGCATTATGCTTCACTTATAAGCCTTTACTCAATGAGCGCCAAGGATCAGCTTAGAATGAACTTTTGAATTGACCAATCAACTTGACATGTACGCACTAAATCGTTTGTAACTTTTGATTTAGTGCTCAGATTGACATGAATCCAACACCCACTTTATCCTAGCTCAATTTTATATATTGTGGCAAAGTTTCAGATTCAAATAGATACGACAAAGCCTCCAAGTAATCCAAAGTATCTCAAACTGTGTGATGTCATGCATTATGCATCACTTATAACCCTCTATTCAATGAGCACCAATGATCAGATTAGAATGATCATTTGAACTGGGCAATCAACTTGACATGTCAACACTAAATCGTCTGTAACTTTTGATTTAGAGCTCAAATTGACATGAATCTAACGCCCACATTATGCTAGCTCAATTTTCTAGACTATGACAAAATTTCAGACTCAAATAGATACAACAAAGCCTCCAATTAATCCAATCTATCCAAAACTACGTAATGCCATGCATTATGCTTCACTTATAAGCCTTCACTGAATGAGCACCAATGATCAGCTTAGAATGATCAGTTGAGCTTGCCAATCAACTTTACATGTCTGCACTAAATCCTCCGTAACTTTTGATTTAGAGCTCAGAATGACATGAATCCAATTCCGACATTATACTAGCTCAATATTTTATATTGTGACAAATTTTCACACTCAAATATATACGACAAAGACTCCAAGTAATCTAATCTATCCCAAACTGCGTGATGCCATGCATTATGCTTTACTTATAAGCATTTACTCAATGAGCACCAATGATCAGTTTAGAATGATCATTTGAACTGACCAATAAACTTGACAAGTCCGCACTAAGTCTTGTGTAACTGTTGATTTAGAGCTCAGAATGGCATGAATCCAACGCCCACATTATGCTACCCATATTTTCTATACTACGAGAATCTTTCATACTCAAATAGATACAAAAAAGCCTCCAAGTAATCCAATCTATCCAAAATTGCTCGATGCTATGCATTATGCTTCACTTATAAGCCTTTACTCAATGAGCAACAATGAACAGTTTAGAATGATTAGCAGAATGGCCAATGAACTTGACATGTCCGCAAAATATCATCTGTAAGTTTTGATTTAGAGCTCAGAATGACATAAATCCAATGCCCATGTATGCTAACTCAAATTTCTATATTGTGACATAATTTCAAACTCAAATAGATAGGACAAAACCCCTAAATAATCCAATCTATCCCAAACTGCGTGATGCTATGCATTATGCTTCACTTATAAGCCTTTACTCAATGAGCAAAAGTTATTAGCATAGAATGATCAGTTGAACTGGCCAATCAACTTTACATGTCTGCACTTAATCGTCCGTAACTTTGAATTTAGAGCTCAGAATGACATTAATCCAATGCCCACGTTATGCTAGCTCAATTTTCAATATTATGACAAAATTTCAGACTCAAATAGATATGACAAAGCCTTTACTCAATGAGCACCAGTGATCAGCTTAAAATTATTAGCAGAACTGGCCAATCAACTTGACATATCCGCACTATCGTCCGTAACTTTTGATTTAGAGCTCAGAATGACATAATTCCAATGCCCATGTATGCTAGCTCAATTTTCTATATTGTGACAAAATTTCAAACTCAAATAGATACGACAAAACCTTCAAGTAATCCAATATCTCTCGAACTGCGTGACGCCATGCATTAGGTTTCACTTATAAGCCTTTACTCAATGAGCACCAATGATCAGCTTAGAATGATCATTTGAACTAACCAATCAACTTGACATGTCTGCAGTAAATCGTCCGTAACTTTTGATTTAGAGCTCATCATGACATGAATCCAATGCCCACATTATGCTAGCTATTTTTACTATACTATTACAAAGTTTAAGACTCAAATAGATTTGACAAAGCCTCCGAGTAATCAAATCTATCCCAAAATGCGTGATGCCCTGCATTATGCTTCACTTAAAAGCCTTTACTCAATGAGCACCAATGATCAACTTAGAACGATCAGTAGAACTGGGCAATCAACTTGAAAGATCCGCACTAAATTGTCCTTAACTTATGATTAAGAGCTCAGAATGACATGAATCCAATGCCCACGTTATGCTAGCTCAATTTTCTATATTGTGACAAAATTTCAGAGTCAATTAGATACGAAGAAGCCTCTATGTAATCCAATCTATCCCAAACTGCGTGATGCCATTCATTATGCTTAACTTATAAGCCTTTACTCAATGATCACCAATGATCAGCTTAAAATTATTAGCAGAACTGGCCAATCAACTTGACATGTCCGCACTATCGTCCGTAACTTTTGATTTAGAGCTCAGAATGACATTAATCCAATGCCCACGTTATTCTAGCTCAATTTTTTATATTGTGACAAAATTTCAGAGTCAAATAGATACAAAAAAGCCTTCAAGTAATCTAATCTATCACAAACAGCGTGATGTCATGTATTATGCTTCACTTATAAGCCTTTACTCAATGAGCACAAACGATCATCTTATAATGATCATTTGAATTGACCAATCAACTTGACATGTCCGCACTAAATCATCCGTAACTTTTGATTTAGAGCTCAGAATGACTGGAATCCAACGCCCACGTTATGCTAGCTCCATTTTCTATACTATGACAAAATTTTATATTCAAATAGATACGACAAAGCCTCCAAGTAATCCAATCTTTCCCAAACTGCGTGATGCCATGCATTATGCTTCACTTCTAAGCCTTTACTCAATGAGCACCAATAATCAGTTTAGAACGATTAGTAGAACTGGCCAATCAACTTGAAATGTCCGCACTAAATCGTCCGTAACTAATGATTTGGAACTCAGATTGACATGAATCCATTGCCCACCTTATGCTAGCTAAATTTTCTATATTGTGACAAAATTTCAGACTCAAATAGATATGACAAAGCCTCAAGTAATCCAATCTATCCCAAGCTGCATGATACAATGCATTATGTTTCACTTATAAGCCATTACTCAATGAGCACCAATGATCAGCTTAGAATGGTCATTTGAACTGACCAATTAATTTGACGTGTCCGCACTAAATTGTCTGTAATTTTTGATTTAGAGCTCATAATAACATGAATCCAACGCCCACGTTATGCTAGCTTAATTTTTAATACTATGACAAATTTTCCTACTCAAATAGATATGACAATGCCTGCAAGTAATCTAATATATCCCAAACTGCGTGATGCCATGCATTATGCTTCACTTAAAAGTCTCTACTCAATGAGCACCAATGATCAGCTTAGAATGATTAGTCGAACTGGCCAATCAACTTGACATTTCTGCACTACATTGTCCTTAACTTTTGATTTAGAGCACAGAATGATATGAATCCAACGCCCACGTTATGGTAGCTCAATTTTGTATTCTATGACATAGTTTAAGACTCAATATGATATGACAAACCCTCTAACTAATCCAATCTATTCCAAACTGCGTGTTGCCATGCATTATGCTTCACTTATAAGTCTTTACTCAATAAGCACCAATGACCAGCTTAGAATGATCATTTGAACTGACCAATCAGCTTGACATATCCGCACTAAATCGTCTGTAACTTTTAATTTAAAGCTTAGAATGGCATGATTCCAACGCCCACATTATGCTAGCTAACTTTTCTACACTATGACAAAGTTTCAGACTCAAATAGATACGACAACGCCCCCAAGTAATCCAATATATCCCAAACTGCGTGATGCCATGCATTATACTTCACTTATAAGCCTTTACTCAATGAGCACCAATGATCAGCTTAAAATTATCAGTTAAACTAGCCAATCAATTTGACATGTCCACACTAAATCACCCGTAACTTTTGATTTATAGCTCAGAATGACATGAATCCAATGCCCACATAATGCTAGCTCAATTTTCTATACTATGACAAAGTTTCAGACTCAATTAGATACGACAAAGCCTCCAAATAATCAAATCTATTCTAAACTGTGTGATGCCCTGTATTATACCTCACTTATAAGCCTTTTCTCAATGAGCACCAATCATCAGCTTATAATTATTAGCAGAACTGGCCAATCAACTTGACATGTCCGCACAATCGTCCGTAACTTTTGATTTAGAGCTAAGAATGACATGAATCCAATGCCCATGTATGCTTGCTCAATTTTCTAAATTGTGACAAAATTTCAGACTCAAATAGATACGGCAAAGCCTTCAAGTAATCCAATCTATCCCGAACTGCGTGATGCCATGCATTATGCTTCACTTATAAGCCTTTACTCAATGAGCACCAATGATTAGGTTAGAATGATCATTTGAACTGACCAATTAACTTGCTATGTCCGCACTAAATCGTTTGTAACTTTGTATCTGGAGCTCAGAATAACATGAATCCAACACGCACGTTATGCTAGGTAAATTTACTATACTATGACAAAGTTTCAGATTCAAATAGATACGACAAAGCCTCCAAGTAATCAAATCTATCCCAAAAATGTATTATGCCATGCATTATGTTTCACTTATATGCCTTTACTCAATGAGCACCAATCAGTTGAACTGGCCAATCAAATTTACATGTCTGCACTAAATCGTCCGTATTTTTTATTTAGAGCTCAGAATGACATTAATCCAATGCCCACGTTATGCTAGCTCAGGTTTTTATATTGTGACAAAGTTTCAGACTCAAATAGGTATGAAAAAGCCTCCAAGCAATCTAATCTATTACAAACTGCGTGATGTGATGCATTATACTTCAGTTATAAGCCTTTACTCAATGAGCACCAATGATCAGTTTATAATAATCATATGAATTGACCAATCAACTTGACATTTAGCACTAAATCGATTGTAACTTTTGATTTAGAGCTCAGAATGACATGAATCCAACGCCCACGCTATGCTAGCTCAATTTTCTATACTATGACAAATTTTTATATTCAAATAGATACGTCAAAGCCTCCATGTAATCTAATCTTTCCCAAACTCTGTGATGCCATGCATTATGCTTCACTTGTAAGCCTTTACTCAAAGAGCACCAATGATCAGCTTAGAATGATTAGTAAAACTGGCAAATCAACTTGACATGTCCGCAATAAATTATGCATAACTTATGATTTAGAGCTCAGAATGACATGAATCCAATGCCCATGTTATGCTAGCTAAATTTTTTATAATGTGACAAAATTTCAGACTCAAATAGATACGACAAAGCCTCCAAGTAATTTAATCTATCCCAAATTGCGTGATGCCATGCATTATGCTTCATTATAAGCCTTTACTCAATGAACACCAATGATCAGCTTAGAATGGTCATTTGAACTGACCAATTAACTTGACATATCTGCACTAAATCGTGCGTAACTTTTGATTTAGAGCTTAGAATGACATGAATCCAACGCCCACATTATGCTAGCTCAATTTTCTATACAATGAAAAATTTTCCCACTCAAATAGATACGAAAAAATCTGCAAGTAATCTAAACTATCCCAAAATGCGTGATGCCATGCATTATGCTTCACTTATAAGCCTTTACTCAATGAGCACCAATGATCAGCTTAGTATGATTAGTAGAACTGGCCAATCAACTTGACATTTCCGCACTGAATTGTACTTAACTTTTGATTTAGAGCTCAGAATGATATGATTCCAATGCCCACGTTATGCTAGCTCAATTTTCTATTCTATGAAAAAATTTTCAGATTCAAATAGATACAACAAAGCCTCCAAGTAATTTAATCTAACCCAAACTGCGTGATACCATGCATTATGCTTCACTTATAAGCCTTTACTTAATTTGCACCAATGATCAGCTTAGATTGATTATTTGAACTGACCAATCAACTTGACATGTCCGCACTAAATCGTCTGTAACTTTTGATTTGGAGCTCAGAATGACATGAATCCAACGCCCACGTTATGCTTGCTCAGTTTTCTAGACTATGACAATTGTTTCAGACTCAAATAGATACGACGAAGCCTCCAAGTAATCCAATCTATCCCAAAGTGTGTGAAGCCATGCATTATGCTTCACTTATAAGGCTTTACTCAATGAGCACTAATGATCAGTTTAGAATGATCATTTGAACTGAGCAATAAGCTTGACATGTCCGCACTTCTATAACTTTTAATTTAAAGCTTAGAATGGCATGATTCCAACGTCCACATTATGCTAGCCCAATTTTCTACACTATTACAAAATTTCAGACTCAAATAGATACGACAATGCCTCCAAGTAATCCAATATATCCCAAACTGCGTGATGCCATGCAATATGCTTCACTTATAAGCCTATACTGATTGAGCACCAATGATCAGCTTAGAATGTTCAGTTAAACTGGCCAACCAACTTGACATGTCCACACTAAATCGCCCGTAACTTTTGATTTATAGCTCAGAATGACATGAATCCAATCCCCACGTTATGCTAGCTCAGATTTCTATATTGTGACAAAATTTCAGACACAAATAGAAACAAAAAAGCCTCTATGTAATCCAATCTATCCCAAATTTCGTGATGCCATGCATTATGCTTCAATTATAAGCATATACTCAATGAGCACCAATGATCAGCTTAGAATGGTCATTTGAACTGACCAATTAACTTGACATGTCTGCACAAAATCGATCGTAACTTTTGATTTAAAGGTCAGAATGACGTGAATCCAACACCCACGTTATGCTAGCTCAATTTTCTATATTATGACCAAGTTTCAGACTAAAATAGGTAAGACAAAGCCTCCAAATAATCAAATCTATCCCAAACTGCGTGATGCCATGTAATATACTTCACTTATAAGCCTTTACTCAATGAGCACCAATGATCAGCTTAGAATTATTAGCAGAACTGGCCAATCAACTTGACATGTCCGCACTATCGTCTGTAACTTTTAATTTAGAGCTCAGAATGACATAAATCCAATGCCCATGTATGCTAGCTCAATTTTCTAAATTGTGACAAAATTTCAGACTCAAATAGATATGACAAAGCCTTCAAGTAATCCAATCTATCCCGAACTGCGTGATGCCATGCATTATGCTTCACTTATAAGCCTTTACTCAATGAGCACCACTTATCAGGTTAGGATGATCATTTGAACATACCAATTAACTTGACATGTCCGCACTAAATCGTTTGTAACTTTTTTTTAAAGCTCAGAATAAAATGAATCCAACGCGCACGTTATGCTAGCTAAATTTACTATACTATGACAAAGTTTCAGACTCAAATAGATACGACAAATCCTCCAAGTAATCAAATCTATCCCAAAATGTGTTATGCCATGCATTATGCTTCACTTATAAGCCTTTACTCAATGAGCACCAATGATCAGCTTAGAATGATCAGTTAAACTGTCCAATCAACTTTACATGTCTGCACTCAATCGTTTGTAACTTTTGATTTAGAGCTCAGAATGACAATAATCCAATGCCCACGTTATGCTAGCTCAGGTTTTTATATTGTGACAAAATTTCGGACTCAAATAGATACGAAAAAGCCTCCAAGTAATCTAATCTATCACAAACTATGTGATGTGATGCATTATACTTACTCAATGAGCACCAATGATTAGTTTATGATAATCATTTGAATTGACCAATCAACTTGACATGTACGTACTAAATCTTTTGTAACTTTTGATTTAGAGCTCAGAATGACATGAATCCATCGCCCACGTTATGTTAGCTCAATTTTCTTTACTATGACAAAATCTTATATATTCAAATAGATACGACAAAGCCTCCATGTAATCCAATCTTTCCCAAACTGCGTGATGCCATGCATTATGCCACACTTGTAAGCCTTTACTCAGAGAGCACCAATGATCAGCTTAGAACGATTAGTAAAATCGGCCAATCAACTTGACATGTCTGCAATAAAATCGTACGTAACTTATGATTTATAGCTCAGAATGACATGAATCCAATGCCCACGTTATGCTACCTAAATTTTCTATATTGTGACAAAATTTCAGACTCAAATAGGTATGACAAAGCCGCTAAGTAGTCCAATCTATCCCAAAGTACGTGACGCCATGCATTATGCTTCACTTATAAGCCTTTACTTAATGAGCACAAATGATCAGCTTAGAATTATTAGCAGAACTGGCCAATCAACTTGACATGTCTGCACAATCGTCTGTAACTTTTGATTTATAGCTCAGAATGACATGAATCCACACCCACGTTATGGTAGCTCAATTTTCTAGTCTATGACAAAATTTCAGACTGAAATTGATATGATAAACCCAATAAGTAATCCAATCTATCCCAAACTGCGTGTTGCAATGCATTATTCTTCACTTATAGCCCTTTACTCAATGAGCACCAATGATCAGGTTAGAATGATCATTTGAACTGACCAATCAGCTTGACATGTCCGCACTAAATAGTCCGTAACTTTTCATTTTGAGCTCAGAATTGCATGATTCCAACGCCAACATTATGCTAGCTCAATTTTCTATACTATGACAAAATTTCAGACTCAAATAGATACGACAACGCCTCCAAGTAATCCAATATATCCCAACTGCGTGATGCCATGCATTATGCTTTACTTATAAACCTTTACTCAATGAGCACCAATGATAAGCTTAGAATGATCAGTTAAACAGGCCAATCAACTTGTCATGTCCACAGTAAATCATCTGTAACTTTTGATTTAAAGCTCAGAATGACATGAATACAACGCCCACGTCATGCTAGCTCAATTTTCTATATTGTGACAAAATTTCAGACTCAAATAGAAACGAAAAAACCTCCATGTAATCCAATCTATCCAAAATTGCGTGATGCCATGCATTATAACTCACGTATAATCCTTTTATCAATGGACACCAATGATTAGCTTAGAATTATTAGCTGAACTGGCCAATCAACTTGACATGTCCGCACTATCTTCTGTAACTTTTGATTTAGAGCTCAGAATGACATAAATCCAATGCCCATGAATGCTAGTGAGTTTTCTATATTGTGACAAAATTTAAGACTCAAAGAAATACGACGAAGCCTCCAATTAATCCAATCTATCCAAAACTGCGTGATGCCATGCATTATGCATCACTTATAAGCCTTTACTCAATAAGCACCAATGATCAAGTTGAAGGATCATTTGAAGTGACCAATTAACTTGACATGTTCGCACTAAATAGGTTCGTAACTTTTGATTTACAACTCAGAATAACATGAATCCAACGCCGATGTTTTGCTAGCTCAATTTTCTATACTATGACAAAGTTTCAAAATCAAATAGATATGACAAATCCTCCAATTAATCAAATCTATCCCAAACTGTGTGATGCCATGCATTATGCTTCACTTATAAGCCTTTACTCAATGAGCACCAATGATCAGCTTAGAATGATCAGTTGAACTAGCCAATCAACTTTACATGTATGCACTAAATCACCTTTTTTTATTTAGAGCTCAGAATGACACTAATCCAATGCCCACAATATGCTATCTCAATTTTTTATATTGTGACAAAATTTCAGACTCAAATAGATACGAAAAAGCCTCCAAGTAATCTAATCTATCACAAACTGCATGATGTCATGCATTATGATTCACTTATAAGCCTTTACTCAATGAGCACAAATGATTAGCTTAGAATGATCATTTGGATTGATCAATCAACTTGACATGTCTGCACTAAATCGTCCGTAATTTTTGATATAGAGCTCAAAATGACATGAACCCAACACCCACGTTATGCTAGTTCAACTTTCTGTACTATGACAAAATTTCAGACTCAAATAGATACGACAAAGCCTCCAAGTAATCCAATATATTCCAAACTACATGGTGTCATGCATTATGCTTCACCTATAACCCTCTACACATGAGCCTTAATGATCAACATAGAATGATCATTTGAACTGGCCAATAACCATGACGTGTCCGCCCTAAATCATTCGTAACTTTTAGTTTAGAGCTCAAATTGACTTGAATCCAACGCCCACATTATTCTAGCTCAATTTTCTATACTATTACAAAATTTCAGACTCAAAAAGATTCAACAAAGCCTCCAATTAATCCAATCTATCCATAACTGCGTGATGCAATGCACTATGCTTCAATTATAAGCCTTGACTCAATGAGCACCAATGATCAGGTTAGAATGATCATTTGAACTTACCAATTAACTTGACATGTTCGCACTAAATCGTTCATAGCTTTTGATTTAGAGCTTAGAATAACATGAATCCAATGTCAACGTTATGCTAGCTCAATTTTCTATACTATGTCAAAGCTTCAGACTAAAATAGATACGACAAAGCCTCCAAGTAATCAAATTTTTCCCAAAATGTGTGATGCCATGCATTATGATTCACTTATAAGCCTTTACTCAATGAGTACCAATGATTATCTTAGAATGATCAGTTGAACTAGCCAATCAACTTTACATGTACGCACTAAATCGTCCATAACTTTTGAATTAGAGCTCAAAATGACATTAGTCCAATGCCCACAAGCTCAATTTTTTATATTGTGACAAAATTTCTGACTCAAATAGATACGAAAAAGCCTTCAAGTAATCTAATATATCACAAACTGTGTGATGTCATGCATTATCCTTAACTTATAAGCCTTTACTCAATGAGCACCAATGATAAGCTTAGAGTGATCATTTTAATTGACAATTCAACTTGACATGTCCGCATTAAATCGTCTGTAACTTTTGATTTAGAGCTCAGAATGACATGAACCCAATGCCCACATTATGCTAGCTCAATGTTCTATACTATGACAAAATTTCAGACTCAAATAGATACGAAAAACCCTCCAATTAATCCATTCTATCCCAAACTGCGTGATGCCATGCATTATGCTTCACTTCTAACCCTCTATTCAATGAGCACCAATGATCAACTTAGAATGATCAGTAGAACTGGCCAATGAACTTGACATATCCACACTAAATCGCCTGTAACTTTTGATATATAGCTTAGAATGATATGAATCCAACGCCCACGTTATGCTAGCTCAATCTTCTATATTGTGACAAAATTTCAGACTCAAATAGAAACAAAACATTCTCTATGTAATCCAATCTATCCCAAATTTTGTGATGGCATGCATTATGCTTCACTTATAAGCCTTTACTCAATGAGCACCAATGATCAGCTTAGAATGGTCATTTGAACTGACCAATTAACTTGACATGTCCGCACAAAGTCGGCTGTAACTTTTGATTTAAAGGTCAGAATGACATGAATCAAACGCCCACGTTATGCTACCTCAATTTTCTACACTATGACAAAGTTTCAGACTCAAATAGATACAACAAAGCCTCCAAATAATCAAATCTATCCCAAACTGCATGATGCCATGTATTATACTTCACTTATAAGCCTTTACTCAATGAGCACCAATGATCAGCTTAGAATTATTAGCAGAACTGGCCAATCAACTTGACATATCCGCACCAATGATCAGTTTAGAATGATCATTTGAATTGACAATTCAACATGACATGTCGGCACTAAATCGTCCGTAATTTTTTATTTAGAACTCAGAATGACATGAATCTAACGCCCACATTATGCTACCTCGATTTGTAAACTATGACAAAATGTTTGAGTCAAATAGATAAGACAAAGCCTCCAAGTATCCAATCTATCCCAAACTGCGTAATGACATGCATTATGCTTCACTTATAACCCTCTACTCAATGAGCCCCAATGATCAGCATAGAATGATCATTTGAACTGGCCAATCAACTTGACATGTTCGCCCTAAATTGTCCATAACTTTTGATTTAAAGCTCAAATTGACATGAATCCAACGCCTACCTTATCCTAGCTCAATTTTCTATACTATGACAAAATTTTAGATTCAAATAGATTTGAGAAAGCCACCAAGTAATCCAATCTCTCCCAAACTGCGTGATGCCATGCGTTATGCTTCACTTATAAGCCTTTACTCAATGAGCACCAATTATTAGCTTAGAATGATCAGTTGAACTTGCAAATCAACTTTACATGTCTCCACTTAATTGTCCGTAACTTTTTACTTAGAGCTCAGAATCACATTAATCCAATGCCCACGTTATGCTAGCTCAGTTTTCTATATTATGACAAAATTTCAGACTCAAATAGATATGACAAACCTCCAATTAATCCAATCTATCCGAAACTGCGTGATGTCATGCATTATGCTTCACTTATAACCCTCTACTCAATGAGCCCCAATGATAAACATAGAATGATCATTTGAACTGGCCAATCAACTTGACATGTCCGCCCTAAATCGTCCATAACTTTTGAATTAAAGCTCAAATTGACATGACTCCAACGCCCACGTTATGGTAGCTCAATTTTCTATACCATGACAAAATTTTAGATTCAAATAGATTTGACAAAGCCTCCAAGTAATCCAATCTTTCCCAAACTGCATGATGCCATGCGTTATGCTTCACTTATAAGCCTTTACTCCATGAGCACCAATGATCAGCTTAGAAGGATCATTTGAATTGACCAATCAACATGACATGTCGGCACTAAGTCGTCCATAATTTTTGATTTAGAGCTCAGAATGACATGAATCCAACGTCCACATTATGCTACCTCGATTTTCTAAACTATGACAAAATTTTTGAGTCAAATAGATACGACAAAGCCTCCAGGTATCCAATGTATCCCAAACTGCGTGATGTCATGGATTAGACTTCACTTATAACCCTCTACTCAATGAGCCCCAATGATCAACATAGAATGATGATTTGAACTGGCCAATCAACTTGACATGTCCGCCCTAAATCGTCCATAACTTTTGATTCAAAGATGAAATTTACCTGAATTCAACGCCCACGTTATGCTAGCTCAATTTTCTATACTATGACAAAATTTTTAGATTCAAATAGATTTGACAAAGCCTCCAAGTAATCCAATCTTTCCTAAACTGCGTGATGGCATGCATTATGCTTCACTGGTAAGCCTTTACTCAATGAGCACCAATGATCAGCTTAGGATGATTAGTAGAACTGGCCAATCAACTTGACATGTCCGCACTTAATCGTACGTAACTTTTGATTTAGTGCTCAGAATGACATGAATCCAATGCCCACGTTATTGTAGCTAAATTTTCTATATTGTGACAAAATTTCAGACTCAAATAGATACGACAAAGCCTCCAAGTAAACCAATATATCCCAAACTGCGTGATGCCATGCATTATGCTTCACTTATAAGCCTTTACTCAATGAGCACCAATGATCAGGTTATAATTGTCATTTGAACTGACAAATTAACTTGACATGTCCACACAAAATCGTTTGTAACTTTTGATTTAGGGCTCAGAATGACATGAATCCAACGCCCACGTTATGCCAGATCAATTTTCTATACTATGACAAAGTTTCAGACTCAAATAGATACGACAAAGCCTCCATGTAATCAAATTTATCCCAAATTGAGTGTTACCATGCATTATGCTTCACTTATAAGCCTTTACTGAATCAGCACCAATGATCATCTTAGAATGATCAGTTGAACTAGCCAATCAACTTTACATGTATGCACTAAATCGTCTGTGACTTTTGATTTACAGCTCAGAATGACATTAATCCAATGCCCATGTTATGCTAGCTGAATTTTTTATTTTGTGACAAAATTTCAGACTTAAATAGATAAGAAAAAACTTTCAAGTAATCTAATCTATCACAATCCTTGTGATGTCATGCATTATGCTTCACTTATAAGCCTTTACTGATTGAGCACCAATGATCAGCTTAGAATGATCATACTTGACATGCCCGCACTAAATCGTTTGTAACTTTTGATTTAGAGCTCAGAATGACATGAACCCTACGCCCACATTATGCTAGCTCAATTTTCTATACTATGACAAAATTTTAAACTCAAATAGATACGACAAAGCCTCCAAGTAATCCAATTTATTCCAAACTGCGTGGTGTCATGTATTACGCTTCACTTATAACCCTCTACTCAATGAGCCCCAATGATAAACATAGAATGATCATTTGAACTGGCAAATCAACTTGACATGTCCGCCCTGAATCATTCGTAACTTTTTATTTAGATCTCATATTGACTTGAATCCAACACCCACATTATGCTAGCTCTATTTTCTATACTACGAAAAAATTTCAAACTCAAATAGATACGACAAAGCCTCCAGTTAATCCACTCTATCCAAAACTGCGTGATGCCTTGCATTATGTTTCACTTATAAGCCTTTACTCAATGATCACAAATGATTAGTTTAGAATGATCAGTTGAACTTGCTAATCAACTTTACATGTCAGCACAAAATCGTCTGTAACATTTGATTTAGAGCTTAGAATGAAATGAATCCAATGCCCACGTTATGGTAGCTCAATTTTCTATATTGTCCCAAAATGTTACACTCAAACAGATACGACAAAGCTTCCAAGTAATCCAATATATCCCGAACTGCGTGATGCCATGCATTATGCTTCACTTATAAGCCTTTACTCACTGAGCACCACTGACCAGCTTAGAATGATCTGTTAAACTAGACAATCAACTTGACATGTCCACACTAAGTCGTCCGTTACATTTGATTTGAAGCTCAGAATGACATGAATACAACGCCCACGTCATACTAGCTCAATTTTCTATATTGTGACAAAATTTCAAACTCAAATAGAAACGAAAAAGCCTACATGTAATCCAATCTATCCCAAACTGCGTGATGCCATGCATTATGCTTCACTTATAAGCCTTTACTCAATGAGCACCAATTATCACTTATAATTATTAGCAGAACAGGGCAATCAACTTGACATGTCCTCACTATCTAATGCCCATGTATGCTAGCTCAATTTTCTATATTGTGACAAAATTTCATGCTCAATTAGACACGACAAAGCCTTCAAGTAATCCAATCTATCCCGAACCGCGTGATGCCATGCATTATGCTTCACTTATAAGGCTTTACTCAATGAGTACCAATGACCAGGTTAGAATGATCATTTGAACTGACCAATTAACTTGACATGTCCGCACTAAATCTTTCGTAGCTTTTGATTTAGAGCTCCGAATAACATGAATACAACGCCCACATCATGCTAGCTCAATTTACTATACAATGGCAAAGTTTCAGACTCAAATACATACGAGAAAGCCTCCAAGTAATCAAATCTGTACCAAATTGCATGATGCCATGTAGTCACTTATAAGCCTTTACTCAATGAGCACGAATGATAAGTTGAACTGGCCAATCAACTTTACATGTCTGTAGTAAATCGTCTGTAACTTTTGATTTAGAGCTCAGAATGACATTAATCCAATGCCCAGGTAATGCTACCTCAATTTTTTATATTGTGACAAAATTTCAGACTCAAATAGATACAAAAAAGCCTCCAATTAATCTAATCTATCACAAACTGCGTGATGTCATGCATTATGCTTAACTTATAAGCCCTTACTGAATGAGCACCAATGATCGGTTTAGAATGATCATTTGAATTGACCAATAAACTTGACACGTCCGCACTAAATCATCCGTAATTTTTTATTTAGAGCTCAAAATGACATGAATCCAACGCCCACATTATGCTAGCTCAATTTTCTATACTATGACAAAATTTTACACTCAAATAGATACGACAAAGCTTCCAAGTCATCCAATCTATCCCAAACTGCGTGATGTCATGCATTATGCTTCACTTAAAACCCTCTACTCAATGAGCCCCAACGATCAACATAGAATGATCATTTGAACAGGCCAATCAACTTGATATGTCCGCCCTAAATCATCCGTAAGTTTTGATTTAGAGCTCAAATTGATTTCAATCCAACGCCCACGTTATGTTAGCAAAATTTTCTATACTATGACAAAATTTTAGATTCAAATAGATACGACAAAGCCTCCAAGTAATCCAATCTTTCCCAAACTGCGTGATGCCATGCATTATGCTTCACTTGTAAGCCTTTACTCAATGAGCACCAATGATCAGCTTATAACGATTAGTAGAATTGGCCAATCAACTTGACATGTCCGCACTAAACGTCGGTAACTTTTGATTTAGAGCTCAGAATGACATGAATCCAATGCCCACGTTATACTAGCTAAATTTTCTATATTGTGACAAAATTTCAGACTCAAATAGATACGAGAAAGCCTCCAAGTAATCCAATATGTCCCAAACTGTGTGATGTCATGCATTATGCTTCACTTATAAGCCTTTACTCAATGAGCACCAATGATCAGCTTAGAATGGTCATTTGAACTGACCAATTAACATGACATGTCTGGACAAAATTGTCCGTAATTTTTGATTTAGAGCTCAGAATGACATGAATCCAACGCCCACGTTATGTTAGCTCAATTTTTCTGTACTATGACAGTTTTTTCAGACTCAAATAGATACGACAAAGCCACCAAGTAATCAAATCTATCCCACTCTGTGTGATGCCATGCATTATGCTTCACTTATAAGCTTTTACTCAATGAGCACCAATGATCATCTTAGAATGATCATTTGCACTAACCAATCAACTTGACATTTCCCCACTAAATCGTCTGTAACTTTTGCTTTTGAGCTCAGAATGGCATAAATCCAACGCCCACGTTATGCTAGCTCAATTTTCTATGCTATGACAGTTTTTTCAGACTCAAATAGATACGGCAAAGCCTCCAAGTAATCAAATATATCTGAAACTGCGTGATGGCATGCATTATGCTTCACTTATAAGCCTTTATTCAATGAGCACCAATGATTAGCGTAGAATGATCAGTTGAACTTGCCAATCAGCTTTACATGTCAGCACTAAATCGTACGTAACTTTTGATTCAGAGCTCAAAATAAAATGAATCCAGTGCCCACATTATGCTAGCTCAATTTTCTATGTTTTGACAAAATATCAGACGCAAATAGATACGACAAAGCCTGCAAGTAATCCAATCTATGCCAAACTGCGTGATGCCATGCATTATGCTTCACTTATAAGCCTTTACTCAATGAGCACCAACGATCAGGTTAGAATGATCATTTGAATTGACCAATCAACTTTACATGTCCGCACTAAATCGTCTGTAACATTTGATTTAGAGCTCAGAATGACATGAATCCAACGCCCACATTATGCTAGCTCAATTTTCTATGGTATGAAAAAATTTCAGACTTAAATAGATAGGAAAAACCTCCAAATAGTCCAATCTATCCCAAACTGCGTGATGTCATGCATTATGCTTCACTTATATCCCTCTAGTCAATGAGCACCAATGATCAACTTAAAATGATCAGTTAAACTGGCCAATCAACTTGACATGTCCGCCCTAAATCGTCCGTAACTTTTAATTTAGAGCTCAGATTGACATGAATCCAACACCCACTGTATTCTAGCTCAATTTTCTATAGTATGATAAAATTTCAAACTCATATAGATAAGACAAAGCCTCCAAGTAATCCAATATATCCCAAACTCCATGATGGCATGCATTATGCTTCACTTATAAGCCTTTACTCAACAAGCACCACTAATCTGCTTAGAATGATCAATTAAACTAGCCAATCAACTTGAAATGTCCACACTAAATCCTCCGTAACTTTTGATTTAAAGCTCAGAATGACATGAATACAACGCCCACATCATGCTAGCTAAATTTTCTGTATGAATACTTGGATGACATGAATACTTGGATCGGTTTATTTGAAAGCACGGATGGACCCACCTGGTCCAAGGCGTATTTTCACTTCTAGAAGTTCTTAAGGGAGCTCTTAGAAGTACCAAAAAGTGTCCTGGTCGCCAAAGAAACGTTTGGAGACTTTCATATAAGGAAAGTTTCAAATTTGGTCAGTTTCGAAAACTCCAACTTGATGTGTGGTGCATGAATTGATCTGGCCTGGTTTGGGGTGAGCTCCATGTCGCTGCGTGTCCTCTGTGAGTTAGGATTATAGGCCATGTTTGTTCATGGCTGGCCGCTTCTTGATTAGGCTTGAATTCATGTAGATACGCCCATGTATCCCTTTGCGCGTATTTGGCCGCCTTTGTGTTCCTTGGGCCGGCCGGGCCGGGCAGTTGGCCAGTGGTTGGGCCGATGACCTCATCATACACTCCCCCTTCGAAATGCTTTTCCCTCAAAACAGTTTGGCCTGCACTTAGAGAAGGCAAGTTAATACCTTGATTTACTTGTTGGTTTAGCGCATTACGTCGTTTTATGACCCTTATATGATTCGGATGTGGCCATGGTCCATCTGGCAATTGCTCCCTGATAGGAAAGGAAGAAATTACTGCTTTCCATTGCAGCTGGTTGCTTTATTTTGCCTCCAAGGTGTTGGGTTCTCCATGGTCTCCTCTTGATTCCAAACATCGGTTTATTGTAGGAGGTGTCTCTTCTTGATCTTTGTTGAATCCTTGCTTTTCTAGACCTGTTTCAACAACCTTTGGCAAAGACAATTGCATTATGCTAGTATTGTACATTTCAAACTGCAGCTCCTTTATTGCCTTAATACTTTTAAACTTAACATTTTTGTGTTCTACTTGTAAGCTTGTGATTAGTTGTCTAGTTGGGCACTTTCAAATGAACCGATCCAACGCCCACGTTGTGCTATCTCAATTTTCTATATTATGACAAAATTTCAGACTCAAATAGATACGACAAAGCCTCCAAGTAATCGAATCTATCCCAAACTGCATGAGGTGATGCTTTATGCTTCACATATAAGCCTTTACTCAATGAGCACCAATGATCATCTTAGAATGATAAGAAGAACTGGCCAATTAACTTGACAGGTCCGCACTAAATCGTCCGTAACTTTTTATTTAGGGCTCGGAATGACATGAATCC
The DNA here is from genome assembly GCA_018901935.1 of Pugionium cornutum. Classification (NCBI taxonomy): domain Eukaryota; kingdom Viridiplantae; phylum Streptophyta; class Magnoliopsida; order Brassicales; family Brassicaceae; genus Pugionium; species Pugionium cornutum. The sequence continues at coordinate 14,203,597 of CM032165.1, read as the reverse complement.
AATGCCCACGTTATGCTAGCTCAATTTCCTATATTGTGACAAAATTTCAGACTCATATAGATACGACAAAGCCTCCAAGTAGTCCAAACTATCCCGAACTGCGTGAAACCATGCATTATGCTTCACTTCTAAGCCTTTTTTCAGTGAGCACCAATGATCAGTTTAGAATGATCAGTTGAACTGGCCAATCAACTTTACATGTTTGTATTAAATTGTTTGTAACTTTTGATTTAGAGCTCAGAATTACATGAATCCAATGCCCCCATTATGCTAGCTCAAGTTTCTATATTGTGACAAAATTTCAGACTCAAATAGATACGACAAAGCCTCCAAGTAATCCAATCTATCCCAAACTGCGTGATGCCATGCATTATGCTTCACTTTTAAGCCTTTACTCAATGAGCACCAATGATCAGCATAGAATAATCATTTGAAATGACGAATAATCTTGACATGTCCGCCCTAAATTGCTCGTAACTTTTGATTTGTTGCTCAGAATGACATGAATCCAACGTCCACGTTATACTAGCTCAATTTTCTATATTGTGACAAAATTTCAGACTCAACTAGAAACGAAAAGGCCTCCATGTAATCCAATATATCCCAAACTACGTGATGCCATGCATTATGCTTCACTTATAAGCCTTTACCCAATGAGCACCAATGATCAACTTACAATGATTATTAGAACTAGCCAATCAAATTGACATGTCCGCACAAAATCGTCCATAACTCTTGATTTATAACTCAAAATGACATGAATCCAACGCCCACATTATGCTAGCTCAATTTTCTATATTGTGACAAAATTTCAAATACAAATAGATATGACAAAGCCTCCAAGAAATCTAATCTATCCCAAAGTGGATGATGCGATGCATTATGCTTCACTTATAAGCCTTTACTCAACGAGCACCAATGATCAGCTTAGAATGATCATTTGAACTGACCAATCAACTTCACATGTCCACACTAAATCGTCTGTCACTTTTGATTTAGAGCTCAGAATGACATGAATCCAATGCCCACGTTATGCTTGCTCAATTTTCTATATTGTGACAAAATTTCAGACTCAAATAGATTCGACAAAGCCTCCAAGTAATCCAATCTATCCTAGACTGCGTGATGCGATGCATTATGCTTCACTTATAAGCCTTTACTCCATCAGCAACAATGATTAGCTCAGAGTGATCATTTGAACTAACCAATCAACTTGAAATGTCTGCATTAAATCGTCTGTAACTTTTGATTTAGAGCTGAGATTGACATGAATCCAACACCCATGTTATGATAGCTCAGTTTTCTATAATATGACAAAATTTCATACTCAAATAAAAATCCTACAAGTAATCCAATCTATCCAAAACTCCGTGATGCCATGCATTATGCTTCGCTTATAAGCCTTTACTCAATGAGCACCAATGATCAGCTTAGAATGATCAGTTGAACTAGCCAATCAACTTTACATATTTGCAATAAATCGTCCCTAACTTTTGATTTAGAGCGCAGAATGACATGAATTCAATGCCCACGTTATGCTAGCTCAATTTTTTATACTATCACAAGATTTCAGACTCAAATAGATATGACAAATCCTCCAAGTAATCAAATCTATCCCGAACTACGTGATGCCATGCATTATGCTTCATTTATAAGCTTTTACTCAATTAGCACCAATGATCAGCTTAGAATGATCAGTTGAACAGGCTAATCAACTTTACATGACTGCACTAAATCATCCGTAACTTTTGATTTAGAGCTCCGAATGACATGAATCCAACGCCCACGTTATGCTACCTATATTTTCTATATTGTGAAAAAATTTTAGACTCAAATTGATATGCGAAGCCTTCAAGTAATCTAATCTATCCTGAAATGCGTGATGCCATGCATTATGCTTCCCTAATAAGCCATTATTCAATGAGCACCAATGATCAGGTTAGAATGATCATTTGAACTGACCAATCAACTTGCCATGTCCACACTAAATCTTCCAAAACTTTTGATTTAAAGCTAACAATGACATGACTCCAATCCCCACGTTATGCTAGCTCAATTTTCTATATTGTGACAAAATTTCAGACTTAAATAGATTCGAAAAAGCCTCCAAATAATCCAATCTATCCCAAACTGCGTGATGCGATGCATTATACTTCATTTATAAGCCTTTACTCCATTAGCGCCAATGATCAGCTCAGAATGATCATTTCAACTGACCAATCAACTTGACATGTCCGCATTAAATCGTTCGTAACTTTTGACTTAGAACTCGGAATGACATTAATCCAATGCCCACGTTATGCTAGTTCAATTTTCTATATTGTGACTATTTTTCCGACTCAAATAGATACCACCAAGCCTGCAAGTTATCCAATCTATCTTAAACTGCGTGATGCCATGCATTATGCTTCACTTATAAGCCTTTACTCAATGAGCACCAATGATCAGCTTAGAATGATCAGGTTAAGTGGCCAATCAACTTTACATGTCTGCACTAAATTGTCCGTAACTTTTGATTTAGAGCTATGAATGACATGAATCCAATGTCCACGTTATGCTACCTCAATTTTCAATATTGTGACAAAATTTCTGATTCAAATAGATACGACAAATTCTCCAAGTAATCTAAGCTATCCCAAACTGTGTGATGCCATGTATTATGCTTCACTTATAAGCCTTTACTCAATGAGCACCAATGATCAGTTTAGAATGATCATTTGAACTGACCAATCAACTTGACATGTCCACACTAAATCTTCCGTAACTTTTGATTTAGAGCTCAGAATGACATGAAACCAATGCCCACATTATGCTAGCTCAATTTTCTTTACTATGACAAAATTTCAGTCTGAAATAGATACGACAAAACCTCCAAGTAATCCAATCTATCCCAAACTGCGTGATGTCATGCATTATGCTTCACTTATAACCTCTATGCAATGAGCACCAATGATCAGCTTAGAATGATCATTTGAACTGGCCAATCAACTTGACATGTCCGCCCTAAATCGTCCGTAACTTTTGATTTAGAGATCAGATTGACATGAATCCAATGCCCCCGTTATGCTTGCTCAATTTTCTATACTATGACAGAATTTCTGACTCAAATAGATACGACGAAGCCTCAAAGTAATCCAATATATACCAAATTGCGTGATGCCATGCATTATGCTTCACTTATAAGCCTTTACTCAATGAGCACCAATGATCAACTTAGAATGATTAGTAGAACTGGCCAATCAACTTGATATGTCTGCACTAAATCATCCCTAACTTTTGATTTAGAGCTCAAAATGACATGAATCCAATGCCCTTGTTATGCCAGCTCAATTTTCTATATTGTGACAAAATTTTATACTCAAATAGATACGACAAAGCCTCCAAGAAATCTAATATATCCCAAACTGCATGATGACATGCATTGTGCTTCACTTATAAGGCATTACTCAATGAGCACCAATGATCAGCTTAGAATGATTAGTAGAACTGGCCAATCAACTTGACATGACCGCACTAAATCATCCGTAACTTTTGATTTAGATCTCAGAATGACATGAATCCAATGCCCTTGTTATGCTAGCTGAATTTTCTATATTGTGACAAGTCTGGAAGGAAAAGAAGAAAGAAGGGGGACGGATCCCAAGGATAACTTCAAAAGCAAACATGCTTACCATATGGCTGCTATTTCATACTCAAATAGATACGATAAAGCCTCCAGGTAATCCAATATATCCCAAACTGCGTGATGTCATGCATTATTGATGAGGACATCAGATTGTCTGGCCAGCGAGAAGACCAAAATTGCCGACCCGAAGGCTTGCCCGAGACAGTCGGGCCATTTGGCGTGTCTGCCGGGCCAAGCGGTACCGCTGGCCCTATGATCAGCCGGGCCAGGCCGACCAACTTTTCCGGCGGAGAGACCCAAACCTCTGGCCCAACTGGCAGCAATGTGAATGATACCGCCGGCGCAACTGTTGATACCACCGGCTCACAAATCAATCTGGCCGGCTCCGATCCCAACTTGACCAGCTCCATGCACAATCCAGCTGGCTCACGCGATTGCACCACCATTTCGACCTCTACACAAGAAGACTCGGATCAACTCAGCTACCAGCTTCAAGGCATGAACCTGGATGAAGTCTCTACACCACTGGTGCCAACAGGAGCCATGACAAAGAGGAGAACAAGGGCACTTTTCCACAAGTTCAGCTTGTGGGTAGACAAGGTCCTAGAAGACCAACGACAAGGAGCATTGGGCCAAGAGTACAAGGAAGAATCCAAGGGCTTCTTAACATTGCAAAGGACTCCAGAGACTTGGTCTCTCGTGGCAAAAGAGGTAAAGGCCCAACATTTCGTAAACCTACTCCAAGTTGAAGACTAGGAGCTAGGCGCGTTCAACCCACAAGGTCGGCCACCTTCCATTTCTTGGCTGAAAGGTAAGAAAGGTAAGTTTTCAATTATATACTTTCCTTTTCTGTTTTTCAGGGTAGGAATTAGTAGTTTTCCATTTTTGAGTCAAGAACAATTTAGGTAGTTGTCCTTTTTTGGTTAGTCCTTTTTGTAATTTTCCTTATGCACTTTTGTAACTTTTCCATTTTTATTTTGGGACGATCCTAGAAGGTCAAGGCTGCCGAGCATATTAATAAGGCTCATTCAGCATTTTAGTTCGATAACTTTTGATTATTAATAAATATAGAACTTTTTCCTATGAGTTTTTTTTCCTAAAACTCTATCGCTTAGAACCCTAGTTGAGACCAGCCCTTCTAGCTTCTAAGTTGTGATTTATCATGAGGTTCATCACCACTCGTGTGGTTCACTTCACCTCTCCATCCAATACGCACCAGAAAACCCCCATCCAGAATCCTAAGGCCAAGTTTCTTGCCTAATCTTCTCCAACCAGTCCGCGAGTGTTACTGCCTTGATTCAAGGATTGTATCATTTTGGTATCAGAGCTTAAGCTCCTAAAAACCAGGTTTTTTCTATCCTTTACTTTTTCCTTATTTCCAATTTGTGTATTAGTTTAAGTTTCATTCAAAAAATCAAAAAATCACATCTAAAATTCAAACCGAGTGCATGAGCTCCTAAGTGCATCACTATGATCTAGATTCATCTTTTTTCTTGCAACTTCATTTTTCCCTTTTGTTGAAATCATATTTTCCATTATTAATTAAGTTAAATAAAAAAAAGAAAAAAAGAAAAGAAAATCAAGAAAATCGACCAAAAAAATAAATATAGGAGATTTACATTAATTGGTAGGATTTGCAACATTAATTGTTAGGATCTTTCCTTTTTTCTAATTTTTCCTTTTCTATTTGCCTCTTCTTCTACTATAAAAGAAAACTCTCCTAAAGGATTCTTAGGAGCAAACTAACTTGTTTTTCTTTTTGTAGCACACGATGGCTGAAGCAAATCAAGATGCAACCGAGGCCATGATGGACATGTTCACCACCCTCCAAACACAACTCGCATCAATCAGTGAGAGGCTGGAGCGTGTGGAGAGGCCGGTGAGGTTCCAGACCATAAGGCACGTGAGGGCTGACCAAGACCCTGCTGAAGGTCTTGATCACCCTAGGACACGGCCAGAACAGGAGGAACCCCAACCGAAAGGAGATGAGGACCAACAACCTCACGGCTATCAACCTAGACCAAGAGGACCTCCACTGCAACCAGAAGCAGAGGGAAATGGTTACGAGCCCTATGGTCATCACTAGAGACCAAGGATGCCCCTTAGACATCATGAGGATGGAGATGACTATGCCTACAATCGGGTAAACAGTCACGATGTCAAGCTAATACCTCCTAGTTTTGCAGAAAAGTAGACCCCCAGGCCTACCAAGATTAGGAAAGAAGGACGGATCACATCATCGACCATTACAACAAACTAGGCCCTAGGAGAGTCTCCATGGCAGTAGTACAACTCACGGATAATGCCCTCATCTGGTGGGATCGTGAGGCTTCTGACCATAGGAGAAGAAGATTGAGGCCCATAGATTCTTGGGTCGAGATAAAGGATCTCATGAGGCAAAGGTTGGTCCCACCTTATTTACATAGAGATTTCCAACGACGTTTTCGTACTCTTAAACAGGGCACAAGATCAGTAGAGGAGTACTACGAGGAGTTTGAGAGACTAAGAAACAGGCTGGAGCTCAATGACAATGAGGAAACATTGATGGCTCAGTCCTTGGATGGATTGTACGAAAGGATCAGCCGCAAAGTGGAGAGACAAATCTACAATGACTTCAAGGACTTGTTCAACCTCTTTGTCCAGGCTTAACAGCACATCAAGCGTAAGATCCAAGACATACGCAGCAAACCTAAGATGCCTTGGGCACCAAGCATTAGCACCAAGCCCGTGGACAAGGGCAAGAGTATAGAAATCGAATCACGGTTCAAGAGCAAGCCTCCTGAGCAAACCCGTGACCAGAGAGAGCCTAGTAAGTCTTCTAACCCTCGGAGATCCCGTGATATCACTTTCTTTAGGTGTAGGTGTCGCGGTCACATCTCAAGGGACTGCCCAAACAACCGAGTCATGCTGATAACGGAAGCTGGAGAATATGAGTCTTAAGATGAAGAGGACTTTAAACCAGAAGCAGACTATGGTGACATAGAGTACCCTGATGTGGTCACTAGACGCATCCTCAGTGCAATGGTAGACCTCTCCGAAACCATTCATAGGGAGAACATCTTCCACAGCTGGTGCACCATCAAGGGCAAGGTATGTAATCCCATCATAGATGGTGGTTCTTGCACTAATGTGGCTAGTGCCTATATGGTTGATAAGCTAGGTCTAGAGAAGACAAAGCACCCCCGGACATATCGACTGAGATGGATTGATGACAAGGTGGAGCTCAAGATCCATGAGCAAGTAACCGTGCCATTCAGTGTGGGCAGATACCAGGATCAAGTAGTTTGTGACGTGGTGCCCATGCAAGCTGGTTATCTTCTGCTAGGAAGACCATGGCAGTTCGACAAGGAGACAAGGCATGATGGCCGGACAAACCTATGCACATTTGTGCACGATAAGAGAAAGGTCAGTCTAGCTCCTCTCACCCCTGCACAGGTACACGAGCTACAACAGGAAATGACTAAGGAAAAAACTCATTAAATCTAATTTTCTCATTCAACCGATTCATGTCCGGAGAACTTTAGCCTCAAAGGACTTAATGTTACTAATAGTTTTCAAAGAGGTTTTGAGTGTAGAGAAAGAACAGGTAGAGCTACCTCCTGAAGTAGTAGCCCTCCTCAACAAATTCCAGGATGTATTCCCTGAGGAGATACCAGCAGGCTTATCTCCCTTGCACGGCATAGAACACCAGATTGACATCGTGCCTGGAGCAGCCTTACCCAATCAACCAGCCTACGGGATGAGTCCAGAGGAGTCCAAGGAGCTTGAGAAGCAGGTTAAGGAGCTCCTAGAGAAAGACTATGCTCGAGAGAGCCTCAGTCCATATGCCGAACCAGTGTTACTAGTCCCCAAGAAGGATGGGACTTGGCGAATGTGTGTAGACTGCCGAGCCATCAACAACATCACAGTCAAGTACTGGCACCCTATACCCAGGCTGGATGACATGCTAGATGAGCTGAGTGGAGCCACAGTGTTCTCCAAGATAGACCTCAAGAGTGGATACCACCAGGTCAGGATGAAGGATGGTGATGAGTGGAAGACTGCTTTCAAGACAAAGCAAGGGCTATACGAGTGGACAGTCATGCCATTTGGCTTGACTAATGCCCAAAGCACCTTCATGCACCTTATGAACCAAGTTCTTAGGACGTACATCAGTAAGTTTGTAGTAGTCTATTTTGATGACATACTTGTTTACAGTAAATGCCTACGGGAACACCTTACACATCTTGAGATGGTTCTTAAAACCCTTCGACAAGAAGAGTTTTATGCCAATCTCAAAAAGTGCACCTTTTGTACTGGCAAGCTTGTTTTCATAGGCTTTGTTGTAAGTTCACAGGGATTACAGGTTGATGAAGAGAAGATTCGAGCCATACAAGAATGGCCAACACCGAGCAACATCAGCCAAGTGAGAAGCTTCCATGACCTGGCCAGCTTCTACAGAAGAATTGTGCCCAACTTCAGCAGCATTGCCTCACCATTGACTGCAGTAGTGAAGAAGAATGTGGGATTCAGCTGGGGAGAATCTCAAGAGAAGGCATTCCAGGCCTTGAAGGACAGCCTCACGCATGCACCAGTAATAGTCATGCCCGACTTCAACAAGACGTTTGAAGTGGAGTGTGATGCCTCTGGAATATGCATAGGAGCAGTGCTTACCCAAGGAGGAAGGCCAATGGCATACTTCAGTGAGAAGTTAGGTGGGGCCTCACTGAATTACCCCACCTACGACAATGAGCTCTATGCCCTAGTCCGAGCTTTGGAGACTTGGCAACATTACTTGTTGTCCAAGGAGTTTGTGATCCACAATGATCACGAGATTTCAAACACCTTAAAGGGCAAACTAACCTCAAGAGGAGACATGCTAGGTGGATGGAGTTTATAGAAACCTTCCCTTACGTCATCAAGTACAAGAAGGGCAATGATAATGTGGTAGCTGATGCATTATCAAGGAGGTTTGCTTTGATATCTACAATGGAAGCAAAGGTCTTAGGATTCGAGCACATCAAGGACCTTTATAAGGATGATCCTGACTTTGCTGAGAGCTACAAGGAGTGTGACACAGGGAGTCATGTCAAGTACTATATCCATGATGGATTCTTGTTCCGGGAAAGAAAGATGTGCATACCACAAGGATCTCTTCGAGAGCTTATCACCCGAGAAGCTCATGGAGGAGGTCTTATGGGCCACTTTGGTGTTGACAAGACACTAGCAGTGGTAAAGGAGCACTTCCATTGGCCACACATCAAGAGGTCAGTAGAAGCCCATTGTGCAAGGTGCATCACTTGCAAGAAGGGGTAGTCCCAAATGCACCCTCACGGGTTGTATCTCCCTCTGCCCGAGACAGCCGGGCCATTTGGCGCGTCTGCCGGGCCAAGCGGTACCACCGGCCCTATGATCAGCCGGGCCGGGCCGACCAACTTTTCCGGCAGAGAGGCCCAAACCTCCGTCCCAACTGGCGGTGACGTGAATGACACCGCCAGCCTAATTGGTGATGCCACAAGCTCACAAATCAATCTGGCCGGCTCCGATCCCAACTCGGCCAGCTCCATGCACAATCCAGACGACTCACGTGATTGCACCATCATTTCCACCTCTACACAAGAAGACTCGGAACAATTCATATACCAGCTTCAAGGCATGAATCTGGATGAACTCTCTACACCAGTGGTGCCACCAGGAGCCATGACAAGGAGTAGAACAAGGGCACTTTTCAACAAGTTCAGCTTGTGGGTAGACAAGCTCCTAGAAGACCAAGGACAAGGAGCATTAGGCCAAGAGTACAGGGAAGAATCCAAGGATTTCTCAACATTGCAAAGGACTCCAGAGACTTGGGCTCTCGTGGAAAAAGAGGTCAAGGTCCAACATTTTGTAAACCTACTCCAAGTTGAAGGCTATGAGCTAGGCGCGTGCAACCCACAAGGTCGGCCACCTTCCATTTCTTGGCCCAAAGGTAAAAAGGTAAGTTTTCAATTATATACTTGCCTTTTCTGTTTTTCAAGATATGAATTAGTAGTTTTCCATATATGAGTCAAGAACAATTTTGGTAGTTCTCCTTTTTTGGTTATTTCCTTTTTGTAATTTTCCTTATGAACTTTTGTAACTTTTCCATTTTTATTTTGGGTCGACCCTAAAAGGTCAAGGCTACCGAGCATATTAATAAGGCTCCTTCAATATTGTAGTTCAAAAACTTTTGATTATTAATAAAGATAGAACTTTTTCCTACGAGTTTTTCTCCTAAAACTCTATCGCTTAGAACCCTAGTTGAGACCAGCCATCCTAGCTTCTAAGTTGTGATTCATCACCAGGTTAATCACCCCTCGTGTGGTTCACTTCACCTCTCCATCCAATACAATATTTTTAAGATTCTTCATCTCTATCTCCATAGCCGCCATTTGTTTTTTATCTTGTCATTCTCCTCGTTTCTAGCCGTAGATGTTGCACCACCGGTATCTACAACTCTCGCGAGTCCTTGATGACGACCCTTAGAAAATGGTACTTCCTGTAAAAACAAAAAAAAATATTATTAAAAGATATTATAATATTAAATATAAAAATAAATAAAAAGAAAAATCAAACTTACATCAAGAATGAGATGGTTAATCTCAGAACGAGACAATTCGGCGACCAAAGATGAAGAACCAACTTGAGACTGTTGAGTTAAAATATCACTTTTTTCTTTTTTACTTTTTCGATGATCTCATTAACAAGACCATCTTGGATGCCACCAGTATTTTTTTTTCATGTGGAGGGCCTCGAAAAGTTGCAATTGATCTGGGGGCGCTCCAAATTCTTGTGCGTAAAAGTAAAAAAATTATGAATTAATAATTTAAAAATTTTCAAATAATAATAAGTAAAATTAATATAATAATTAATTTACCAATTGATCGGCTCATCTCAGAAAACTAGTTGATCCGGCATTGTGAATGTAAATGCATTTGCCTACTCGGTCGCTCTTCCGGTTTCCCGAATTAGTCCTCGAGATGACCTCAGCGCTGAAAGATTCCCAATAACGAATAAAGTCGTTCCAAACGTCTCATTCAACCCTCTTGTTTTATCTTTTTCCTTTTTCCATTTTTGTTTCCTCTTGTGCATGTGGCGGGAAAATTGTACTGCCACCTCTTTATGAAAAGCTTCTTCCACCAATTTTGTGTTCATGGGATCCCATGTAAATTATTGCTGCGAAATTTACTTATAGATTACTAAAAATATTATTAAAAACTACTTAACACAATTATATATTTAAAAATAAATTAACATATCGCAAACGTTTTGAACCAAATCTGATGTTCTTCGTACGGAATATCTCTAAATTTGGTATATGGTTTGTTCAAAAGAGAATGAAGCATCTTTAATATATATTTGCTTATTCCATTGTTTGAAATACTAAACTACGAATATTTATTAAAATAGAGTTAAAATAAGTATTTTAAATATAATTATAGAAAAATTAATTTACCATGTTTAATTTCCTTGATGTCTCGGATCGAGAAAAGTAAGAAGTTCACGACCAGACTACTGAACCAATTCTTCAATTGTCATTGGTCGAAAAGAATCATTTACAGATTCTGGAATTTGAGTTGGTATACAACTCGGAGTAGATAACTCACCACGTCTTTGGTACTCTTGATACGACCTTAAAACATTATGATTTTGACATTTTATTAGTATATCTACATTTACTATTTGCCATTTTTTTTTTGAAAACATTAAATTATTTAAAATAATAATCAATTATTTTTATTTTAATGAAATGTTTTTAAAGAAGTTTTCCAATTTTTAGTATAAAATTAATTAGTTTTCACTCTCGTAATCACTTGTATTTTGTAATTTTCATTATAAGTTGAGTAACTTTTAGATAGATAATAAGTCATATTATTTCATCTAAAATAAAATGCTTTTCTTAACATTTAAAACAAAAGTTAAGTACAGTTCAACCTTTGATTTTAATGATACATTGAATGAAAAACTAATGTAATGACGTTACGGCACCTCATAATTTTACTACACGAATTACCAAATGAGAAACGGATGTGAAGACATGTCCTAATCAAGCTACAATTTCTACCTCGCTGCCCTAATTATACACAAAACCTATAGTTTACATTAATAAACAGCAGAATGAGCAACTGTAAGTTGGCTTTCAGACATTTAAACAAAAAGTTTGCACTCATGCAACCATTCAAACGAAATTCAACAAATGCACCATCAAAAGTTAGTAAAACAAAGAATCACAAACTTTCCGCATCAAACCATCTTTTGATTCTATGAGTTTAGATAAAATCGAATACCGAAGCGTAGTAAAGCACTGGCTCTTCACAAACCATAGAATGAGTCTATCGAACAAATTTGGCCTCACAAGTCAAACAATTTACGAAGTTCGACCTTTATTTTTCGGAAAAGAAAAAAACAGAAGCTACAATGGAACAACTCCGGCAAAAACACCGATTTTTCCTTTTCGAGGATCGACAAATAGTCAAAGAACAACCGTCGTTAACTACTCTTTGGTTTCCAAATTAACAGGCTTGTAAAGACTCATTAGTAATAAAAAAACTGCTTTTTGCTTTTATACAAACAGTTTTTTCGATCAAATATTACAACTTCCATAAAGAAAAAACAAGACTTTCTGTATTTATTTGGGAAAAGGTCCGACCAGATTATGTAATATATGTATAGGCTTCTCCTATACAACAGTGACTCTTGCCACAATGCCAACAACGCAAACTCACAAATGGTTCAAATTTGAAACGAAGCAGAGACAGTTTTATATCATCTTCTACCCCAAGCACTTCATATATAAAAATCTTACATGATTTGCGATGACAGCGGCGGGAGGTGAAGAAGAAAAGCGATTTCCGGCGACGACATCGGTGGGGAGGCGAAGAGGCAGAGAAGGAGAGAAACGCGAGAGAGAAAAAGGAGAAAAAACGACCGTAGGTTATATTAGATATTTCCGATGGTAATTTCCATCGGGAATTTAATAAATATTTTTGCAAAAGCCCGGGTTGGGAATTACATTTCCTGCATATGGCCTTCAGAAATACGTCGGACTGCTTAGAACCCGTGCATGATCGACAAATAGTCTGCCCATGTTGCAAATAGGTTTTTGACGGTTTTCCGATGGCTTTCCAATGGAATTACCAAAGCCATCAGAAATCCGTCAGTTCCATAAATCAATATTTTGAAAAAAAATATTTATGTATAATTAAAGTATAAAAATATTTATATGTATACTACATGTTTCTTGAATGTTGAGTTAAAACGATAATGTATTTTGAACTCAATGTAATTGGTATCCATATATATGTAGGAAATGTACTGTTTCTATTATTTTATTATTCTTAATATAAGAATTTCATTAAGGATTCACTACACAAAGTGTTTCAAAATAAAATTTATTTTGGATCGTCTATATATGATTCACTATACAAAATATAATCGTCTATATATGATCCAATAAATAATAAAAAATGGTATACTTATTTTGGATTCAATCGGTTATATATAGAGTTGAACAATTTGAATCAAATTTCAATACCATTCTAAATTATGTTAGTTTTCAATTCAAAAATCAATTAATAATAAAATAGATTAAGTCCTGTACATATGTTACTTAAAATATCTTCTAATTTCCAATAAATGTTGAAATCTGTCGGGTGAGGAAATCAATATTTCAAAAAAATATATAGATAAATTTAAAAATAAATTTATAAATTAGATGACTGTAGATGGTTTTGATGGTTTGCCGCCGGATTTCCGATAGAATTACCAACGGCGTCGGAAATCCGTCGGTTGAGGATATTTCGAAAAAATATATATTTTTGTAGATAAATTTAAAAATAAATTCATAAATATTTATTTCCAATATTTTTTGGTTTAGTATAGTTTATTCTAATTATAATAATCTGAAATGAAGTATTATCAGAAAAAAGATAATTTATATATAATTAAAGTATGGAAAAAAATAAATAATCATAAATTTAATATCATATAATATATGAAATTATGATTATTTATATATAAAATAATGTAAACATAACCGCAATTGTCCGTAGATGTTTTTAGGCAGAAGATCGCTAAAGGCAAATGGGAATAGTCATTGCATGAATACATGACAATCATGACTTTTCATCCATGAAAATTTGCCTACAGTAGTATCGACACAATTATGAAGATTAGATGTGTATCCATCGGGAAATTTGACACTATGCTTAATTCAATCAAAGAATTCGTCTTTTGCATGCGCATCCAACCGGAATGTGGGAGACAATGATTTTCCATTTGACATTACATGTAGTTCCTTCCGAAAACAAATATCTAGCAAATCCAATCTAACTTTCAAATTATCTTTTGTTTTTCTTTGCACATTTAGAACGTTATTCATTATGTTGTCAAAAAAGTTTTTCTCAATGTGCATAACATCTAGATTATGATGCAACAAATGGTCCTTCCAATATGGTAAATCTCAAAAAATGCTCTTCTTGTGCCAATTATGGTATTCGTTACTACCATCAATAGGGTAATGTCCGTTACCTCCACATGAAGCCATTCTCTCACCACCAAAATCTCTAAGTTGAGTCATCATATAATTCTTGTCAAGAATAGGAGGTGGACCATCAAATTTTTTTTTTGTTTTTCCTAAACAATGTCGTGAAGCGATATGGATGATCTTGTGATAGAAATCGACGAACAATCGAACTAACTAGCGTTTCGTCCGTGTTTCAGTTGGAACGCATCAGTATTATCTTGACAATATGGGTATGCTAATCTTCCATGCGTCGACCATCGTGATATCATACCATATGCTGGAAAATCACTTATGATCCACATAAGTACTGATCGCATCAAAAAGATATGTTGGTTGGAAACATCGAATGCTTCGACACAATTTTCCCACAGTATTTTTAAGTCATGAATTAGTGGCTGCAAAAACATATCAAGCAATCGCTTAGGATGTTCTGGACCGCGGACGAGAATTGTTAGAAGCGAAAACTCTCGTTTCATGCACAATGAAGGAGGCAAATTATAAGGTGTCACGATAACTGGCCACAATGAGTATTGCCTCCCATGCTTCCCAAAAGGGTTGAATCCATATGTAGATAACCCGAGTTATACGTTCCTAGGCTCATATTCAAAACTTGGATAAACTTGTTGAAAATGTGTCCATGCTTCAGCATTCGAGGAATGCACAATTTCTCCAGTCGGATTATGTTCTGCATGCCATCTCATAGGTTTTGCCGTGTGTTTGGATTATATAACCTCTTTAATCTCTCTGTTAATGAAAAATATCACATCCGTTTATGCGGAATAGGTACTCTGCCGCTTGTCTCTTGAAATCGAGGTTTGTGACCAAATTGGCACTTCATGCGGTTTTCATCATTTCTCCAATAGATCATGCAATTGTTAATACATACATCGATCATCTGATATGGAAATCCAAGACCAGCTACAAGTTTTTGAACCTCGTAATATGAAGCAGGTGCAATATTATCTTCAGGTAATATATCTCTAAAAAAATCAGTTATCGCATTCACACAATCTTCAACCAAGTTGAAATCCGTCTTTATCGTCAGCAACCTGCTTGCAGCAGATAAAGGTGATAATCCATCTCTACATCCTTTATATAAAGACTGCTTCGATGCATCTAACATAACAAAAAAAATTTTGGGCTTCCAAATTAGGTTCCTCTATTCTACTACTATCCTTAGTGTATGTTGCTCTTTGTTCACGAAATGCATCATTCACCATCTGAACAATACCTACGTTTATATCAACTTGTGATGCTAGTTCCTATACCCTAACATTAGTACTATCTAACCTTTTTGAAGTACTACCATAATATTGCATCGTTGCATCTGTTTCTGCATGTGAATACCAAATTTTGTAACTCGGCATAAATCCAGTCCTATAGAAATTATTATGTACTTCTCTAACAGAGATTAATCTATGATTTTGACATTTAATACACGGAAAATACATTTTGCCGTATTCCGATATCATGCTATTGTTTGCTGTAAATGTCATGAACTCTTCAACACCTTGCACAAATTCATCAGTCAATTCCCCTGTTGTTGAATCATACCAAGGTTTATGCATCCACGATCGAAAATAATCATAAGAACCCGAAGAAGACATTTTCTTAAGATTTTTTGTTCTGGTGAAATTGTTTAGGGGTATAGCGTATTTATATTGAAAATTAGAAAATTATCACGAATTTTTAACAGTTTATTTCTAATTTTTAATATATTATTATGAATTTTTAACAGAAAACCATAAATTTTTAATAGATTATTCTTAAGAATATTCTGTTTCCGATGGATTTTTGATGGTTTTCGACCACTGCCAGATTTTTCTGACGACCAACAACTATACTCGACGTCAGCCCATCAATATGTTCCGGAAGGATTCTAAACATATAGTAAAAACAACATTCCATTGGGAAATAGTCGGAAAAAACCGACGGCTTGTATTTTGTTGGCAATTTGCGATGGTTTTAAGAGGATATCCCGACGCCTACATTTTTGTCGGAAAATGGATGGAAAGCCATCAGGTTTTACCATCGATTTCCCGATGGTAGTGCATGCGTCAGAAAATACCGACAGATCACCGACAAAAAAATTCCATCGGAAGTCCGTCGGAAAAACATCGCATAGGCCATGGAAATTTTGACGGTTTTATTTCCGTCGGAAATGCCATCGGAAATATTAATTTTTTCTTGTAGTGCATGCATTATGCTTCGCTTATAAGACTTTACTCAATGAGCACCAATGATCAGCTTAGATCAGTTGAACTCGCCATTCAACTTTACATGTCTGCACTAAATCGTCCGTAACATTTGATTTAGAGTTCAGAATGACATGAATCCAATGCCCACGTTATGCTAGCTCAATTTTCTATTTTGTGACAAAATTTCAGACTCAAATAGATAAGACAAAGCCTCTAAGTAATCCAATCTATCCCAAACTGCGGATGCCATGCATTATGCCTCACATATAAGCCTTTACTCAATGAGCACCAATGATCAGCTTAGAATAATGATTTGAACTGACCAATCACTTGACATGTCCGCACTAAATCGTCCGTAACTTTTGATTTACAGCTCAAAATGACATGAATTCAACGCCCACATTATGCTAGCTCAATTTTCTATACTATGACAAAATTTCAGACTCAAATAGATACGACAAAGCCTCCAAGTAATCCAATATATCACAAACTGTGTGATTTCATGCATTATACTTCACTTATAACCATCTACTCAATGAGCACCAATGCTCAGCTTAGAATGGTCATTTGAACTTGCCAATAAACTTGACATGTCCGCCCTAAATCATCTGTGACTTTTGATTTAGAACTCCGATTGACATGAATCCAATACCCACGTTATGGTAGCTCAATTTTCTATACTATGAAAAAATTTCAGACTCAAATAGATACGACAAAGCTTAAAAATAATTCACTCTATCCCAAACTGCGTGATGCCATGCATTATAATTCATTTATTAGTCTTTACTCAAAGAGAACCATTGATCCGTTCAGAATGATATTTTATCTAGCCGATCAACTTGACATGTCAACACTAAATCGTATATCAATTTAGACTTAGAGCTCAAAATGACACGAATCCAACGCCTATGTTAATCTAGCCTAATTTTCAACATTTTGATAAAATTTAGGAATGAAATAGATATGACAAACCGTTCAAATAATCCAAACTATCCAAAACTGCATGATGACATTCATTATGCTTCACTTATGAGGTTTTAATCAATGAGCACCAATGATCAGTTTAGAATGATCATTTTAACTGGCCGATCCACTTGACATGTCCGCACTAAATCATCTATAACTTTTTATTTAGAGCTCAGAATGACATGAATCCAACGCCCACATTATGCTAGCTCAAGTTTATATATTGTGACAAAATTTCAGACTCAAATAGATACGACAAAGCCTCCATGTAATCCAATCTATCCCAAATTATGTGATGTCATGCATTATGCTTCACTTATAAGCCGTTACTCAATGAGCACTAGTGATAGCTTAGAATGATCATTTGAACTTGTCAATCAACCTGACATGCCATAGTAAATTGTCCGTAACTTTTGATTTAGAGCTCAAAATGACATGAATTCAACGACCACGCTATGCTAGCTCAATTTTCGATACTATGACAAAATTTCAGACTCAAATAGATTAGATACAACAAAGATTCTAAGTAATCCAATCTATCCTAAACTGTGTGATGCCATGCATTATGATTCAGTTATTAGCCTTTATTCAATGAGAACCATTGATCCATTTTGAATGATCATTTTATCTATCCGATCAACTTGACATCTCAACACTAAATCATCTATCAATTTAGATTTAGAGCTCAGAATAACACGAATCCAACGCCTATGTTAAGCTAGCTCATTTTTCTATATTGTGATATAATTTAGTAATGAAATAGACACGGCAAACCCTCCAAGTATCTAATCTATCCCAATCTGCATGATGCCATGCATTATGCTTCACTTATGAGGTTTTAGTCAATGAGCACCAATGATCAGTTAGAATGATCATTTAACTGGCTGATCAACTTGAAATGTCCGCACTAAATCTTCCATAACTTTTGATTTAGAGCTCAGAATGATATGAATCCAACGCCCACGTTATACTAGCTCGATTTTCTATATTGTGACAAAATTTCAGACTCGAATAGATACGATAAAGCCTCCATGTAATCCAATCTATCCCGAACTGTGTGATACCATGCATTATGCTTCACTTATAAGCTTTAACTTAATGAGCACCAGTGATCAACTTAGAATCATCATTTGAACTGGCCATTCAACTTGACATGTCCAGAGTAAATTGCCATTATAATTCAGTTATTAGCCTTTACTCAATGAGAACCATTGATCCGTTTAGAATGATCATTTTATATATCTGATATACTTGACATGTCAACACTAAATCGTCAGTCAATTTAGATTTAGAGCTTAGAATGACACGAATCCTTTGCCCATGTTAAGCGAGCTCAATTTTCTATATTGTGATACAATATAGGACTGAAATAGATACGATAAAGCCTTCAGGTATTCCAATCTATCCCAAACTGCATGATGTCATGCATTATGCTTCACTTATGAGATTTTAATCAATGAGCAACATTGATCAGCTAGAATGATCATTTTAACTGGCTAATCAACTTGATATGTCTGCAGTAAATTGTATATAACTTTTGATTTAGAGCTCACAATGACATGAATCCAACGCCCACGTTATGCTAGCTCAATTTTCTATATTGTAACAAAATTTCAAACTCAAATAGATACTCAAAGCCTCCAAGTAATCTAATCAATCCCAAACTGCGTAATGCCATGCATTATGCTTCATTTATAAGCATTTACTCAATGAGCACCAATGATCAGCTTAGAATGATCATTTGAACTGGCCAATCAACTTGACATGTTCGCACTAAATCGTCCGTAACTTTTGATTTAGAGCTCAGAATGACATGAATCTAACGCCCACGTTATTCTTGCTCAATTTCAATACTATGACAAAATTTCAGACTCAAATAGATACTCAAAGCCTCCAAATAATCCAATCTATCCCAAACTGTGTGATGCCATGCATTATACTTCACTTATAAGCCTTTACTCAATGAGCACTAATGATCAGCGTAGAATGATCATTTGAACTGGCCAATGACCTTGACATTTCCGCACTAAATCGTCCGTAACTTTTGATTTAGAGCTCAAAATGACACGAATCCAACGTCCAAGTTAAGCTAGCTCAATTTTCTATGATATAACAAAATTTCATACTCAGATAAAGACGACAAAGCTTCCAAGTAATACAATCTATCCAAAACTGTGTGATGCCATGCATTCTAATTCATTTATTAGACTTTACTCAATGAGAAGCATTGATCCGTTTAGCACGATCTTTTTACCTAGCCGAATCACTTCACATGCAACACTAAATCCTCCGTCACTTTAGATTTAGAGCTGAGAATGACATGAATCCAAACCCCACGTTAAGCTAGCTCCATTTTCAATACTGTGACAAAATATAGGAATGAAATAGATACGATAAAGCCTCCAAGTAATCCAATCTATCCCCAACTGCTTGATCCCATGCATAATGCTTCACTTACGAGGTTTTAATCAATGAGCACCAATGATGAGTTTAGAATTATCATTTTAACTGGCCGATCAACTCGACATGACCGCACTAAATTGTCCATAACTTTTGATTTTGAGATCAGAATGACATGAATCCAACGCCCACGTTATGCTAGATCAATTTTCTATATTTTGACAAAATTTCAGACTCAAATAGATACTCAAAGCCTCCTAGTAATCCAATCTATCCCAAACTGCGTGATGCCATGCATTATACTTCACTTATAAGCCTTTACTCAATAAGCACCAATGATCAGTTTAGAATGATCATTTCAACTGGTCAATCAACCTGACATGTCCACACTAAATCGTTCGTAACTGTTGGTTTAGAGCTGAGAATAACATGAATCCAACGCCCACGTTATGCTAGCTCAATTTTCAATACTATGACAAAATTTCAGACTCAAATATATATGACAAAGCTTCCAAGTAATTTAATCTATCCCAATCTGCGTGATGCCATGCATTATAATTCATTTATTAGCCTTTACTCGATGAGAGCCATTGATGTGTTTTGAATGATCATTTTAGCTAGCCGATCAACTTGAAATGTCAATACTAAATCGTCCGTCAATTTAGATCTAGAGCTCAGAATGACACGAATCCAAGGCCCATATTAAGCCAGCTCAATATTCTATATTGTGAGAAAATTTAAGAATGAAATAGATACGACAAACCCTCCAAGTAATCCAATATATTTCAAACTGCGTGATGCCATGCATATGCTTCCCTTATGATGTTTTTATTAATGAGCACCAATGATCAGTTTAGAATGATCACTTTAACTGGCTGATCAACTGGACATGTCCGGACTAAATCGTCCATAATTTTCTATTTAAAGCTCAGAATGACATGAATCCAGCGTCCACGTTATGCTAGCTCAATTTTCTATATTGTGACAAAATTTCAGACTCAAATAGATACTCAAAGCCTCCAAGTAATCCAATCTATCTCAAACTGCATGATGCCATGCATTATGCTTCACTTATAAGCCTTTACTTATAAGCTTTTAGAATGATCCGTGTAGAATGATCATTTTAGTTAGCTGATCAACTTGAAATTTCAACATGAAATCGACCGTCAATTTAGATTTAGAGCTCAAAATGACAGGAATCCAACGCCCATGTTAAGCTAGCTCAATTTTCTATATTGTGACAAAAATTAGGAAAGAAATAGATACGGCAAAGCCTCCAAGTAATCCAATCTATCCCAACTGCGTGATGCCATGCATTATGATTCACTTATGAGGTTTTAATAAATCAGCACCAATGATCAGTTTAGAATGAAAATTTTAAATGGCCGATCAACTTGACATGTCCGCACTAAATCATCCATAACTTTTGATTTGAGCTCAGAATGACATAATCCAACGCCCACGATATGCTAGCTTAATTTTCTATATTGTGACAAAATTTCAGACTTGAATAGATAGTCAAAGCCTCCAAGTAATCCAATCTATCCCAAACTGCGTGATGCCATGCATTATGGTTCACGTATAATCCTTTACTCAATGAGCACCAATGATCTGCTTAGAATGATCATTTGAACTCACCAATCAACTTGATATGTCTACACCAAATTGTCCTTAACTTTTGATTTAGAGCTCAGAATGACATTAATCCAACGCCCACGTTATGCTAGCTCAATTTTCAATACTATGGTGCTCATTGAGTAAAGACGACTAAAATTGCGTGATCCCAAAACTGCGTGATGCCATGCATTATGCTTCACTTATAAGCCTTTACTCAATTAGCACCAATGATCAGCTTAGAATGATCATTTCAACTGGTCAATCAACCTGACATGTCCACACTAAATCGTTCTTAACGTTTGGTTTAGAGCTGAGAATGACACGAATCCAACACCCACATTATGCTAGCTCAATTTTCAATACTATGACAAAATTTTAGACTCAAATATATATGACAAAGCTTCCAAGTAATTTAATATATCCCAATCTGCGTGATGCCATGCATTATAATTCATTTATTAGCCTTTACTCAATGAGAGCCATCGATGTGTTTAGAATGATCATTTTAGCTAGCCGATCAACTTGACATGTCAACACTAAATCGTCCGTCAATTAAGATCTAGAGCTCAAAATGACACGAATCCATGGCCCATATTAAGCTAGCTCAATTTTCTATATAATGAAAAAATTTAAGAATGAAATAGATACGACAAACCCTCCAAGTAATCCAATATATTTCAAACTGCGTGATGCCATGCATATGTTTCCCTTATGAGGTTTTTATCAATGAGCACCAATGATCAGTTTAGAATGATCATATTAAGTGGCTGATCAACTTGACATGTCCGGACTAAATCGTCTATAACTTTCGATTTAAAGCTCCGAATGACATGAATCCAGCGCCCACGTTATGCTAGCTCAATTTTTATATTGTGACAAAATTTCAGACTCAAATAGATACTCAAAGCCTCCAAGTAATTGAATATGTCTCAAACTGCGTGATGCCATGATTTATTCTTCACTTATAAGCCTTTACTTATAAACCTTTACTCAATGAGCACCACTGATCATCTTGAAAGGGTCATTTGAACTGGCCAATCAACTAAACATGTCCGCACTAAATCGTCCATAACTTTTGATTTAGAGCCAGAATGATATGAATCCAACGCCCACATTATGCTAGCTCAATTTCAATACTAGGGCAAAATTTAAGACTGAAATAGATACTCAAAGCCTCCAAGGAATCCAATCTATCCCAAACTGCGTGATGACATGCATTACACTTCACTTATAAGCCTTTACGCAATGAGCACCAATGATCAGCTTAGAATGATCATTTGAACTGGCCAATCAACTTGACATGTCTGTACTAAATCGTCCGTAACTTTTGATTTAGAGCTTAGAATGACATGCATCCAACGCCCACGTTATGCTAGATCAATTTTCTATAGTATGCCAAAATTTGAGACGCAAATAGATATGACAAAGCTTCCAAGTAATTTAATCTATTCCAATCTGTGTGATGCCATGCATTATAATTCATTTATTAGCCTTTACTCAATGAGAACGATCGATGCATTTAGAAAGATCATTTTAGCTAGCTGATCAACTTGAAATTTCAACATGAAATTGACCGTCAATTTAGATTTGGAACTAAAAATAACAGGAATCCAATGCCCATGTTAAACTAGCTCAATTTTCTATATTGTGACAAAAATTAGGAATGAACTAGATACGGCAAAGCCTCCAAGTAATCCAATCTATCCCCACTGCGTGATGACATGCATTATGATTCACATATGAGGTTTTAATAAATCAGTACCAATGATCAGTTTAAAATAATAATTTTAACTCGCCGATCAACTTGACATGTCCGCACTAAGTCATCCATAACTTTTGATTTAGAGCTCAGAATGACATGCATCCAACGCCCACGATATGCTAGCTCAATTTTCTATATTGTGACCAAATTTCAGACTTGAATAGATAGTCAAAGCCTCCAAGTAATCCAATCTATCCCAAACTGCGTGATGCCATAAATTATGCTTCACTTATTAGGTTTTAATCAATGAGCACCAATGATCAGCTTAGAATAATCATTTTTACTGGACAATCAAGTTGACATGTCCACGCTAAATCGTCCATAACTTTATATCTAGCGCTCATAATGACCGAATCCAAGGCGCATGTTAAACTAGCTCAATTTTCTATATTGTGACAAAATTTAGGAATGAAATAGAAACGACAAAGCCTCCAAGTAATCCAATCTATTTCAAACTGCGTGATGCCATGCATATGCTTCACTTATGAGGTTTTAATCAATGAGCGCCAACGATCAGTTTAGAATGATCATATTAACTGGCCCATCAACTTGACATGTCCGCACTAAATCGTCCATAACTTTTTATTTAGAGCTCAGAGTGACATGAATTCAACCCCCACGTTATGCTAGCTCAATTTTCTATATTGTGACAAAATTTCAGACTCAAATAGATACTCAAAGCCTCCAAGTAATCTAATCTATCTCAAACTGCGTGATGCCATGCATTATGCTTCACTTATAAGCCTTTAGTTATAAGCCTTTACTCAATAAGCACCAATGATCAGCTTAAAATGGTCATTTGAACTGGCCAATCAACTTAACATGTCCGCACAAAATAGTCCGTAACTTTTGATTTAGAGCTCAGAATGTCATGAATCCAACGCCCACGTTATGCTTGCTCAATTTCAATACTGTGACAAAATTTCAGACTCGAATAGATACTCAAAGCCTCCAAGTAATCCAATCTATCCCAAACTACATGATCCCATGCATTATGCTCTAGTTATAAGCGTTTACTCAATGAGCACCAATGATCAGTTTAGAATGATCATTTGAACTGGCTAATCAACTTGACATTTCCACACTAAATCGTCCGTATCATTTGATTTAGAGCTAAAAATGACATGAATCTAACGCCCACGTTATGATAGCTCAATTTTCTATATTATGACAAAATTTCATACTCAAATAGATACGACAAAGCTTCCAAGTAATTTAATCTTTCCCAATCTGCGTGATGCCATATATTATAATTCATTTATTACCCTTTACTCAATGAGAACCATCGATCCGGTTAGAATGATCATTTTAGCTAGCCGATCAACTTGAATTTTCAACATGAAATTGACCGTCAATTTAGATTTAGAGCTCAAAATGACAGGAATGCAATGCCCATGTTAAACTAGCTCAATTATCTATATTGTGACAAAAATTTGGAATGAAATAGATACAACAAAGCTTCCAAGTAATCCAATCTATCCCAACAGAGTGATGCCATGCATTATGATTCACTTATGAGGTTTTAATAAATGAGCACCAATGATCAGTTTAGAATGATAATTTTAACTGGCCGATCAACTTGACATGTCCGCATTAAATCATCCATAACTTTTGATTTAGAGCTTAGAATTACATGAATCCACCGCCCACGTTATGCTATCTCAATTTTCTACATTGTGGCAAAATTTCAGACTCGAATAGATAGTCAAAGCCTCCAAGTAATCCAATCTATCCCAAACTGCGTGATGCCATGTATTATGATTCACTCAATGAGAACCATTGATCCATTTAGAATGATCATTTTAGCTAGCCGATCAACTTGACAAGTCAACACTTAATCCTCCGTAACTTTAGATTTAGAGCTGAGAATGACACGAATCCAACGCCCACGTTAATGTAGTTCCATTTTCTATATTGTGACAAAATTTAGGAATAAAATAGATACGACCAAACCTCCAAGCAATCCAAAACTGCGTGATGCCATGCATTATGCTTCACTTATGAGGTTTTAATTAATGAGCACCAATGATCAGTTTAGAATGATCATTTTAAAGGGCCGATAAAGTTGACATGTCTGCAATAAATCGTCCATAACTTTTGATTTAGAGATCAAAATTACATGAATCCAACGCCCACGTTATGCTAGCTCAGTTTTCTATATTTTGTCAAAATTTCAGGCTCAAATACATATGAAGAAGCTTCCAAGTAATCCAATCTATCCAAAACTGTGTGATGCCATGCATTATAATTCATTTATTCACCTTTACTCAATGAGAACCATTGATCCATTTAGAATGGTCATTTTAGGTAGCCGGTCAACTTGACATGTCAACACTGAATCCTCCGTCACTTCAGATTTAGAGTTGAGAATGACACGAATCCAACACCCACGTTAAGATAGCTCTATTTTCTATATTGTGACAAAATTAAAGAATGAAATAGATACAACAAAGCCTCCAAGTAATCCAATCTATCCCAAACTGCGTGATGTCATGCATTATGCTTCACTTATAAGGTTTTAGTCAACAAGCACCAATGATCAGTTTAGAATGATCATTTTAACTGGCCGATCAAGTTGGCATGTCCGCACTAAATCGTCCATAACTTTTGATTTAGAGCTCAGAATGACATGAATCCAACGCGCACGTTATGCTACCTCAATTTTCTATACTATGACAAAATTTCAGACTCAAATAAAGACGACTAAGCTTCCAAGTAATCCAATCTATCCAAAACTGTGTGATACCATGCGTTATAATTCATTTATTAGCCTTTACTCAATGAGAACCATTGATCCGTTTAGAATGACCATTTTAGCTAGCCGATCAACTTTACATGTCAACACTAAATCCTCCGTCACATTAGATTTAGAGCTCCGAATGACACAAATCCAACTCCCACGTTAAGCTAGCTCCATTTTCTTTATTGTGACAAAATTTAGGAATGAATTAGATACGACAATGCCTCCAAGTAATCCAATCTATCCCAAACTGCGTGATGCCACATAATGCTTCACTTAGGAGGTTTTAATCAATGAGCACCAATGATCAGTTTAGAATGATCATTTTAACTGGCCGATCAAGTTGACATGTCCGCACTAAATCATCCATAATTTTTGATTTAGAGCTAAAAAATGACATGAATCCAACGCCCATGTTATGCTAGCTCAATTTTCTATATTGTGTCAAAATTTCAGACACAAATAGAGATGACGAAGCTTCGAAGTAATCCAATATATCAAAAACTGTGTGATGCCATGCATTATAATTCACTTATTAACCTTTACTCAATGAGAACCATTGATCCATTTAGAATGATCATTTTAGCTAGCCGATCAACTTGACATGTCAACACTAAATCCTCCGTCACTTTAGATTTAGAGCTGAGAATGATACGAATCCAACGCCCACGTTAAGCTAGCACCATTTTCTATATCGTGACAAAATTTAGCACTCAAATTGATTCGACAAAGCCTCCAAGTAATCCAATCTATCCCGAACTGTGTGATGTCATGCATTATAATTCATTTATTAGCTTTTACCCAATAAGAACCATTGCTCCATTTAGAATGATCAATTTAGCTAGCCGATCAACTTGACATGTCAACACTAAATCGTCTATCACATTAGATTTAGAGCTCCGAATGACATGAATCCAACGCCTATGTTAAGCTAGCTCAATTTTCTATATTGTGACAAAAATAGGAATGAAATAGATACCACAAAGCCTCCAAGTAATCCAATCTATCAAAAACTGCGTGATGCCATGCTTTATGCTTCACTTATGAGGTTTTAATCAATGAGCACCAATGATCAGTTTAGAATGATCAGTTTAACGGGCCGATAAACTTGAAATATCTGCACTAAATGGTCCATATCTTTCGATTTAGAGCTCAGAATGACATGAATCCAACGCCCACGTTATACTAGCTCAATTTTCTATATTGTGAGAAAATTTCAGACTCGAATAGATACGACAAAGCCTCCACGTAATCCAATCTATCCCGAACTGTGTGATGCCATGCAGTATGCTTCACTGATAACCTTTACACAATAAGCACCAATGATCAGCTTCGAATGATCATTTGAACTGGTCAATAACCTTGACATATCCGCACTAAATAGTTCCTAACTTTTTAGATTTATAGCTCAGAATGACTTGAATCCAACGCCCACATTATGCTAGCTCAATTTTCCATAGTGTGACAAAATTTCAGAATCAAATTGAGACGACGAAGCTTCCAAGTAATCCAATCTATCCAAAACTATGTGATGCCGTACATTATTATTCATTTATTAGCCTTTACTCAATCAGAACCATTGATCCGTTTAGAATGATCATTTTAGCTAGCCGATGAACTTGACATGTCAACACTAAATCCTCCGTCACTTTAGATTTAGAGCTGAGAATGATACGAATCCAACACCCACGTTAAGCTAGCTCCATTATCTATATTGTGACAAAATGAAGGAATGAAACATATACGACAAAGCCTCCAAGTAATCCAATCTATCCCAAACTGCGTGATGCCATGCATTACGCTTCACTTATGAGGTTTAATCAATGAGCACCAATGATCAGTTTAGAATGATCATTTTAACTGGCCGATAAAGTTGACATGTCCACACAAAATCATCCGTAACTTTTGATTTAGAGCTGAGAATGACATGAATCCAATGCCCAAGTTATGCTAGCTCAATTTTCTATATTGCGTCAAACTTTTAGACTCAAATACAGATGACGAAGCTTCCAAGTATTCCAATCTATCCAAAACTGTGTGATGCCATGCGTTATAATCATTTATTAGCCTTTACTCAATGAGAACCATTGATCCGTTTAGACTGATCATTTTAGCTATCCGATCAACTTGACATGTCAACACTAAATCTTCCATCACTTCAAATTTAGAGATGAGAATGACACGAATCGAACTCCCACGTTAAGATAGCTCCATTTTCTATATTGTGACAAAATTTAGGAATGAAATAGATACGAGAAAGCCTCCAAGTAATCCAATCTATCCCAAACTGCGTGATGCCATGCATTATGCTTCACTTATGAGGTTTTAATCAATGAGCACCAATGATCAGTATAGAATGATCATTTTAACTGGCCGATCAAGTTGACATGTCCGCACTAAATCGTCCATAACTTTTGATTTAGAGCTCAAAATGACATGAATCCAACGCACACGTTATGCTAGCTCAATTTTCAATACTATGACAAAATTTCAGACTCAAATAGAGACGACGAAACTTCTAAGTAATCCAATATATCCCAAAGTGCGTAATGCCATGCATTAGAATTCATTTATTAGCCTTTACTCAATAAGAACCATCGATCCATTTAGAATGATCATTTTAGCTAGCCAATCAACTTGACATGTCAACACTAAATTGTCTGTCAATTTAGATTTAGAGCTCAAAATGACACAAATCCAACGTCCATGTTAAGCTAGGTCAATTTTCCATATTGTGATAAAATTTAGGAATGAAGTAGATACGAAAAAGCCTCCAAGAAAATCCAATCTATCCCAAACTTCAAGATGCCATGAATTACAATTCATTTATTAGGCTTTACTCAATGATGGCTATTGATCCGTTTAGAATGATCATTTTAGCTAGCCGATCAGCTTGAAATGTTAACACTAAATCCTCTGTCACTTTAGATTTTGAGCTCAGTATGACACAAATCCAACACTCATATTAAACTAGCTCAATTTTCTATATTGTGATAAAATTTAGGAATGAAATACATACAACAAACCCTCCAAGTAATCCAATCTATCCCAAAATACGTGATGCCTTGCATTATACTTCACTTATAAGCTTTTACTCAATGAGAACAAATGATCAGCTTAGAATGATCATTTGAACTGTCCAATCAACTTAACATGTCCGTACTAAACCGTCCGTACCTTTTGAGTTAGAGCTCAGAATGTCATGAATCCAATGCACATGTTATGCTAGCTCAATTTTCTATACTATTACAAAATTTGAGACTCAAGTAGATTCGACAAAGCTTCCAAGTAATCCAATCTATCCCAAATTGCATGATGCTATGCATTATAATTCATTTATTAGCCTTTACTCACTAAGAAGCATGGATTCATTTAGAATGATCATTTTAGCTAGCCGGTCAACTTGACATGTCAATACTAAATCATCCGTCAATTTAGATTTTGAGCTCAAAATGACACAAATCCAACTCCCATGTTAAGCTAGCTCAATTTTCTATATTGTGATAAAATTTAGGAATGAAGTAGATACGACAAGGCATCCAAGTAATCTAATCTATCCCAAACTGTGTGATGCCATGCATTATAATTCATTTATTAGGCTTTAGTCAATGAGAACCATTGATCCATTTACAATGATCATTTTAGCTAGCCGATCAACTTCACTTGTCCGCACTAAAGTATCATTTTAAGTTTTGATTTAAAACTCAAAATGACATGAATCCAACGCCCATGTTATTCTAGCTCAATTTTATTTATTGTGAGAAAATTTCAGACTCAAATAGACACGACAAAGCCTCCAAGTAATCCAATATATCCCAAACAACGTGATGTCATGCATTATAATTCATTTATTAGGCTTTACTCAATGAGAACCATTGATCCGTTTAGAAAGATCATTTTAGCTAACCGATCAACTTGACATGTCAACACTAAATCCATTTAGAAAGATCATTTTCTATATTGCGACGAAATTAAGGAATGAAATAGATACGACAAAGCCTCCAACGAATCCAATCTATACCAAACTGCGTGATAATATCCATTATATTTCATTTATAGGCCTTTAATCAATGAGAACCATCGATCCGTTTAGAATCATCATTTCAGCTAGCCGATCAACTTGACATGTCAACACTAAAGCGTCCGTCAATTTTAATTTAGACCTCAGAATGACACGAGTCCAGCGCCCATGTTAAGATATCTCAATTTTCTTTATTGTGACAAAATTTAGGAATGAAAATATACGACAAAGCCTCCATGTAATCCAATCTATCTCGAACTGCGTGATGTCATGCATTATAATTCATTTATTAGCCTTTACTCAATGAGAACCACTGATCCGTTTAGAATGATCATTTTGGCTAGCCGATCAACTTGACATGTCAACACTAAATCGTCCGTCACATTAGATTTAAAGTTCAGAATGACACGTATCCGACGTCCATATTAATCTAGCTCAAGTTTCTATATTGTGACAAATATTAGGAATGAAGTAGATACAACAAAGCCTCTAAGTAATCCAATCTATTTCAAACTGCGTGATGTCATGCATTATGCTTCATTTATAAGCCTTTACTCAATAAGAACAAATGATCAGCGTAGAATGATCATTTGAACTGTCCAATCAACTTGACTTGTCTGCACTAAATCGTGCATCACTTTTGATTTAGAGCTCAAAATGTCATGAATCCAATGCACCCGTTATGCTAGCTCCATTTTCTATACTATGACAAAATTTCATACTCAAATAGATACGACAAAGCTTACAAGTAATCCAATCAATCCAAAAGGGCGTGATGCCATACATTATAATTCATTTATTAGCCTTTACTCAATAAGAACCATCGATTCGTTTAGAATGATCATTTCAGCTAGCCGGTCAACTTGACATATCAACAGTAAATCGTCTGTCAATTTAGATTTTGAGCTCAACATGACACAAATCCAACGCACATGTTAAGGTAGCTCAATTTTCTATATTGTGATGAAATTTAGGAATGAAGTAGATACGACAAACCCTCCAAGTAATCCAATGTATCCCAAACTGCGTGATGCCATGCATTATAATTCATTTATTAGGCTTTACTCAATGAGAACAATTGATCCGTTTATAATGATCATTTCAGATAGCCGATCAACTTGACATGTCAACACTAAATCCTCCGTCAATTTAGATTTAGAGCTCAGAATGACACGAATTCAACACCCACATTTAGCTAGCTGAATTTTCTATATTTTGACAAAATTAAGGAATGAAAGAGATACGACAAAGCCTCAAAGTAATCCAATCTATCCCAAACTGTGTGATGCCATGCAGTATGCTTCACTTATGAGGTTTTAATCAATGAGCACCAATGATTATCATTTTAGAATTATCATTTTAACTGGCTGATCAACTTGACATGTCCACACTAAATTATCATTTTAACTTTTGATTTAGAACTCATAATGACATGAATCCAACGCTCATGTTATGCTAACTCATTTTTCTTTATTGTGACAAAATTTCAGACTCAAATTGACACGACAAAGCCTCCAAGTAATCTAATCTATCCCAAACTGCGTGATGCCATGCATTATGCTTCACTTATAAGCATTTACTCAATGAGCACCAATGATCAGCTTAGAAAGATCATTTGAACTGGGCAATCAACTTGACATATCCGCCCTAAATCCTCCATAAGTTTTGATTTGGAGCTCAGAATAACATGAATCCAACGCCCACAGTATGCTAGCTCAATTTTTTATATTATGACAAAGTTTGATACTCAAATAGATATGAAAAAGCTTCTAGCTAATCCCGTCTATCCCAAACTGCATGATGATATCCATTATATTTCATTTATTGGCCTTTACTCAATGAGAACCATCGATCCATTTAGAATCATCATTTCAGCTAGCTGATCAACTTGACATGTCAACACTAAAGTGTCCGTCAATTTTAATTTAGAGCTCGGAATGACACGAATCCAACGCCCATGTTAAGATATCTCAACTTTCTATATTGTGACAAAATTAATGAATGAAATAGATACGACAAAGCCTCCATGTAATCCAATCTATCCCGAACTCCGTGATGTCATGCATTATATCTCATTTATTAGCATTTACTCATTGAGCACTGAGTTTAGAATGATCATTTTAGCTAGCTGATCAACTTGACATGTCAACACTAAATCGTCCGTCACATTAGATTTAAAGCTTAGAATGATACGTATCCAACGCCCTTGTTAAGCTAGCTCACACTACAAGAAAACATTATCATTTCCGACGGCATTTCCGATGGACAAAAAACCGTCAGCCTTTTCCGAAGACTTGACGACGGATACGCGACGAATACCCAAGGGAATTAAAACCGTCGGAGGTCCGTCGGTAATTTCCGACGCCGTAGAGATCGTCGGTAAATCGATGGTGAAAACTAACGGTAACCCGTTGTGTTTCCGACGATATCCTAATCGTCGGGATATCCTCTTGAAATCGTCGGAATATTACCGACGGCTTCAGATACGTCGGTAATATTCGGACGAGTTCGTGAAGGATTATGTGTTTTATAGCCCGTCGGGAATCCGTCGGCAGAAGTCGTCGGCAACCCATCGGAACTATCCGACCATTGTCGGATACAGTCGGCAATCCGTCGGAAATATACGTACCCTGTTAAAATTTTGTGTTTATCCGTCGATGGTCGGACATCCGTCGGAAATCCGTCGGTTTAAATTGATAAGATTTATTCGAAATTCATGAATATCCGGTTGTGGTCGGTAACCGTCGGAAATAGAGAATATTCTGAAGAATAATCTTTTTACAGTTCGTAATTATCTGTTAATAATTCTTAATAATCTGTTAAAAAATCGTGATAATATCTATTTTTCAGTATAAATAAGCTATGATCTTTCAAAATTTTAACAGAACCAAAATTTTTTAAAAAATGTGTTCTTCGGGTTCTTTTGAGTATTTTTGATTGTGGATGGATAAACTTCGATATGATTCAACCACGGGGGAATTGACTGATGAATTTGCGCAAGGTGTTGAAGAGTTCATGACATTTGCATCAAAGAATAGCATGACATCGGAATACGGTAAAATGTATAGTCCGTGTATTAAATGTCGAAATCATAGATTAATCTCTGTTAGAGAAGTACGTAATCATTTGTATAGGAATGGATTTATGTCGGGTTACAAAATTTGGTATTCACATGGAGAAACTGATGCAACGATGCAATATTATGGTAGTACTTCAAAAAGGATAGATAATACTAATGTTAGGGTAGAGGAACCGGCATCAGAAGTTGATATAAACGATGGTACTATTCAGATGGTGAATGATGCATTTCGTGAACAAAGAGAATCGTACATCGAAGATATTAGCAGAATAGAGGAACCTAATATGGAAGCCCGGAAATTTTTTGATATGTTAGATGCATCCAAGCAGCCTTTGTATAAAGGATGTAGAGATGGATTATCGCCTTTATCTGCTGCAAGCAGATTGATGACGATAAAGACGGATTTCAACTTGCCTGAAGATTGTGTGAATGCGATAGCTGATTTTGTTAGAGATATATTACCTGAAGATAATATTGCACCTGCTTCATATTACGAGGTTCAAAAACTTGTATCTGGTCTTGGATTGCCATATCAGATGATCGATGTATGTATTGACAATTGCATGATCTATTGGAGAAATGATGAAAACCGCATGAAGTGCCGATTTTGTCACAAACCTCGATTTCAAGAGACAAGCGGTAGAGTACCTATTCCGCATAAATGGATGTGGTATTTGCCATTAACAGAGAGGTTAAAGAGGTTATATCAATCTGAACACACGGCAAAACCTATGAGATGGCATGCAAAACATAATTCGAATGGAGAAATTGTGCATCCCTCGGATGCAGAAGCATGGAAACATTTTCAACAGGTTTATCCTAGTTTTGCATATGAGCCTAGAAACGTATACCTCGGGTTATCTATAGATGGATTCAATCCTTTTGGGAAGCATGGGAGGCAATACTCGTTGTGGCCAGTTATCGTTACACCTTATAATTTGCCTCCTTCTTTGTGCATGAAACGAGAGTTTTTATTTCTAACAATTCTCGTCCCTGGCCCAGAGCATCCTAAGCGATCGCTTGATATTTTCTTGCAGCCACTAATTAATGAGTTAAAAATATTATGGGAAAATGGTGTCGAAGCATTCGATGTTTCCAACCAACAGAACTTCTTGATGCGAGTTGTACTTATGTGGACGATAAGTGATTTTCCAGCATATGGTATGTTATCAGGATGGTCGACGCATGGAAGATTAGCATGCCCATATTGTCAAGATAATACTGATGCGTTCCAACTGAAACACGGACGAAAGACTAGTTGGTTCGATTGTCATCGTCGATTTCTACCACAAGATCATCCATATCGCCGGAGCACGACATTGTTTAGGAAAAACAAAAAAAATTTTGATGCTCCACCTCCTATTTTTGACGGGAATTATATGTTGACTCAACTTAGAGATTTTGGTGCTGAGAGAACGACTTCTTGTGGAGGTAACGGACATTACCCTGTTGATGGTTGTGGCGAATACCATAATTGGCACAATAAGAGTATTTTTTTGGGATTTACCATATTGGAAGGACCATTTGTTGCGCCATAATCTAGATGTTATGCACATTGAGAAGAATTTTTTCGACAACATAATGAATACCGTTCTAAATGTGCAAGGAAAAACAAAAGATAATTTGAAAGCTAGATTGGATTTGCCGGATATTTGTTCCCGGAAGGAACTACATGTTAATTTATTTTTTTATAATTAACAGGATATACATGGAACAAATACGTGTTCATTATTCAGATTACAGCGAGAATGAGTTGGCCGAACTTAAAAAAAGCGAATTTGCAAAATGGTTGCATTTTTATGTTAGTGTTACCACAATTAATTACATAATTTTCAATAATAGTTTACTATATATCTATATATATATATTTATAATTTAATACATTCTATTATTTTGTAGGTTACTACAGGTCCTTCTAGGGGCATAACGTTTTCCACGTGGTTAGTTGAGTTGGTGAGTGGTCCTACATTTACTGCAAAATCTTATCCAATGTACTGCACTCGTGGTTATGCTTTTAAGAGTCATCGCGAAGGAAACTCACAAACAACTTGTAATTATGGTGTATCATCTCAATCGGGAGAAATTGTATACAATGGTATTCTTCGTGAAATATTAGAAGTTCACTATCCAGGAATGATTGATTTGAGGTGTATTGTGTTCTATTGTGACTGGTATGACCCTGTCATGGGTCAACGTGAAGACGAATTGGTGTTACATCTATCCACTCTCGTAAGCGACATCGAAAATATGATCCTTTTATACTTGCATCACAAGCGGACCACGTTTGTTATATTCGATATCCTCGTGTGAGAAACAAGCAAGATCCTTGGATTACAATGACCTCAATACATCCTAGAGGAATGGTATGTGGTATTACCGAACAAGAGCCTATGCAACAAAGCACTATTGGTAACTTAGGTTCAATAGACACTTCTCTTGAAGTTAACCTTGTTGTTGATGACATTACGAACGAAGATTACAACGTGTTTCAAGATTAAGAAGAAGAGATTGGCGAGTTTGACGACAAAAATTCAGCTAATTCGGAATATTCATCAGATTCAAATTAAATTTTGTTAAAATAATGTTTTATTTTATTTTTCACCAAAAAAGCTTGTAAAAAATGCTCACATTTTCTTCGTAGTTCTATAAAGAGTTATGCAAAATTGAGAAATTAATAAATTTATTTAAAAGTCTACTAAAATTCTAAAATGATCTTTAATTTGAAATAACAATAATAAATAAGTAATACAAATGTTTTGTTTAACAAGGTACATTGCTTTGGCTATTGCTAGAATTGGAGTAGTTTCAGACAACTTCTTTTGTTTGGTTTGCTAGATTTGGTTTTGTTTTAACATTTAATGCATTTTCACATTTATTAATTTATCATTTGGTAGAGTTACAATGACTAAAGAAATATGATATTCTAAAATTCAATTGATGGTTTTCCGATGGATATCTGACAGATTTGCTAAAACCGTCGGAACTCCATCGGAACTCTTTAATTGAGATACATAACCGATGGATTTCCGACGGTTTTAGCAAATCCGTCGGATATCCGTCGGAAAACAGTCCATTGAAATGTGGTCAGACTATTTGTCGAACATGCATGGGGTTTAAGCCATCCGTCGAAATACCGACGGATTTCCGACGGCTTAAAATTTTAAGCGGGAATCGTAATTCCCAATGCGGGTTTTCACGAAACTACTAATACAGTCCCGACGAATTCCCGATGGAAATTGCCGTCGGGAATGTGTAATATAACCTATGGTTCAATTTCTTCTCCTCTATCGTGTCTCTCTCCTTCTCTCTGTCTTTTCGCCTCCCCGCCACCGTTTTCGCCTCGCCGCCGACAGTTTTCGCCAGAAGTTTCCTTAAATCGTCCGAAATCCTGTAAGTTTTTTCATTATTATAGATTTCTCTAAACTTGTGCATAGTTTATGGTTATTTGCTACATATTTGCTTCATAATTTCGTTATAATGGCTTCATAAAATCGTCATAATTTCATACTTCAGATCTTCCCATTGATGCATTTAGTTGTGATTATCATGCTAGATGATTAGGTTAAGCCATTTAGTTACTCCCCCATGAACCATGCTACTAATGTCCCAAGAATATTTCAGTTTTCCACAGAAAACATTTACTTCTTCCATGTTCTGCATTTGGTTATGTTTGTGTATACACGATTCATGCGACTTGCCATCTAACTACGCATAAAATCAGATTTTGTGGTTAATAAAATCTTTAATAAAATCAGATTTTATGGTTAATAAAATCATGATGGTTATTTGCTTTTCGTACTTTTATTTAAATTAAAGTAAAAATGTTTGTTTTCCAAAAACAATTCTTAGGATAAATATTACACTCGATATTTGAGATGCATCACTTTTTATTACTACCTTGATTTGCTAATGCTAGGTCTATCAATTGATCATAATAAAATTATTGCTTTAAGTTGTTGTTTATGTCATTATTATAAAATAGAAAGTTTGCAAAATAGAAACTCAAAAATATAATTTTCTATTTTGGTGGTATATAAATATATTAGCAAATAAAACATTAGTATTATTTTAAAATTAGTATATTTTTAATTTATATTTTTAAATATATTATTAATTTTTAAAAATAATAAAATTTAATATTAAAATAAAAAATCTTAAATTAAAAAGTAAAAAAGAATATAAATATAATATCAAGATAGATGGATAAAATGACACAATCATAATGTTTTAAGGTCGTATCAAGATTACCAAAGAGGTGGTGAGTCATCGACTCCGAGTTTTATACCAACTCAAATTCCAGAATCTGCAAATGATTCTTTCCGACCAATGACAATTGAAGAATTGGTTCAGCAGCCTGGTCGTGAACTTCTCACATTTCTCGATCCGAGACGTCAAGGAAACTCAACATGGTAAATGAAATTTTCTATAATTATTTTTAAAATAATTATTTTAATACTATTCTATAATTATATTTAAAATAATTATTTTAAGACTATTGTAATAAAAATTCGTAGGTTTGGTATTTCAAACAATGGAATAAGCAAATCTATATTAAAGATGCTTCATTCTCTTTTGAATAAATCATATACCAAATTTCGAGATATTCCGTACGAAGAACGTCAGATTTGGTTCAGGACGTTTGCGGTACGTTATTTAAATTTTAAATATATAATTATTTTAAATATTTTTTAATAATAATTTTTTAGTAATATATATTAAAATTTCGCAGCAAGAATTTACATGGGATCCCATGAACACAAAATTGGTGGAAGACGCTTTCGAAAAAGAGGCTGTCGTACAATTTTCCCGCCACATGAACGAATGGAAACAAAAATGGAAAAAAGGAAAAGATAAACCAAGAGGGTTGAATGAGTCGGTTTGGAACGACTTTATTCGTTATTGGGAATCTTCCACCACTAAGGTTATCTCGAAAACTAATTCGGGAAACCGGAAGAGCGACCGAGGAGGCAAAGGCATTTATATTCACAATGCCGGATCGACTAGTTTTCTCAGACGAGCCGATCAATTGGTAAATTAATTATTATATTAATTATTTATTATTATTTAAAAGTTTTTAAATTATTAATTTAAAATTTTTTTATTTTTAGGCACAAGAAATTGGAGCGCCTCCAGATCACTTGCAACTTCTCGAGGCCGTCCACACAAACAAAAAGACTGGTCGTATCCAAGATGGTCTCGTTAGTGAGATCATCGAAAAAGTAAAAAAGAAAAAAAGTGATATTCTAACCCAGCAATCTCAAGTTGGTTCTTCATCTTCGGTCGCTGAATTGCCGCGTTCTGAGATTAACCGTCTCGTTCTTGATGTAAGTTTTTTTTTTAAAATATATAATTAATATTATAATAATTTTTATTAAATTTTTTAATAATATTTCTTATTTTTACAGGAAGTACCATTTTCAAAGGGTCGTCATACAGGACTCGGGAGAGTTGCAGATACTGGTGGCGCAACATCTGCAGTTAGAAACGAGGAAAATGAACAGTTAAAAGAAGAAATGGCGTCCATGAAAATAGAGATGAATAATCTCAAAAACTTTGTAGAAATGATAAAAAATAAATTGTCTGATGACTTTTTTCTCCTCCTCCTCCTGCTCCTCCTTTGTAATTTGTAATTTAAAATAAATGTTTAATAATATTTATATTTATAATATTATTTTTATTAATTGTATGATTATTTTTAATAATATTAATTTAAATATTAAAATAAAAATTAAAAAAATAATTTTTTTATTTTTTCAATTATTTGGTGTTTCCGACGGCTACTGTCGTCGGAAATTCCCGACGGAACAAGCCGTCGGAAATGGTTTCTACATCCCGACGGTTATAAACCGTCGGGAAATATCATCGGACAATATTTCCAATGGCACAAGTCATCGGAAAATGCCCTCAAAAATTCGTCGGCGTTTTCCGATGTATCCGGACCATCGCAGATCCGTCGGTTATTTCCGACGGAAGGATGTCATCGGACATCCGTCGGAAGTTTCCGATGGCACAGTTAATCGCTAATCCGTCGGAAAGTTTCGATACCTTCCCGACGGAAGCGCATTTCTGATGAAATAGTCCCGACGGACTAGTTTCATCAGAAAGTAGTCGAGAAACCGTTTTACCGACGTATTTCTGACAGATACAGCCGTCGGAAAAACGCTGTTTTCTTGTAGTGTCAATTTTCTATATTGTGACAAAAATTAGGAATGAAATAGATACAACAAAGACTCCAAGTAATAGAATCTATCCCAAATTGCGTGATGCCATGCATTATGCTTCACTTATGAGGTTTTAATCAATGAGCACCAATGATCAGTCTAGAATGAACATTTTAACTGGCCAATCAACTTGACATATCCGCACTAAATCGTCCATAACTTTTGATTTAGAGTTCAGAATGACATGAATCCAACGCCCACATTATGCTAGCTCAATTTTATATTGTGACAAATTTTCAACTTAAATAGATACGACAAAACCTCCAAGTAATCCAATCTATCCCAAACTACGTGATGCCATGCATTATGCTTCACTTATAAGCCTTTACTCAATGAGCACCAATGATCAGCTTAGAAAGATCATTTGAACTGGCCAATCAACTTGACATATCTGCACTAAATCCTCTGTAACTTTTGGTTTAGAGCTCAGAATGACATGAATCCAACACTCACGGTATGCTAGCTTAATTTTTTAT
The DNA here is from genome assembly GCA_018901935.1 of Pugionium cornutum. Taxonomy (NCBI): domain Eukaryota; kingdom Viridiplantae; phylum Streptophyta; class Magnoliopsida; order Brassicales; family Brassicaceae; genus Pugionium; species Pugionium cornutum. The sequence goes on along the minus strand of CM032165.1, from coordinate 14,163,970 downwards.
ACTATGACAAATTTCAAGACTCAAATAGATACGAAAAAACTTCCAAATAATCCAATATATCCCAAACTGCGTGATGATATCCATTATATTTCATTTATTGGCCTTTACTCAATGAGAACCATTGATCCATTTAGAATCATCATTTCAGCTAGCCGATTAACTTGACATGTCGGCACGCAAGCGGCCGTCAATTTTAATTTAGAGCTCAGAATGACACGAATCCAACGCCCATGTTAAGATATCTCAATTTTATGTATTGTGACAAAATTTAGGAATGAAATAGAGACGACAAAGCCTCCAAATAATCCAATCTATCCCAAACTGCGTGATGACATGCATTATAATTCATTTGTTAGCCTTTACTCAATGAGAACCACTGATCCATTTAAAATGATCATTTTAGCTAGCCGATCAACTTGACATGTCAACACTAAATCGTCCATCACTTTAGATTTAAAGCTCAGAATGACACGTATCCAACGGCCATGTTAAGCTAGCTCAATTTTCTATATTGTGAAAAAATTAGGAATGAAATAGATATAACAAAGCCTCCAGGTTATCTAATCTATCTCAAACTGCGTGATGCCATGCATTATACTTCACTTACAAGCATTTACTCAATGAGAACGAATGATCAGCTTAGAATGATCATTTGAACTATCCAATCAACTTGACATGTCCGCACTAAATCTTCCACCACTTTTGATTTAGAGCTAAGAATGTCACGAATCCAACGCACACATTATGCTAGCTAAATTTCTATATTATGACAAATTTTCAGACTCAAATAGATAAGGCAAAGCTTACAAGTAATCATATCTATCCCGAAGTGCCTGATGCCATGCATTATAATTCATTTATTAGTCATTACTCAATAAGAACCATCGATACGTTTAGAATGATCATTTTAGCTAGCCGGTCAACTTGACTTGTCAACAGTAAATCCTCCGTCACTTTAGATTTAGAGCTGAGAATGACACGAATCCAACGCCCTCATTAAGCTAGCTCAATTTTCTATATTGTGACAAAATTAAAAGAGATACAACAAAGTCTCCAAGTAGTCCAATATATCATAAACTGCGTGATGCAATGCATTATGCTTCACTTATGAGGTTTTAATCAATAAACACCAATGATCAGTTTAGAATTATCATTTTAACTAGCCGATTAACTTGACATGTCCGCACTAAATTATCATTTTAACTTTTGATTAAGAACTCATAATGACATGAATCCAACGCCCATGTTATGCTAGCTCAATTTTCTTTATCGTGACAAAATTTCAGACTCAAATACACACGACAAAGCCTCCAAGTAATCCAATCTATCCAAAACTGCGTGATGCCATGCATTATGCTTCACTTATAAGCCTTTACTCAATGAGCACAAATGATCAGATTAGAAAGATCATTTGAACTGGCCAATCAACTTGACATATCCGCACTAAATCATCCGTAACTTTTGATTTACAGCTCAGAATGACATGAATCAAATGCCCACAGTGTGCTAGCTCAATTTTTTATACTATGACAAATTTTGAGACTCACATAGACACGAAAAAGCTTCCAACTAATCCAATCTATCCCAAACTGCATGATGATATCCATTATATTTCATTTATTGGCCTTTACTCAATGAGAACCATCGATCCATTTAGAATCATCATTTCAGCTAGCTGATCAACTTGACATGTCAACACTAAAGTGTCCGTCAATTTTAATTTAGAGCTCGGAATGACACGAATCCAACACCCATGTTAAGATATCTCAATTTTCTATATTGTGACAAAATTTAGGAATGAGATAGATACGACAAATCTTCCATGTAATCCAATCTATCCCGTATTGTGTGATATCATGCATTATAGTTCATTTATTAGCCTTAACTCAATGAGAACCATTGATCCGTTTTGAATGATCATTTTAGCTAGCTCAATTAGTATGTCACATTAGATTTAAAGCTCAGAATGATACGTATCGGACGCCCATGTTAATCTAGCTCAATTTTCTATATTGTAACAAAAATTAGGAATGAAATAGATACAACAAAGCCTCCAAGTAATCCAATCTATCCCAAACTGCGTGATGCCATGCATTATGCTTCACTTATGAGGTTTTAAGCAATGAGCACCAATGATCAGTTTAGAATGAATATTTTAACTGGCCGATCAACTTGACATATCCGCACTAAATCGTCCATAACTTTTGATTTAGAGCTCAGAATGACATGAATCCAACGCCCACACTATGGTAGCTCAAATTTATATATTCTGACAAAATTTCAGACTCAAATAGATATGACAAAGCCTCCAAGTAATCCATTCTATCCCAAGCTGCGTGATGTCATGCATTATGCTTCACTTATGAGGTTTTAATCAATGAGCACCAATGATCAGTTTAGAATGAACATTTTAATTGGCCGATCAACTTGACAAATCCGCACTAAATCGTCCATAAATTTTGATTTAAGACTCAGAATTACATGAATCCAACGCCCACATTATGCTAGCTCAATTTTCTATATTGTGACAAAATTTCAGACTCAAATAGATACGACGAAGCTTCCAAGTAATCCAATCTATCCCAAACTATGTGATGTCATGCATTGTAATTCATTTATTAGCCTTTACTCAATGAGAACCACTGATCCGTTTAGAATGATCATTTTAGCTAGCTGATCAAATTGACATGTGAACACTAAATCGTCCGTCACATTAGATTTAAAGCTCAGAATGATACGTATCCAATGCCCATGTTAAGCCAACTCAATTTTCTATATTGTGTCAAAATTTAGGAATGAAATAGATACGACAAAGACTCCTTGTAATCCAATCTATCCCGAACTGCGTAATGTCATGCATTATAATTCATTTATTAGCCTTTACTCAATGAGAACCACTGATCCATTTAGAATGATCATTTTAGTTAACCGATCAAATTGACATGTGAACACTAAATCGTCCGTGACTTTAGATTTAAAGCTCAGAATGACATGTATCCAACGCCCATGTTAAGCTAGCTCAATTTCCTATATTGTGACAAAAATTAGGAATGAAATAGATACAACAATGCGTCCAAGTAATCCAATCTATCACAAACTGCGTGATGCCATGCATTATGCTTCACTTATGAGGTTTTAATCAATGAGCACCAACCATCAGTTTAGAATGATCAATTTAAATGGGCGATCAACTTGACATATCTGCACTAAATCGTCCATAACTTTTGATTTAAAGCTCAGAATGATATGAATCCAACGTCCACATTATGCTAGATATTTTTTCTATACTGTGACAAAATTTCAGACTCAAATATATACGACAAAGCCTCCAAGTAATCCATCTATCCCAAACTACGTGATACCATGCATTATGCTTCACTTATGAGGTTTTAATCAATGAGCACCAATGATCACTTTAGAATTATCATTTTAACTTGCCGATCAACTTGACATGTCCGCACTAAATCGTCTATAACTTTTGATTTAGAACTCAGAATGACATGAATCCAACGTCCACGTTATGTTAGATCAATTTTCTTTATAGTGACAAAATAGATATGACAAAGCCTCCAAGTAATCCAATCTATCCCAAACTGTGTGATGCCATGCATTATGCTTCACTAATGAGCCTTTACTCAATGAGCACCAATGATCAGCTTAGAACGATCGTTTTAATTGGCCAATCAACTTGACATGACAGCACTAAATCCTCCGTAACTTTTGATTTAGAGATCAGAATGATATGAATCCAACGCCCACGTTATGCTAGCTCAATTTTTACACTATGACAAAATTTCAGACTCAAATAGATACGACAAAGCTTCCAATTTATCCAATCTATCCCAAACTGCGTTATGCTATCCATTATAATTCATTGATTGGCCTTTACAAGGTGAGAACCATCGATACGTTTAGATTCATCATTTCAGCTAGCCGATCAACTTCACATGTCAACACTAAAGCATCCGTCAATTTTAATTTAGTGCTCAGAATGACATGAATCCAATGCCCCTGTTAAGATATCTCAATTTTCTATATTGTGAAAAAATTTAGGAATGAAATAGATACGACAAAGCCTCCATGTAATCCTATCGATCCCGAATTACGTGATGTCAAGCATTATAATTCATTTATTAGCCTTTACTCAATGAGAACCACTGATCCGTTTAGAATGATCATTTTAGTTAGCCGATCAAATTGACATGTCAACACTAAATCGTCTGTCACTTTAGATTTAAGGCTCAGAATGACACGTATCCAACGCCCATGTTAAGCTAGCTCAATTTAATATATTGTGACAAAAATTAGGAATGAAATAGAGACAACAAAGCCTCCAAGTTATCCAATCTATCACAAACTGCGTGATGCCATGCATTATGCTTCACTTATGAGGTTTTAATCAATGAGCACCAACGAGCAGTTGAGAATGATCAATTTAAATGGGCGATCAACTTGACATATCCGCACTAAATCGTCCATAACATATGATTTAGAGCCCAGAATGATATGAATCCAACGCCCACATTATGCTAGCTCAATTTTCTATATTGTGACAAAATTTCAGATTCAAATATATACGACAAAGCCTCCAAGTAATCCAATCTATCCCAAACTGCGTGATACCATGAATTATGCTTCACTTATGAGGTTTTAATCAATGAGCACCAATGATCACTTTAGAATTATCATTTTAACTGGCCGATCAACTTGACATTTCCGCACTAAATCATCAATAATCCATAGCTTCCAAGTAATCCAATATATCCCTGCGTGATGCCATCCATTATAATTCATTTATTGGCCTTTGCTCAATGAGAACCATCAATCCATTTAGAATCATCATTTAAGCTAGCCGATCAATTTGACATGTCAACACTAAAGCGTCCGTCAATATTAATTTAGAGCTATCCAACGCCCATTATAAGCTAGCTCAATTCTCTATATTGTGACAAAATTTTGGAATGAAATAGATAGGACAAAGCCTCCAAGCAATCCAATCTATCCCAAACTGCGTGATGTCATGTATTACAATTCATTTATTAGCCTTTACTCAATGAGAACCATTGAACCATTTATAATGATCATTTTTTAGCTAGCCAATCAACTTGACATGTCAACACTAAATCCTCCGTCACTTTAGTTTTAGAGCTCAGAATGACAAAAATCCAACGCCCACGTTAAGCTAGCTCAATTTTCTATATTGTTACCAAAATTAGGAATGAAATATATACAAAAAAGCCTCCAAGTAATCCAATCTATCCCAAACTGTGTGATTCCATGCATTATGCTTTACTTATGGGGTTTTAATCAATGAGCACCAATGATCAGTTTAGAATGATCATTTTAAATGGGCGATCAACTTGACATGTGCGCACTAAATCGTCCATAACTTTTGATTTAGAGCTTAGAATGACAAGAATCCAACGCCCACATTATTCTAGCTCCATTTTCTATATTGTGATAAAATTTCAGACTAAAATAGATACGACAAAGCTTCCAAGTAATCTAATCATTCCCAAAGTGCGTGATGTCATGCATTATAATTCATTTACTAGCCTTTACTCAATAAGAACCATGGATCCGTTTAGAATGATCATTTTAGCTAGCCGATCAACTTGACATGTCAACACAAAATACTTTGTCACTTTAGATTTAGAGCTCAGAATCACAAGAATCCAACGCCCACATTAATCTAGCTCAATTTTCTATATTGTGACAAAATTCTGGAATGAAATAGATACAACAAAGCCACCAAGTAATCCAATCTATCCCAAACTCCGTGATGCCATGCATTATGCATCACTTATGAGGTTTTAATCAATGAGTACCAATGATCAGTTTATAATTATTATTTTAACTGGCCGATCAACTTGAGATGTCCGCACAAAATCGTCTATAACTTTTGGTTTAGAACTTAGAATGACATGAAACCATTGCCCTTGTTATGCTAGCTCAATTTTCTTTATGGTGACAAAACTTTAGACTCAAATAGATACGACAAAGCCTCCAAGTAATCCAATCTTTCCCAAAATATGTGATGCCATGCATTATGCTTCATTTATAAGCTTTTAGTCAATGAGGACCAATGATCAGGTTAGAACGATCATTTGAACTGGCCAATCAAATTGAAATCTCCGCACTAAGTCCCCCGAAACTTTTGATTTGGATCTCAGAATGACATGAATCCAACGCCCACGTTCTGCTAGCTCAATTTTTTATACTCTGACAAATTTTCAGATGCAAATATATACAACAAAGCTTCCAAGTAATCCAACCTGTCCCAAGCTGCGTGATGCCATCCATTATAAATCATTTATTGGCCTTTACTCAATGAGAACCATCGATCCGTTTAAAATGATCATTTTAGCTAGCCAATCAACTTGACATGTCAACACTAAATCGTCCATCACTTTAGATTTAGAGCTCAGAATGCCCATTTTAAGCTAGCTCAATCGTCCAACTCTGGACACGTATACAATGCCCATCTTAGGCTAGCTCAGTTTTCAATATTGTGACAAAAATTAGGAATGAAATAGATACAAAAAGGCCTCCAAGTAATCCAATCTATCACAAACTGCGTCATGCCATGCATTACGCTTCACTTATAAGGTTTTAATCAATGAGCACCAATGATCAATTTAGAATGTTCATTTTAACTGGCTGATCAACTTGACATATCCGCACTAAATCGTGCATAACTTTTGATTTAGAGCTCATAATGACATGAATCCAACGCCCACATTATGCTAGCTCAATTTTCTATATTGTGACAAAATTTAAGATACGACAAAGCTTCCAAGTAATCCAATCTATCCCAAGCTGCATGATGCCATGCATTATGCTTCACTTATAACGCTTTACTCAAAGATCACCAATGATCAGCTTAGAATTATCATTTGAAGTGGACAATCAACTTGACATGTCCGCACTAAATCGTCTGTAACTTTTGATTTAGAGCTCAAAATGACATGAATCCAACGCCAACGTTATGCTAGCTCAGTTTTTATACAATGACAAATTTTTTGACTCAAATAGATACGACAAAGCTTCCAAGTAATCCAATTTATACCGAAGTGCATGATGCCATGCATTATAATTCAGTTATTAGCCTTTACACAATAAGAACCATCGATCCGTTTAGAATGATCATTTTAGCTAGCCGATCAACATGATATGTCAACACTAACTCGTCCGTCAATTTAGATTTTGAGCTCAAAATGGCACAAATCCAACGCCCATGTTAAGCTAGATCAGTTTTCTATATTATGATAAAATTTAGGAATAAAGTAGATACGACAAAGCCTCTAAGTAATCCAATCTATCCCAAACTGCGTGATACCATGTACTATAATTCATTTATTAGGCTTTACTCAATGAGAACAATTGATCCGTTTAGATTGATCATTTTAGCTAGTCGATCAACTTGACATGTCCACACTAAATCCTCCGTCCCTTTAGATTTAGAGCTCAAAATGACATGAATCCAACGCCCACGTTAAGCTAGCTCAATTTTCTATATTGTGACAAAATTAAGGAATGAAATATATACGACAAAGCCTCCAAGTAATCCAATATATCTTTAACTGCGTGATGCCATGCATTATGCTTCACTTATGAGGTTTTAATCAATGAGCAGCAATGATCAGTTTAGAATGATCATTTTAACTGGCCGATCAACTGGACATGTCCGTACTAAATCATATATAACTTTTGATTTAGAACTCAGAATGACATGAATCAGACGCCCACGTTATGCTAGCTCAATTTTCTTTATTATGATCAAATTTTGGACTCAAATGGATACGAAAAAGCCTCCAAAAAATCCAATCTATCCCAAATTGCATGATGCCATGCATTATGCTTCACTTCTAAGCCTTTACTCAATGAGCACTACTGATCAGATTAGAACGATCATTTGAACTTTCCAATAAACTTGACATGTCGGTACTAAATCCAGTGTGACATTTAATTTAAAACTCAGAATGACATGAATCCAATGCCCACGTTATGCTAGTTTAATTTTTTATAGTATGACAGGTTTTCAGACTCAAATAGATATGACAAAGATTCCAAGTAATCCAATCTATCCCATACAGCGTGATACCATGCATTATAATTCATTTATTGGCCTTTACTCAATGAGAATCATTGATCCGTTTACAATAATCATTTCAGCTAGCCGATCAACTTGACATGTCAACACTAAAGTGTCCGTCAATTTTAATATAGAGCTCAGAATGACACGAATCCAACGCCCATGTTAAGATATCTCAATTTTCTGTGTTGTGACAAAATTTAGGAATAAAATAGATATGACAACGCTTCCATGTAATCCAATCGATCCCGAACTGCGTCATGTCATGCATAATAATTCATTTATTCGCCTTTACTCAATGAGAACCACTGATCCATTTAAAATGATAATTTTAGCTAGCCGATCAACTTGATATGTCAACACTAAATCGTCCGTCTCTTTTTATTTAGAGCACAGAATGACACGTATCTAAAGCCTCCAAGTAATCCCATATATCACAAACTGCGTGATCCCATGCATTATGCTTTACTTATGAGGTTTAAATCAATGAGCACCAATGATCAGTTTATAATGATCATTTTAACTGGCCGATCAATTTGATATATTCGCAGTAAGTTGTCCATAACTTTTGATTTAGAGCTCAGAATGACATGAATCCAACGCCCACATTATGGTAGCTAAATTTTCTATATGGTGACAAAATTTCAGACTCAAATAGATAGGGCAAAGCATCCAAGTAATCCAATCTATCCCGAACTACGTGATACCATGCATTATGCTTCACTTATACGCCTTTACTCAATGTGCACCAATGATCAGGTTAGAACGATCAGTTGAACTGGACAATCAACTTGACATGTCCGCACTAAATCCTCCGTAACTTTTGATTTAGGCTCAGAATGACATGAATCCAATGTCCACATTATGCTAGCTTAGTGTTTTATACTCTGACAAATTTTCAGACTCAAATATATACGACAAAGCTTCCAAGTAATCCAACCTATCCCAAGCTGCATGATGCCATCCATTACAAATCATTTATATGCCTTTACTCAATAAGAACCATCGATCCGTTTAGAATAATCATTTAAGCTAGCCGATCAACTTGACATGTCAAAACTAAAGGGTCCGTCAATTTTAATTTAGAGCCCATAATGACACGAATCCAAGGCCCATGTCAAGATATCTCAATTTTCTATATTGTAACAAAATTTAGAAATGAAATAGAAACGACAAAGCATTCATGTAATCCAATCTATCCCGAATTGTGTGATGTCATGCATTATAATTCATTTATTAGCCTTTACTCAATGAGAACCACTGATATGTTTAGAATGATCATTTTTGTTAGCCGATCAACTTGAAAAGTCAACACTAAATCGTCCGTCACTTTAGATTTAGAGCTCCGAATGACACGTATTCAACGCCCATGCTAAGCTAGCTCAATTTTCTATATTGTGACGAAAAATAGGATGAAATAGATACAACAAATCCTCCAAGTAATCCAATCTATCCCAAATTGCGTGATGCCATGCATTATGCTTCACTTTTGAGGTTTTAATCAATGAGCACAAGAGATCAGTTTAGAATATTCATCTTAACTGGCCAATCAAGTTGACATATCTGCACATTTTAGACTCAAATAGATACGACAAAGCCTCCAAGTATTCCGAACTATCCCAAACTGTGTGATGCCATGCAATATGCTTCACTTATATGCCTTTACTCAATGAGCACCAATGATCAGTTAGAATTATCATTGAACTAGCCAATAACCTTGAAATGTCCACACTAAATCATCCGTCAATTTAGATTTAGAGCTCAGAATGACACAAATCCAACGCCTATGTTAAACTAGCTCAATTTTCTATATTTTGACAAAATTTAGGAATGAAATATATAAGACAAAGCTTACAAGTAATCCAATCTATCCCAAACTGCGTGATACCATGGATTGTAATTAATTTATTAGCCTTTACTCAATGAGAACCATTAATCCATTTAGAATGTTCATTATAGCTTACCGTTCAACTTGACATGTTTGCTCACTTTAGATATAGAGCTCAGAATGATACGAATCCAACCCCCATGTTAAACTAGCTCAATTTTCTATATTGTGACAAATTTAGGATTCAAATAGATACGGCATAGGCTCCAGCTAATCCAATGTATCCCAAACTGCGTGATGCAATGCGTTATGATTCACTTATGAGGTTTTAATCAATGAGCACCAATGATCAATTTAGAATGATTATTTTAACTGCTCGATCAACTTGACATGTCCGCACTAAATCATCCATAACTTTTGATTTAGAGCTCAGAATGACATGAATCCAACGCCCACGTTAAAGCTGAATTTTGTATATTGTGGCAAAATTTTAAACTCAAATAGATTCGAAAAGTCTCCATGTAATCCAATCTATCCCAAACTGCGTGATGTCATGCATTATGCTTCACTTATAAGACTTTACTCAATGAGCACCAATGATCAGATTAGAATGATCATTTGGACTGCCCAATCAACTTGACATGTCCACACTAATTCATCCGTAACTTTTGATTTAGAGCTCATAGTAACATGAATCTAATGCCCATGTTAAGGTAGCTCAAGTTTCTATATTGTCACAAAATTTAGGAATGAAATAGACACGACAAACTATCCAAGTAATCCAATCTATCCCAAACTGCGTGATGCCATGCATTATAATTCATTCATTAGCCTTTACTCAATGAGAACCATTGATCTGTTTCGAATGATGAATTTAATTAGCTGATCAACTTGACATTTCAACCCTAAATCGTTCGTCACTTTAGATTTAGAGCTCAGAATGACACGAATCGAACGCCTATGTTAAACTAGCTCAACTTTATATATTTTGACAAAATTTAGGAATGAAATAGATAAGACAAAGTTTCCAAGTAATCCAATCTATCCCAAACTGCGTGATACCATGCACTATCATTCATTTATTAGCCTTTACTCAATAAGAACCATTAACCCATTTAGAATGATCATTTTAGCTTGCCGATAACCCTGACATGTTTGCTCACTTTAGATATAGAGCTCAGAATGATACGAATCCAACGCCCATGTTAAACTAGCTCAATTTTCTATATTGTGACAAATTTGGGATTGAAATAGATAAGACAAAGGCCCCAGCTAATCCAATGTATCCTAAACTGCGTGATGTAATGCGTTATGATTCACTTATGAGGTTTTAATCAATGAGCACCAATGATTAATTTAGAATGATTATTTTAACTGGCCGATCAACTTGACTTGTCCGCACTAAATCGTCCATAACTTTTGATTTAGAGCTCAAAATGACATGAATCCAGCGCCCACGTTATGCTAGCTCAATTTTCTATATTATGACAAAATTTAGTAATGAAATAGATACGACAAAGACTCCAAATAATCCAATATATGCCATACTGCATGATGCCATGCACTGTGCTTCATTTACGAGATTTTAGTCAATGAGCACCAATGATCAGTTTAGAATGATCAATTTAACTACCTGATCAACATGACATGCTCGCACTTAATCGTCTGTAACTTTTTATTTAGAGCTCAGAATGACATGGATCCAACGCCCATGTTATGCTAGCTCAATTTTCTATAATGTTACAAAATTTCAGATTCAAATAGCTACGACAAAGCCTCCAACTAATCCAGTCTATCCCGAACTGCATGATGGCATGCATTATGCTTCACTTATAAGCCTTTACTCAATGAGCACCAATGCTCAGATTAGAATGATCATTTGAACTGGCCAATCAACTTGACATGTCCACACTAATTCATCCGTACCTTTTTATTTAGAGCTCAGAATGACATGAATCGAATGTACACATTATGCTAGCTCAATATTCTTTACTACGATAAAATTTCAGACTCAAATAGATACGACAAATCTTCCAAGTAATCCAATCTATCCCAAACTGCGCGATACCATGCATTATAATTCATTTATTAGCCTTTACTCAATGAGAACCATTGATCCGTTTAGAATGATCATTTTAGTTAGTCGATGAACTTGACATGACAACAAAAAATCCTCCGTCACTTTAGATTTAGAGCTCAAAATGACATGAATCAAACACCCATGTAAAACTAGCTCAATTTTCTATATCGTGATAAAATTTAGGAATGAAATAGATAGGAAAAAGGCTCCAAATAATTCAATATATCCCAAATTGCGTGATGCAATGCATTATGCTTCAATTATAAGCCTTTACTCAACGAGCACCAATGATTATCTTAGAATGATCATTTGAACTGGCCAATTAACTTGACATGTCCACACCAAATCGTCTGTAACTTTTTATTTAGAGCTCATAATGACATGAATCCAACAACCACGTTATGCTACCTCAACTTTCTATACTAAGACAAAATTTGAGACTCAAATAGATAAGACGAAGGTTCCAAATAATCCAATCTATCCCAAACTGCGTGATGCTATGCATTATAATTCATTTGTTAGCCTTCACTCAATGAGAACCATTGATCAGCTTAGAATGATTATTTTAGCTAGCCGATCAACTTGACATGTCAAGACTAAATCGTCTATCACTTTAAATTTAGAGCTCAGAATGACACGAATCCAACGCCCATGTTCAGCTAGCTTAATTTTCTATATTGTGACAAAATTTAGGAATGACATAGATACGACAAAGCCTCCAAGTTATCCAATCTATCCCAAACTGTGTGATGCCATGCATTATGTTTCACTTATAAGCATTTACTCAATGAGCACCAATGATCAGCTTAGAATGATCATTTGAACTGGCCAATCAACTTGACATGTCCGCACTAAATCGTCCGTAACTTTTGATTTAGATCTCATTATGACATGAATCCAATGCCCACGTTATGCTAGCTCAATTTTCTAAACTATGACACAATTTGAGCCTCAAATAGATAGGACAAGCTTCCAAATAATCCAATCTATCCCATACTCCATGATACCATGCATTATAATTAATTTATTTGCCTTTACTCAATGAGAACCATTGATCCGTTAAAAATGATCATTTTAGCTAGCTGATCAACTTGACATGTCAACACAAAATCGTTCGTTAAGAATGACACGAATCTAACGCCCATTTTAAACTAGCTCAATTTTCTATATTGTGAAAAAATTTAGGAATTAAATAGATACGACAAAGGCTCCAGGTAATCCAATATATCTCAAACTGCGTAGTGTCCTGCATTATTCTTCACTTATGAGGTTTTAATCAATGAGCACCAATGATCAGTTTGGAATGATCATTTTAACTGGCTGATCAAGTTGACATATCCGCACTAAATCGTCCGTAACTTTTGATTTAGTTCTCAAAATGACATGAATCCAAAGTCCACGTAATGCTAGCTCAATTTTCTATATTGTGACACAATTCCAGACTCAAATAGATACGAAAAAGCCTTTACTCAATGAGAACCAAATATATCCCAAATTGCGTGATACCATGCATTATGATTCATTTATTAGCCTTTACTCAATGAGAACCATTGATCCTTTGAGAATGATCATTTTAGCTAGCCGATCAATTTGACATGTCAACACTAAATCATCCGTCACTTTAGATTTAGAGCTCAGAATGACACGAATCCAACACACATGTTAAACTAGCTCAATTTTCTATATTGTGATAAAATTTAGGAATGAAATCAATAGGACAAAGGCTCCAAGTAATCCAATATATCCCAAACTGCGTGATACCATGCATTATGCTTCACTTATGAGGTTTTAATCAATGAGCACCTATCATCAGTTTAGAATGATCATTTTAACTGGCCCATCAACTTGACATGTACGCACTAAATCGTTCGTAACTTTTGATTTAGAGCTCAAAATTACATGAATCCAACGCCCACGTTTGCTAGCTCAATTTTTTATAATGTGAAAATATTTCATACTCAAAAAGATATGACAAAGCCTCCAAGTAATCCAATCTATCCCAAACTACGTGATGCCATGCATTATGCTTCACTTATAAACCTTTACTCAATGAGCACGAATAATCAGCTTAAAATGACCATTTCAGCTGGCCAATCAACTTAACATGTCCACACTAATTCGTCCGTACCATTTTATTTAGGGCTCCGAATGACATGAATCCAACGTTTACATTATGCTAGCACCATTTTCTATACTGTGAAAAAAAAATTATACTCAAATAGATACGAAATTTTTCCAAGTAATCCAATCTATCCCAAACTGCGTGATACCATGCATTATTATTCATTTATTAGCCTTTATTCAATGACAACCATTGATCCGTTTAAAATGATCATTTTATGTGTGCCTAACTGTTCCATTCGAGACTTGCTAGTTAGGGAAGCTCATGGAGGAGGACTGATGGGGCATTTTGGAGTTGCCCAAACCCTTAAAGTAATGCAAGATCATTTCCATTGGCCACACATGAAGAGAGACATAGAAAGAATCTGTGCAAGGTGTGCCACATGCAAACAGGCTAAGTCTAAGGTTCAACCCCACGGTTTGTACACTCCTTTACCCATTCCTACTCATCCCTGGATTGACATATCAATGGACTGGTTGGTTTGCCTAGAACTAAGACAGGAAAGGATTCTATCTTTGTTGTGGTTGATAGATTCTCTAAGATGGCTCATTTTATAGCATGTCACAAGACTGATGATGCATTGCATATAGCCAATCTGTTCTTTAAAGAGGTAGTTCGATTGCATGGAATGCCTAGGACCATAGTTTCTGATAGAGACACTAAGTTCTTGAGTTACTTTTGGAAAACTCTTTGGTCTAAGTTAGGAACTAAGCTGGATGGTCACCCACAAACGGATGGTCAAACTGAAGTAGTTAATAGAACCTTGTCTACTTTATTGCGTGCATTAATCAAACGAAATCTTAGAACATGGGAAGAATGTTTACCACATGCTTAATTTGCATATAACCATTCTGTACATTCTGCTCCTAAGTATTCTCCTTTTCAAATTGTGTACGGTTTCAATCCTTTATCTCCTTTGGATCTAACCCCTTTGCCTTTAAGTGAAAGAGCTAGTATTGATGGAAAAAGAAAAGCTGAGATTGTTAAACAGATCCATGAGAATGCAAGGAAGAATATTGAGGCCAGAACCCAACAATATGCAAGAAAGGCCAACAAAGGAAGACTTGAAATGGTATTTGAGGTGGGAGACCTCGTGTGGGTTCACTTGAGGAAAGAAAGATTTTCAGCTAAAAGGAAATCCAAACTTATGCCCAGAATTGATGGACCTTTCAAGATAGTTCAGAAGATCAGCAAAAACGCATACCAAATTGATCTTCAAGGTAAGTATAATGTGAGTTCAAGCTTCAATGTTTCTGATCTTGTGCCTTTCATTGCAGATGAGCCAGATTTGAGGTCAAATCCTTTTCAAGAGGAGGGGGATGATACGAGCATAGAAAGCACACAAAAGGAGAAGCTCATGGCTAGGAATGAACCAGTGGAACATGAAGAATCTCTTGCACTACCAGCTGGACCATTAACCCGAGCCAAAGCCAAGAACTCAAAGAGGCAATCAGCCGCATGCTCAACAAGGAGAATGCACAACAAATTCACTTGAGCTTGAATGGAGAAGTGCCTAAAAGCACTCTGATTTTAGTACAAGCTCAAGAAATCATACAAATGGGTATGTGATCCATTTGTACTCTTTTTCCCTTATCCAAGTTTTCTCCCATTGGGTTTTCTTGGTAAGGTTTTTAACGAGGCAAATGAATCACATTACAACCAGTCCAATTTGTTGTTTAAAGTCAAAAGGAGTTCAATTCAAAATGCTCAAAATTGGTGTCATCAAAGGGGGGGAGGGGAAGTGTCTACATTCATGGTCAAAATAAAAGTTAATGAAGTCAAGGTCTTTGGTCAAGGTCTTTGGTCAAGTCTTCCCTTGTAATTGTAACCAATTTAATGTTGTAGGCTCCTCATATTTACGTCCCCTTATAGTATAAATAGGGGCTTTCAGTTCTAAACTTGATCATTCAACTTTTCAAATAAAAACAGCTTCTTTTCTTAAGTTTGAGAGTGATTCTCTTCTTAATTTGATCGTTGGTGTGTAATATCCTTCAGTCAACATTTAGTAGCCTTAGTGTGTAATATCTAAGCTACTATCTTAGGTAAATCAGTAGTCTTTCTGCAACTACTGTGTGACCCTTCAATCCACAACCTTTGAACAGATTGAATTTCGATTCATTCTGTTGCAAAGCCTATCTCAACCGCATCTAGAAGTGCATTCCTTGGGAGGTTCGCATCAGACATGAATCCAACGCCCATGATATGCTAGCTAAATTTACTATAATGTGACAAAATTTCAGACTCAAATAGATACGACAAAGCCTCCAACTAATCCAATCTATCCCAAACTGAGATGCCATGCATTATGCTTCATGTTTAAGGCTTTACTCAATGAGCACCAATGATCAGCTTAGAATGATCATTTGAACTGGCCAATCAACTTGAAATGTCCGCATTTAATCGTCCATAACTTTTGATTTAGAGTTCATAATGACATGAATCCAACACCCACGTTATGCTAGCTCAATTTTCTAAACTATGACAAAATTTCAGACTCAAATAGATACGACAAATCTTCCCAATACTCCAAACTACCCTAAATTTCGTGATACTATGCATTATAATTTATTTACTAGCCTTTACTCAATGAGATTTATCGATCCCTTTAGAACTATCATTTTAGCGAGCCGATCAACTTGATATGTCAACACTAAATCATCCGTCAATTTAAATTTAGAGCTCAGAATGACACAAATCCAATGCCCATGTTAAGCTATCTCAATATTCTATATTGTGACAAAATCTAAGAATGAAATAAATATGACAAAGCCTCCAAGTAATCCAATCTATCCAAACTACGTGATGTCATGCATTATAATTTATTTATTAGCCTTTACTCAATGAAAACCATTGATCCGTTTAGAATGATTGTTTTAGCTAGCCAGTCAACTTGACATGTCAACACTAAATTTTCTGTCACTTTAGATTTAGAGGTCAGAATGACACGAATCCAACGGCCATGTTAAGCTAGCTCAATTTTCAATATTGTGACAAAATTTAGGAATTAAA
>CM032165.1:14113269-14146336 GCA_018901935.1 Pugionium cornutum | reverse complement strand
GATTTAGTGCGGACATGTCAAGTTGATTGGTCAGTTAAAATGATAATTCTAAGCTGATCATTGGTGCTCATTGTGTAAAGGCTTAGAAGTGAAGCATAATGCATGGCATCACGCAGTTTGGGATAGATTGGATTAGTTGGAGTATTTGTCAAATCTATTTGAGTCTGAAATTTTGTCATTGTATAGATAATTGAGATAGCATTAACTGGGCATTGGATTCATGTCATTATGAGCTCTAAATCAAAAGTTACGAACAATTTAGTGCGGACATATCAAGTTGATTGGTCAGTTCAAATGATCATTATAAGCCAATCATTGGTGCTCATTGAGTAAAGGCTTAGAAGTGAAGCATAATGCATGGCATCACGCTGTTTGGGATAGATTGGATTACTTGAAGGATTTGTTGAATCTTTTTGAGTCTGAAATTTTGTCATTGTATAGAAAATTGAGATAGCACTAACTGGGCATTGGATTCATGTCATTATGAGCTCTAAATCAAAAGTTACGAACGATTTAGTCGGGACATATCAAGTTGATTGGTCAGTTCAAATGATCATTATAAGTTGATCATTGGTGCTCATTGAGTAAAGGCTTAGAAGTGAAGCATAATGCATGGCATCACGTAGTTTGGGATAGATTGGATTAGTTGGAGGCTTTGTCGAATCTATTTGAGTCTGAAATTTTGTCATTGTATAGAAAATTGAGATAGCATTAACTGGGCATTGTATTCATGTCATTCTGAGCTCTAAATCAAAAGTTACGAACGATTTAGTGCGGACATATCAAGTTGATTGGTCAGTTCAAATGATCATTATAAGCTGATCATTGGTGCTCATTGAGTAAAGGCTTAGAAGTGAAGCATAATGCATGGCATCACGCTGTTTGGGATAGATTGGATTACTTGAAGGATTTGTCGAATCTTTTTGAGTATGAAAATTTGTCATTGTATAGAAAATATAGCTAGGATTACGTGGACATTGGAATCATGTCATTTTGAGCTCTACATAAAAAACTGTTACGGACGATTTAGTGCGGTCATGTCAAGTTGATTGGACAGTTCAATCGATCATTCTAAGCTGATCATTGGTGTTCATTTAGTAAAGGCTTATAAGTGAAGCATAATGCATGACATCACGTAGTTTGGGATAGAATGGATTATTTAAATGCTTTGTCGTATCTATTTGAGTCTGAAATTTTGTCATAATATAGAAAATTGAGCAAGCATATCATGGGCGTTGGATTCATGTCATTCTGAGCTCTAAATCAAAACTTACAGACGATTTAGGGCGTACATGTCAACTTGATTGGTTAGTTCAAATGATCATTCTAAGCTGATCATTGGTGCTTATTGAATAAATGCTTAGAAGTGAAGCATAACGCATGGCATCACACAGTTTGGGATAGATTGGATTACTTGGAGGCCTTGTCGTATATATTTGAGAATTAAATTTTTTCATAATATAGATTATTTAGCTAGCATAACGTGGGCGTTAAATTCATGTTATTCTGAGCTCTAAATAAAAAGTTACGGACAATTTAGTGCGGACATGTCAAGTTGACTGGTTAGCCAAATGATCATTCTAAGCTGATCATTGGTGCTCATTGAATAAAGACTTATATGTGAAGCATAATGGATGGCATCACGCAGTTTGGGATACATCGGTTTACCTGGAGGCTTTGTCTTATCTATTTGAGTCTGAAATTTTGTCACAATATAGTAAATTGAGCTAGCATAACGTGGGCATTGGCTTCATATCATTCAGAGCTCTAAATCAAAAGTTACGGACGATTTAGTGAGGACATGTCAGATTGATTGGTTAGTTCAAATGATCATTCTAAGCTGATCATTGCTGCTTATTTAGTAAACGCTTAGAAGTGAAGCATAATGCATGACATCACGCAGTTTGGGATAGAGTGGATTACTTGGAGGCTTTGTCGAATCTATTTGAGTCTTAAATTTTGTCACAATATAGAAAATTGAGCTAACATAACGTGGGCATTGGATTCATGTCATTCGGAGCTCTAAATCAAAAGTTACTGATGATTTAGTGCGGAAATGTAAAGTTGATTGGCCGTTCAACTGATCATTCTAAGCTAAACACTGGTGCTCATGGGATAGATGCTTATAAGTGAAGCATAATGCATGGCATGAAAGGGATAGATTGGATTACTTGGAGGATTTGTTGTATCTATTTAAGTTTGAAATTTTGTCACAGTATAGAAAATTGAGTTAGCATAACGTGGACGTTGGATTCAAGTCATTTTGAGCTCTAAATCAAAAGTAACGGATGATTAATTGCGAATATGTAAAGTCTATTGGTTACTTCAAATGATTATTCTAAGCTGATCATTGGTGCTCATTGAGTAACGACTTAAAAGTGAAGCATAATGCATGCCATCACGTAGTTTGGGATAGATTGGATTACTTGGAGGCTTTGTCGAATCTATTTGAGCATGAAAATTTTTCATTGTATAGAAAATTGAGCAAGCATTTCGTGGGCATTGGATTTATGTCATTTTGAGCCCTAAATCAAAAGTTACGAATGATTTAGTGCGGACATATCATGTTATTGGTCAGTTCAAATGATCATTCTAACCTGATCATTGGTGCTCATTGTGTAAAGGCTTATAAGTGAAGCATAATTCATGGCATCACAAAGTTTGGGATAGATTGGATTACTTGGAGGCTTTGTCGTATCTATTTGAGTCTAAAATTTTGTCACAATATAGGAAATTAAGCTACCATAACGTGGGTGTTGGATTCATGTCATTTGGAAATCTAAATCAAAAGATACGGACGATTTAGTGCGGACATGCCAAGTTGATTGGTCAGTTCAAATGATAAATCTAAGCTGATCATTGCTGCTCATTGAGTAAAGGTTAATAAGTGAAGCATAATGCATGATATCACGTAGTTTGGGATAGATTGGATTACCTGGAGACCTTGTTGTATGTATTTGAGTCTGAAATTTTGTCATAGTATAGAAAATATAGCTAGAACAATGTGGGCGTTGGATTCATGTCATTCTGAGCTCCAAACCAAAAGTTACGAACAATTTAGTATGGACATACAAAGTTGATTGGTCAGTTCAACTGATCATTATAAGCTGATCATTGGTTCTCATTGAGTAAAGGCTTATAAGTGAAGCATAATGCATGACATAATGCCGTTGTGGATAGATTGGATTTCTTGGAGGCTTTGTCGTATATATTTGAGTCTGAAGTTTTGTCACAATATAGAAAATTGAGCTACCATAACGTGGGTGTTGGATTCATGTCATTCTGAGCTCTAAATCAAAAAATACGGACGATTTAGTGCGAACATATCAAGTTTATTGGTCAGTTCAACTGATCAATCTAATGTGATCATTTGTGCTCATTGAGTAAAGGCTTATAACTGAAGCATAATGCATGACATCACGCAGTTTGGGAAAGATTGGATTACTTGGAGGCTTTGTCGTATCTATTTGAGACTAAAATTTTGTCACAATATAGAAAATTGAGCTAGCATAACGTGGGCATTGGATTCATGTCATTCTGAGCTCTAAATCAAAAAGATACGGACGACTTAGTGCGGACATGTCAAGTTGATTGATCAATTCCAATGATCATTCTAAGCTGATCATTGGTGCTCATTGAGTAAAGGCTTATAAGTAATGCTTGATGCACGACATCACACAGTTTGGGATAAATTGAATAACTTGGAGGCTTTGTCGTATCTATTTGAATATGAAATTTTGTCACAATATAGAAAATTGATCTACCATACCGTGGGTATTGGATTCATGTCATTCTGAGCTCTAAATCAAAAGATACGGACAATTTAGTGCGGACATATAGAGTTGATTGGTCAGTTCAAATGATCATTCTAAGCTGATCATTGGTTCTATTTGAGTAAAGGCTTATAAGTGAAGCATAATGTATGACATCACGCAGTTTTGGATAGATTAGATTAGTTGGAGGCTTTGTCGTATCTATTTGAGTCTGAAATTTTGTCATTGTATAGAAAATTCAGCTACCATAACGTGGGTGTTGGATTAATGTCATTCCAAGCTCTAAATCAGAAGTTACAGACGATATAGTGCGGACATGTCAAGTTGATTACTTAGTTCAAATGATCATTATAAGCTCATCATTGGTGCTCATTGAGTAAAGGCTTATAAGTGAAGCATGATGCATGGCATCACACAGTTTGGGATAGATTGGATTAGTTGGAGGCTTTGTCGTATCTATTTGAGTCTGAAATTTTGTTATTGTGCAGAAAATTCAGCTATCATAACGTGGGCATTGGATTAATTTCATTCTGAGTTCTAAATCAAAAGTTACGGACGATTTAGTGCGGACATGTCAAATTGATTGGTTAGTTCAAATGATCATTCTAAGCTGATCATTGGTGCTCATTGAGTAAAGGCTTATAAGTGAAACATAATGCATGGAATCGCGCAGTTTTCGATAGATTGGGTACTTGGAGGATTTGTCGAATCTTTTTGAGTATGAAAATTTGTCATTTTATAGAAAATTGAGCTAGCATTACGTGGGCATTGGATTCATGTCATTATGAACTCTAAATCAAAAGTTACGAACGATTTAGTGTGGACATGTCAAGTTGATTGGTCAGTTCAGATGATCATTCTAAGCTGATCATTGGTGCTCATTGAGTAAAGGGTTATAAGTGAAGCATAATGCATGACATCACACTGTTTAGGATAGATTTGTTAAGTTTGAGGCTTGTCAGATCTATTTCAGTCTGAAAGTTTGTCATAGAATAGGAAATTGAGCTACCATAACGTGGGCATTGGATTCATGTCATTCTGAGCTCTAAATCAAAAGTTACGGACGATTTAGTGCGGATCTGTCAAGTTGATTGGTCAGTTCAAATGATCACTCTAAGTTGATCATTGTTGCTCATTGAGTAAAGGCTAATAAGTGAAGCATAATGCATTGCATCACACAGTTTCAGATAGATTGGACTAGTTTGAGGCTTTGTCGTATCTATTTGAGTCTGAAATTTTGGTACAATATAAAAAATTGAGCTAGCATAACGTGGGCATTGGATTCATGTCATTCTGATCTCTAAATCAAAAAGATACAAACGGTTTAGTGCGGACATGTCAAGTTCATTGGCCAGTTCAACTAATCATTCTAAGCTAAACATTGGTGCTAATTGAGTAAACACTTATAAGTGAAGCATAATGCATGGCATGGCACAGTTTGGGATAGATTGGATTAGTTGGAGGCTTTGTCGTTTCTATTTGAGACTGAAATTTTGTCACAATATAGAAAATTGAGCTAGCATTACGTGGGCATTGTGATTCATGTCATTATGAGCTGTAAATCAAAAGTCACAGACGATTTATTGCGTTCATGTCAAGTTGATTGGTCAATTCAAATGATCATTGTGCTCATTGAGTAAACACTTATAAGTGAAGCATAATGCATGGCATGACGCAGTTTGGGATAGATTGGATTACTTGGAGGCTTTGTCTTTTCTATTTGAGTCTGAAATTTTGTCATAGTATGAAAAATTCAGCTAGCATAACGTGGGTTTTGGATTCATGTCTTTCTAAGCTCTAAATCAAAAGTTACGGACGATTTAGTACAGACATATCAAGTGGATCTGCCAGTTAAAATGATCATTCTAATCCGATCATTGGTGCTAATTGAGTTAAGGCTTATAAGTGATCACGCAGTTAGGGATAGATTGGATTACTTGAAGGGTTTGTTGTATCTATTTGAGTCTGAAATTTTGTCACAATAGAAAAATTTGAGCTAGCATAACGTGAGCATTGGATTCATGTCATTCGGAGCTCTAAATCAAAAGTTACAGACGATTTAGTGTGGACATGTCAAGTGTATTGGCCAGTTCAACTGATTATTCTAAGCTGATCATTGGTTCTCATTGAGTAAATGCTTATAAGTGAAGCATAATGCACGGCATGACGCAGTTTGGATAGATTGGATTACTTGAAGGCTTTGTTGTTTCTATTTGAGTCTTAAATCTTGTCATAGTATAGAAACTTGAGCTAGCATAATGTGGGCATTGGATTAATGTCATTCGAGGCTCTAAATAAAAAAGTTACGGAAAATTTAGTACGGTAATGTCAAGTTGATTGGCCAGTTCAAGTGATCATTCTAAGCAGATCATTGGTGCCCATTGAGTAAAGGCTTATAAGTGAATCGTAATGCATGGATCAGGCAGTTTGGGATAGATTGGATTACTTGGAGGCTCTGTCGTATATATTTCAGCCTGAAGTTTTGTCACAGTATTGAAAATTGAGCTAGCATAATGTGGGTGTTGGATTCATGTCATTCTCAGCTCTAAATGAAAAGATATGGATGATTTAGTGCAGAAATATCAAGTTGATTGGTCAATTCAAATGATCATGATAAGCTGATCATTGTGCTCATTGAGTAAAGGATTATAAGTGAAGCATAATGCATGCCATCACGCAGTTTGGGATAGATTGGATTACTTGGAGGGTTTGTTGTATCTATTTGAGTCTGAAATTTTGTCACAATATATAAAATTGAGCTAGCATAAGGTGGGTATTGGATTCATGTTATTTGGAGCTCTAAATCAAAAGTTACGAACGATTTAGTGCGGGCATGTCAAGTTGATTGGCCAGTTCAACTGATCATTCTACTCTGATCATTGGTGCTCATTGAGTAAACGCTTATAAGTGAATCATAATGCATGGCATCACGCAGTTTGGGATAAATTGGATTACTTGAAGGCTTTGTCGTATATATTTGAGTCTGAAATTTTGTTTCAGTACAGAAAATTGAGCTAGCATAATGTGGGTGTTGGATTCATGTCATTCTGATCTCTAAATCAAAAGATACGGACGATTTAGTGCGGACATATCAAGTTGATTGGTCAATTAAAATGATCATTTTAAGCTGATCATTGGTGATAATTGAGTAAAGGCTTATAAGTGATCACACAGTTAGGGATAGATTGGATTACTTGGAGGGTTTGTTGTATCTATTTGATTCTGAAATTTGTCACGATATAGAAAATTGAGCTAGCATAACGTGGGCATTGGATTCATGTCATTCAGAGCTCTAAATCAAAAGTTATGGACGATTTATTGCGAACATGTCAAGTTGATTGGCCAGTTCAACTGATCATTCTAAGCTGATCATTGGTGCTCATTGAGTAAACGCTTATAAGTGAAGCATAATGCATGGCATTACGCAATTTGGGATAGATTGGAATGCTTGGAGGCTTTGTCGTTTCTATTTCAGTCTTAAATTTTATCACAATATAGAAATTTCAGTTAGCATAACGAGGGCATTGGATTCATGTCATTTGAAGCTCTAAATAAAAAAGTTACGGACTATTTAGTGCGGACATGTCAAGTTGATTGGCCAGTTCAAGTGATCATTCTAAACTGATCATTGGTGCCCATTGAGTAAAGGCTTAAAGTGAATCATATTGCATGGTATCACACAGTTTGGGATAGATTGGATTACTTGGAGGCTTTGTCGTATATATTTGAGTCTGAAAATTTGTCACAGTATAGAAAATTGAGCTAGCATATCGTGGGTGTTGGATTTATGTCATTCTGATCTCTAAATTAAAAGATATGGACGATTTAGTGCAGACATATCAAGTTGATTGGTCAGTTCAAATGATCATTCTAAGCTGATCATTGTGCTCATTGAGTAAAAGATTATAAGTGAAGCATAATACATGCCATCACGCAGTATGGGATAGATTGGATTACTTGGAGGGTTTGTTGTATCTATTTGAGTCTGAAATTTTGTCCCAATATATAAAATTGAGCTAGCATAAGGTGGGCATTGGATTCATGTTATTCGGAGCTCTAAGTCAAAAGTTAGGAATGATTTAGTGCGCGCATGTCAAGTTGATTGGCCAGTTCAACTGATCATTCTATGATGATCATTGGTGCTCATTGAGTAAAGGCTTATAAGTGAATCATAATGCATGGCATCACGCTGTTGGAGATAGATTGGATTACTTGGATGGGTTTTCGTATCTATTTGAGTTTGAAAATTTGTGATAGTATAGAAAATTGATCTAGCATAACGTGGGCGTTGGATTCATGTCATTCTGAGCTCTAAATCAAAATTTACGAACGATTTAGTGCGGACATATCAAGTTGATTGGCAAGTTCAAATGATCATTCTAAGCCGATCGTTGGTGCTCATTTAGTAAAGGCTTATAAGTGAAGTATAATGCATGGCATCACGTAGTTTGGGATAGATTTGATTATTTGGAAGCTTTGTCGCATATATTTGAGTCTGAAATTTTGTCACAGTATAGAAAATTGAGCTAGCATAAAGTGGGTTTTGGATTCATGTCATTCTGATCTCTAAATCAAAAGATACGGACGATTTTGCGGATATGTCAAGTTGATTGGTCAGTTCAAATGAACATTCTAAGCTGATCATTCGTGCTCATTGAGTAAATGCTTATATGTGAAGCATAATGCATGGCATGAAGCACTTCCGGATAGATTGGATTACTTGAAGGCTTTGTCGTATCTATTTAAGTCTGAAATTTTGTCACAGTATAGAAACTTAAGCTAGCATAACGTGGGGGTTGGATTCATGTCATTCTGATCTCTAAATCAAAAGATACGGACGATTTAGTGCATATATATCAAGTTGTTTGGTCAGTTCAACTGATCATTCTAAGCTGATCATTTGTGCTCATTGAGTAAAGGCTTATAAGTGATACATAATGCAAGACATCACGCAGTTGTGGATCTATTGGATTACTTGGACGCTTTGCATATCTATTCGAGACTGAAATTTTGTCATAGTATAGAAAATTGAGCTAGCATAACTTGGGCGTTGGATTCATGTCATTTTGAGCTCTAAATCAAAAGTTACAGACGATTTAGTGCGGACATATAAAGTTGATTGGTCAGTTCAAATGATCATTGTAACCTGATCATTGGTGCTCATTGAGTAATGGCTTATAAGTGAAGCATAATGAATGGCATCACAAAGGTTTGGATAGATTGGATTACTTGGAGGCTTTGTCATATCTATTTGAATCTGAAATTTTATAATTGTATAGAAAATTGAGGTAGCCTAACGTAGGCGTTTGATTTATGTCATTCGGAGCTCTACATCAAAAGTTACAGACGATTTAGTGCGGACATATCAAGTTGATTGGTCAGTTCAAATGATCATTCTAAGCTGAGCATTGGTGCTCAATCCGTAAAGGCTTATAATTGAAGCATAATGCATGGCATCACATAGTTTGGGATGTATTGGATTACTTGAAGGTTTTGTCGTATATATTTTAGCCTTAAATTTTTGTCACAGTATAGAAAATTGAGCTAGCATAACGTGGGTGTTGGATTCATGTCATTCTGAGCTCTAAATCAAAAGATACGAACGATTTAGTGCGGACATGTCAAGTTGATTGGTGAGTTCAAATGATCATTCTAATCTTATCATTGGTGCTTATTGAGTAAAGGCTTATAAGTGAAGCATAACGCATGGCATCACGCAGTTTGGGATAGATTGGATTAATTGGAGGGTTTGTTGTATCTATTTGAGTCTCAAATTGTGTCACGATATAGAAAATTGAGCTAGCATAATGTGGGCATTGGATTCATGTCATTCGGAGCTCTAAATCAATAGTTACGGCCGATTAAGTGAGGACAAGTCAAGTTGATTGGCCAGTTCAACTAATCATTCTAAGCTAAACATTGGTTCTCATTGAGTAAACACTTATAAGGGAAGCATAATGCATGGTATGACGCAGTTTGGGATAGATTGGATTACTTGGAGGCTTTGTCGTATCTATTTGAGTCTGAAATTTTATCATAGTATAGAAAATTGAGCTAGCATAACGTGGACGTTGGATTCATGTCATTCTGAGCTCTAAATCAAAAGTTACAGACGATTTAGTGCAGACATATTAAGTTGGTTGGTCCTTTCAAATGATCATTCTAAGCTGATCATTGGTTTCAATTGAGTAAACGCTTATAAGTGAAGCATAATGCATGGCATGACGCAGTTTGGTATAGATTGGATTACTTGTAGGCTTTGTCATTTCTATTTGAGGCTGAAATTTTGTCAGAGTATAGAAAATTCAGCTAGCATAACGTGGGTTTTGGATTCATGTGTTTCTGAGCTTTAAATGAAAAGATATGGACGATTTAGTGCAGAAATGTCAAGTTGATTGGTCAGTTCAAATGATCATTCTAAGCTGATCATTGTGCTCATTGAGTAAAGGATTATAAGTGAAGCATAATGCATGCCATCATGCACTTTGGGATAGATTGGATTACTTGGCAGTTTTGTTTTATTTATTTGAGTCTGAAATTTTGTCACAATATATAAAATTGAGCTAGTGTAAGGTGGGCATTGGATTCATGTTATTGCGGACATGTCAAGTTGATGGGCCAGCCCAACTGATCATTCTAAGCTGATCATTGGTGCTCATTGAGTAAAGACTTATAAGAAAATAAAAATTCATGGCATCACACTGTTTGAGATAGATTGGATTATTTGGATTTGTTGTCGTATCTATTTGAATTTTAAAATTTGTCATAGTATAGAAAATTGATCTAGAATAACGTGGGCGTTGGATTCATGTCACTCTGAGCTCTAAATCATAATTTATGGACGATATAGTGCGGGCATGTCAAGTTGATTGGTCAGTTCAATGATCATTCTATGCTTATCACTGGTGCTCATTGAATAAAGGCTTATAAATGAATCATAATGCATGTCATAACACAGTTTGGGATAGATTTGATAATTTGGAGATTTTTTCGTATATATTTGGGTCTAAAATTTTGTCACATTATAGAGAATTGAGCTAGCATAACGTGGGTTTTGGATTCATGTCATTCTGATCTCTAAATCAAAAGATACGGACGATTTAGTGTGGAGATGTCAAGTTGATTGGTCAGTTCAAATGATCATTCTAAGCTGATCATTGTGCTCATTGAGTAAGGATTATAAGTGAAGCATAATGCATGCCATCATGGAGTTTGGGATAGATTGGATTACGTGGAGGGTTTGTTGTATCTATTTGACTCTGTAATTTTGTCACAATATTGAGCTAACATAAGGTGGGCATTGGATTCATGTTATTCGGAGCTCTAAATCAAACGTTACGAACGATTTAGTGCGGGCATGTCAAATTGATTGGCTAGTTCGACTAATCATTCTACGCTGATGATTGGTGCTCATTGAGTAAAGGCTTATAAGTGAATCATAATGCATGGCATCACGCTGTTTGAGATAGATTGGATTACTTGGATGCGTTGTCGTATCTATTTGAGTTTTAAAATTTGTCATAGTGTAAAAATTTGATCTAGCATAATGTGGGCGTTGAATTCATGTCAGTCTGAACTCTAAATCAAAATTTATGGACGATTTAGTGTGGAAATGTCAAGTTGATTCGTCAGTTCAAATGATCATTCTAAACTCACCATTGGTGCTCATTGAGTAAAGGCTTATAAGTGAAGCATAATGCATGCATCATGCAGTTTGGGATAGAATTGATTAATAGGATGCTTTGTCTTATATATTTCAGTCTGAAGTTATGTCAGAGTATAGAAAATTAAGCAAGCATAACGTGGGTTTTGGATTCGTGTCATTTTGATCTCTAAATCAAAATATACGAACTATTTTGTGCAGAGATGTCAAGTTGATTGGTAAGTTCAAATGATCATTCTAAGCTAATCATTGGTGCTCATTGAGTAAAGGTTTATAAGTAAATCATAATGCAACACATCACGCAGTTGGGGATAGATTGAATTACTTGGAGGGTTTGTTGTATATATTTGAGTCTGAAATTTTGTCACAATATATAAAATTCAGCTAGCATAAGTTGGGCATTAGATTCATGTCATTCGGAGCTCTAAATCAATAGTTACACACGATTTAGTGCGGACATGTCAAGTTGATTGGTCAATTCAAATGATCATTCTAAGCAGATCAATGGTGCTCATTGAGTAAATGATTATAAGTGAAGCATAATGCATGGCATCACGCAGTTTGGGATAGATTGGATTATTTCGAGGCTTTTTCGTATCTATTTGATTTGAAATTTTGTGAAAATATAGAAAATGGAGCTACCATAACGTGGGCATTGGATTCATGTCATTTGGAGCTCTAAATCAAAAGTGATGGACGATTTAGTGAAGATATGTCAAGTTGATTAGCCACTTCAACTGATCATTTTAAGCTGATCATTGGTGCTCGTTGAGTAAAGGCTTATAAGAGAAACATAATGCATATCATCACGCAGTTTGGGATATATTGGATTATTTTGAGGTTTTGTCGTATCTATTTGTGTTTGAAATTTTGTCATAGTAGGTCTGTTCGTTTCGTAGCCGCAGGAACCTACGGCTGCGTCATGCGGCCAAACGTTGTTCATTTGATCACCGCAGGTTCCTGCGGTCAAACGCTGCGGTCGACCATAGAAAGCTGCGATCAAAATTTTTAATCGCTGCGAAATTATAGCGTTTGTGATCAAACAATTGCGATACAACCTGCGGCGACAACCTGCGGCGATCAAACGAACAACAATATTGTTGCGTCTAACCGCAGCGTCTGACCGCAGGTTGCTGCCGTAGACATTGCGGCAGACAAACGAACAGCGCTAGTATAGAAAATTGACCTAGCATAACGTGGGCATTTGATTTATGTCATTTTGAGCTCCAAATCAAAAATTACAGACAATTTAGTGCGGACATATGTATTTGATTGGTCATTTCAAATGATCATTCTAATCCGATCATTGGTGCTCATTGAATAAAGACTTATAAGTGAAGCATAATGCATGGCATCACGCAGTTCGGGATACATTGGATTATTTGAAGCCTTTGTCGTATCTATTTATGTCTAAAATTTTGACACAATATTGAAGATTGAGCTAGCATAACGTGGCGATTGGATTCATGTCATTCGGAGCCCTAAATCAAAAGCTAGAAACGATTTAGTGAGCACATGTCAAGTTGATTGGTCAGTTCAAATGATCATTTTAAGCTGATCGTAGTTGCTCATTGAGTAAAGGCTTATAAGTGAAGTGATTAGCATCACGCCGTTAGGGATAGATTGGATTACTTGGAGGCTTAGTCGTATCTATTTGAGTATGAAATTTTATCACAATAAAGAAAATTGAGCTAGCATAACGTGGGCATTGGATGCAAGTAATTTTGAGCTCTAAATCTAAAGTTACGGACGATTTAGTGCGGACATATCAAGCCTATTGCTCAGTTGAAATGATCATTTTAAGCTAAACATTTCTGCTCATTGAGTAAAGGCTAATAAGTGAACCATAATACATGGCATCACGCTGTTTGGGATAGATTGGATTACTTGGAGGCTTTGTCGTATCTATTTGAGTCTGGAATTTTTTCATAGTATAGAAAATTAAGCTATCACAAAGTGGGCGATGGATTCATATCATTTTGAGCGCTAAATCAAAAGTTATACACGATTTAGTGCGAACATATCAAGTTGATCGGTTAGTTCAAATGATCATTCTAAGCTGATCGTAGGTGCATATCATCACGCAGTTTGGGATAGATTGGATTAGTTGGAGGCTTTGTCGTATATATTTGAGTCTGAAATTTTGTCACAGTATGGAAAATTGAGCTAGCATAACGTAAGTGTTGGATTCATGTCATTCTGAGCTCTAAATCAAAAGATACAGACGATTTAGTACGGAATGTCAAGTTGATTGGTCAGTTAAAATGATAATTCTAAGCTGATCATTGGTCCTCATTGAGTAAAGCCTTATAAGTGAAGCACAATGCATGTCATCACGCAGTTTGGGATATTTTTGATTATTTGGAGGTTTTGTTGTATCTATTTGAGTCTGTAATTTTGTGACAATATAGAAAATTGAGCTAGCATAATGTGCGCATTGGATTCATGTCATTCTGAGCTCTAAATCAAAAGTTACGGACGATTTGGTGCGTACATGTCAAGTTGATTGGTCAGCTCTAATGATCATTCTAAACTGATCATTAATGCTCATTAAATAAAGGCTTATAAGTGAAGCATAATGCATGACATGACACAGTTCGGGAAAAATTGGATTACTTGGAGGCTTTGTCGTATCTTTTTGAGTCTGAAATTTTATGCCAATGTTGAAAATTGTGATAGCATAACGTGGGCATTGAATTCATGTCATTCGAAACTCTAAATCAAAAGTTAGAAACAATTTAGTGCGGACATGTCAAGTTGAATGGGAAGTTCAAATGATCATTCTAAGCTGATCATTGGTGCTCATTGAGTTAAGACTTATACGTGAATCATAATGCATGACATCTCTCAGTTTGGGATATATTGGATTACTTGGAGGCTTTGTGGTATTTATTTGAGTCTTAAATTTTGTCATAGTATAGAAAATGGAGCTAGCATAACGTGGGCGTTGTATTCATGTCATTCTGAGCTCTAAATCAAAAGTTACGGACGATTTAGTGCGGACATATCAAGTTGATTGGTCAGTTCAAATTATTATTCTAAACTGATCATTGGTTCTCATTGAGTAAAGGCTTATAAGTGAAAGATAATGCATGACATCACGAAGTTTGGGATAGATTGGATTAGTTGGAGGTTTTGTTGTATATATTTGAGTGAGAAATTTTGTCATAGTATAGAAAATTGAGCTAGCATAACGTGGGCGTTGAATTCATGCCATTATGAGTACTAAATCAAAAGTTAGGGGCGATTTAGTGCGCACATGTCAAGTTGATTGGTCAGTTCAAATGATAATTCTAAGCTGATCGTAGGTGCTCATTGAGAAAAGTCTTATAAGTAAAGTATAATGCATGGTATCACGCAGTTCTGGATAGATTGGATTACTTGTAGGCTTTTTCGTATCTATTTGAGTCTGAAATTTTGTCAAAAAATAGAAAATTAAGCTAGCATAACGTGGAAATTAGATTCATGTAATTCTGAGTTCTAAATCAAAAGTTACGTACAATTTAGTGCGGACATATCAAGCTTATTGGTCAATTCAAATGATTATTCTAAACTGAGCATTGGTGCTCATTGAGTAAAGGCTTATAAGTGAAACATAATACATGGTATCATGCAGTTTGGGATAGATTGGATTACTTGGAGGCTTTTTCGTATCTATTTGAGTCTGAAATTTTGTCATAGTATAGAAAATTGAGCTAGCATAACGTGGGCGTTGGATTCATGTCATTCTGAGCTATAAATCAAAAGTTATAGACGAATTAGTGCGGACATATCAAGTTGAATAGGAAATTCAAATGATCATTATAAGCTTATCATTGCTGCTAATTGAGTAAAGGTTTATAAGTGAATCATAATACATGTCATCACGCAGTATGGGATTGATTAGATTACTTGGAGGCTTTGTCATATATATTTGAGTGTGAAATTTTGTCACAGTATGGAAAATTGAGCTAGCATAACGTGGGTGTTGGATTCATGTCATTTTGAGCTCTAAATCAAAAGATAAGGACGATTTAGTGCGGAAATGTGAAGTTGATTGGTCAGTTCAATTGATCATTCTAAGCTGATCATTGGTGCTCATTGAGTAAAAGCTTATAAGTGAAGCATAATGCATGGCATCACGCAGTTTGGGATATAATGGATTACTTGGAGGGCTTGTTGTATCTATTTGAGTATGTAATTTTGTAACAATATAGAAAAGTGAGCTAACATAACGTGGTCAATGGATTCATGTCATTTTGAGCTCTAAATCAAAAGTTACGAACGATTTAGTGTGGATATGTCAAGTTGATTGGGTAGTTCAACAAATCATTCTGAGCTGATCATTGGTGCTAATTGACTAAAAGCTTATAAGTGAAGCATAATGCATGGTATGACAAAATTTGGGATAGATTAGATTATTTGGATGCTTTGTCGTATCTATTTGAATCTTAAAATTTGTCATATTATAGAAAATTGAGCTAGAATAACGTGCGTGTTGGATTCATGTCATTCTCAGCTCTAAATCAAAAGTTACAGATGATTTAGTGCGGACATATCAAGTTGATTGGTCAGTTCAAATAATCATTTTAAGCTTATCATAGTTGCTCCTTGAGTAAAGGCTTACAAGTGGAGCATAATGCATGGCATCACACAGTTTGTGATAGATTTGAATATTTGGAGTATTTCTCGAATCTATTTGAATTTGAAAATTTGTCATTGTATAGAAAATTGAGCTAGCACTACGTGGGCATTGGATCATGTCATTCTGAACTCTAAATCAAAAGATATGGACGATTTAGTGAGGAGATGTCAAGTTGATTGATCAGTTCAAATGATTAATCTAAACTGATCGTTGGTGCTTATTGAGCCTTATAAGTAAAGCATAATGCATGGCATCATGCAGTTTGGGATAGATTGGATTACTTGGAGGCTTTGTCGTATATATTTGAGTCTGAAATTTTGTCACAATATAGAAAATTGAGCTAGCATAATGTGGGCATTGGATTCCTATCATTCTAAGCTTTAAATCAAAAGTTACAGACAATGTAGTGTGGAAATATCAAGGTTATTGGTCAGTTCAAATGATCATTTTAAGCTTATCATTGGTGCTCATTGAGTAAATGCTTGTAAGTGAAGCATAATGCATGGCATCACGCCATTTGGCATAGATTGGATTACTTGGAGGCTTTGTCGAATCTATTTGAATATAAAATTTTGTCACAATATTAAAAACTAAGCTGGCATTATGTGGGCATTGGATTCATGTCATTCTGATCTCTAAAGCAAAAGTTATGGACAATTTAATGCGGAAATGTCAAGTTGATTGGGCAGTTCAACTGATCATTCTAAGTTGATCATTGCATTACAAGAACCATCAAATTCCCGAAGGTGAATTTTGTCGGCAATCCATCGGGAATAGCTATTCCCATCTACTTTTCGAAAACAGATGCTCGTCGGGACTATTTCGTCGGAAATCAATTTTCGTCGGGAAGGGATCGGGAATTACTGACGGTTTGACAATAAATGTCATCGTCAGACCCTTCCGATAGATAGACGATGGCTTCATGCCGTCGGCAAATACCGATAGATATTCGATGGGTTCATTTTATCGGAAATTCTCGACGTATTTGCGATGGATTTAGTAAGTCGGACCGTCGACGTTTTCCGATGACATACTTCTGACGGAAACGTCCATCGGGAATTTCCGACGACTGCATCCGTCGGAAATAACCAAATAATTAAAAAAAATTAGAATATTTATTTTTTTAAAATTATTTATTTAATTTTGTAAAAATATATTTATAAAAATATTAAAATAATTAATATGTATATTAAATTTAATTAATATTTTTAAATATTGTAAAAAAATATTATTATAATTAATAAAAATAATAATTCTAATTATAAATATAATAATTGTTTAATTTGTTTTAAATCAAGATTCTCAATTAATTTGTATTTTTTCTTTTTCCATTTTTGTTTCCACTCGTTTATGTGACGGAAAAATTGTACTGCATCCTCTTTTTGAAAAGCTTCTTCCACCAATTTTGTGTTCATGGGATCCCATGTAAAATTTTCCTTCGAAATTTACTTATATATTACTAAAAATTATTATTAAAAACTATTTAAAACAATTATATATTTAAAATAAATTAACGTACCGCAGACGTTCTGAACTAAATCTGATGTTGTTCGTACGAAATATCTCTAAATTTTGTATATGGTTTGTTCAAAAGAAAATGAAACATCTTTCATATAGATTTGGTTATTCCGTTGTTTGAAATATCAAACCTATGAATTTTTATTGGAATAACGTCAAAATAATTATTTTAAATATAATTATAGAAAATTTAATTTACCATGTCGAGTTTTCTTGTCGTATCGGATCGAGAAAAGGAAGAAGTTTACGACTAAACTGTTGAAGCAATTTTTCAATTCTCATTGGTCGAAAAAAATCAGTTGCAAATTCTAGAACTTGAGTTGGTATACAACTCGTAGTAGAGAACTCACCATGTCTATGACTCTTGTTACGACCTATGATTGTGATATTTTATCAATTTATCTATATTTATTATTTACCATTTTCTCTTCGAACTATTAAATTATTTAAAATAATAATCAATTATTTTTATTTTCATACTTTTGATAAAATTAACGTTTATTATTTGGAATAATATCATACTATTATTTGATAGAATATCATAAAATAAAAAATATTAATACTATTTAAGATAAAATAATAATTTTATTAAAGTAATTTTTTGTATTTATTAGTTATACTAAACCCATGTACGCGAATTATAATTTAATACTTTATAGTCATTAATAAAATAAAAAAGTTAAAAAAAAAAATAAAATTAGATAGTGATGAGATAGTTAACAAATATCCACAAATAAAAAATAGTTGGTTTGGTGTTATAGTTTTTGTAAACTAAAAGAGTTATTAATTTATACATAAATTATTTATCATAATACTATATATATTATATGGAGACATATATGAAAATTACATCTCAGTTGAAAAATCTATCTTATTGTTGTAATTAGATATTCAAAATTTAAGACATTCACACGTTCCTGTTAGGGAGCCTTTTTCATTTATTTTCAAAATCAAAATACAAAGCCTTCCCTGATACAGCAAGAAAAAGAAAAGAAAACAGGTACGTTGGTTCTAACGTAGGAACAAAATTTGGTTTTGTGTAGATATGAATTGGTGAGAGAAAGATAATCTTGCTAGGCTTTTAGATCACATATGCTTTCATATATAACATTATTCTGTTATTTTATTATTATTTTTTAAAATTTTTTATTAAATATTTTTAAAATATATTTATTAAAAAATCTATTTATTAAAAATATTAAAATAATTTACTATATTAAATTAAATTAATCTTTTTAAATAATAATATAATTAATAAAAATAATATTTTAAGTATAAATATAATAATAATTAAATAACTGTTTTAAAATACAAATTACAACAGAGGGGCAGCAGGAGAAGGAGGAGAAAAATAGTCATCAAAAAACTTGTTTCTCATTATTTCTATAATATTTTTGAGATTATTTATCTCTATTTTCATAGTCGCCATTTCTTCTTTTAGCTGTTCATACTACTCATTTCTAGCTGCAAATGTTGCGCCACCGGTATCTCCAACTCTCCCGAGTCATGGATGACAACACTTAAAAAATAGTACTTCCTCTAAAAACAAAAAAAGTATTATTAGAAAATTATTATAATATTATTTATATAAAAAAATCAAATTTACATCAAGTACGAGACGGTTAATCTCATAACGAGGCAATTCGGAGACCGAAGATGAAGAACCAACTTGAGATTGTTGGGTTAAAATATCACGTTTTTTCTTATTTACTTTTTCGATGATCTCACTAATGAGACCATCTTGTATGCGACCGGTATTTTTGTTCGTGTGGACGGTCTCGAGAAGTTGCAAGTGACCTGGAGACGCTCCAATTTCTTGTGTCTAAAATTTTAAAAATTCTAAATTAATAATTAAAATTTTTTCAAATAATAATAAATAAATTAATATAATAATTAATTTACCAATCGATCGGCTCGTTTTAGAAAACTACTCGATCCGGCATTTTGAATATAAATGTCTTTGCCTCCTCGGTCGCTCTTCCGGTTTCCCGAATTAGTTCTCGAGATAACCTCAGAGCTGAAAAATTCCCAATAACGAATAAAGTCTTCCAAACCGACTCATTCAACCCTCTTGGTTTATCGTTTTCCTTTTTCCATTTTTGTTTCCACTCGTTCATGTGGCGAGAAAATTGTACTACAACCTCTTTTTCGAAAGCTTCTTCCACCAATTTTGTGTTCATGGGATCCCATGTAAATTATTGTTGCAAAATTTACTTATATATTAATAAGAAATATTATTAAAAACTATTTAAACCAATTATATATTTAAAAATTAAATAGCGTACCGCAAACATGCTGAACCAAATCTAATGTTCTTCGTACAAAATATCTCTAAATTTTGTATATGGTTTGTTCAAAAGAGAATGAATCATCTTTAATATAGATTAGCTTATTTTGTGTTTGAAATATCAAACCTACGAATTTTTATTAGAGTAGCGTTTAAATAATTATTTTAAATATAATTATTAAATAGCGTTAAAATAATTATTTTAAATATAATAATTGAAAATTTTATTTACCATGTCGAATTTCATTGACGCCTCTGATCGAAAAAAGTAAGAAGTTCACGACAAGGCTGCTGAACCAATTCTTCAATAGTCATTGGTCGTAAAGAATCATTTGTAGATTCTGAAACTTGAATTGGTATACAACTTCGAGTATACGACTCACCACGTCTTTGGTACTCTTGATACGACCTATGTTTGTGACATTTAATCAATCTATTTAAATTAAAAATTTAGCATTTTCTTTTCGAAATATTTAAATTTTTAAATACTAAATATAAACATATAATTTTAAATGTTTATGATATTTTTGTAAAAAGTAATTTATATTGCTAAAATTATTATTAAAATACTGCTTAAAGTCCGCAAGAGGACAATGTGACAATTACCAAATCGAACACAAATCAAAAAATTTAAATATCCAAACATATCACATATTTTTATAATACCAAAATAACCGAAACTATCCAAAATCGAAAAATATACGTACAAACCTATAATATTTATTAAATTTATAATTTTATAGTTTTTTGTGATTTAAAAACAATTCATGACCGAACATATATGACGGTATATTAGTATCTACCATTATTATTGCAGTAAAAACACTCATCCAACTATCAATACTACTGGACTAATTTGGGACACAACTTTTGTTCAAGAACCATATTTCAAGAGAACTATTTACTAATATATTCTTCTTCAAGAGAACTATTTACTAATATATTCTTCTTAAAATCATATGTAAAAATTCTAAGTCACTAATGTCTCATATTTTTGAATCAGCCTTTAACTTATCTTATCCTAATTGAACACACTACAATGAACATTACTTTGCTTCATTGTTGTTATCAATAGAACATGTTTCCTAACTCCACCTATCTCTTCTATATCTACAAAACCATTGTACCAACATATTCGAACTGTCAGTTCCTTCAAAGATATCTTACATCCAGAAACATGTGACTTGTGTGAGACACCAACTTATAACATTTAGCATTTCACTATAGAACCCTTGAAATTACTCTCTTCTTGTGAACACCACTCTCACTCTGTAACACATTTATTTCGAAGCTTGTGTCTTAAGAGATTATTATTGCTGTTTTTGTTGATTTGGATATCTATATAGGATCTATAAAATTTTCATTACCAACCGTTCTATCTAATTGATTTATCGGACTGATGTCATCCCGCTCATGAAAATGAGTTTCCTTTGTACGGAAAATCAAGCAATTATTCGATGAAAACATGAAACAACGATCAAGATTTTTAAAGTGCTCTTTTATGAAGTTGGTTCCCATCCCTTGATAATTCGATGCTAAAACGTTCATCCTAACAGACCACCAAAACCAATTCTACTTTGCTCCGTAAACACCTAAAATCGATAGAAATAATAGTTTAAAAAACTTACATGTTGACGACGAGAAACGGCAACGACGAGAAACAGCGAGGAGGAGAAACAGCGACGAGGAGAAACGACGATCGAGAGAAACAAAGAGAGTAATGCGAAACGGCGAGAGAGAGAGAGGAGAAGAAAAAGCTGTAGGTTATATTCGATATTTCCGACGGCAATTTCCGTCGGGAATCCATCGGAATTCAATGAATTTTCGTGAAACCCCGCGTTGTTAATTATGTTTCCCGCATAAATCCGTCGAAAATCTGTCGGACTCTTTAAACACCGTGCATGATCAACAAATAGTCTGCCCACGTTGCAAATACGTTTTGATGGGTTTTCGATGGATTTCCGACAGATTTACCAAGGCCGTCGGAAATCCATCGGATGCCAGAGTCAATATTTCGAAAAAATATTTATACATAATTAAAGTATAAAAATCAACGTCTATATATTTAAATTGTTTAACTCAACGTGTAGATATGATTTTCTACACAAAATATAATCATCTATATATGATCCAATAAAATATAAATAAAATGGTATAATTATTTTTGGTCCAATCGATTATTTATTATCGATTATTTATAATTATTTTATAATTTATTCTGATTATAATAATCTGAAATGAAGTATTATCAGAAAAAGATAATTTATATATAATAATAGTATGGAAAAAATAAACATTATTATCATAAATTTAATCTGAATCTGATGAACATTCCGAATTAGCTAAATTTTGGTCGTCAAACTCACCGATCTCTTCTTCTGAATCTTGAAACACGTTTTAATCTTCGTTCGTGGTGTCATCAACAACAATGTTAACTTCAAGAGAAGTGTCTATGTAACCTAAGTTACCAATTGTGCTTTGTTGCACAAGGTCTTGTTCGGTAATACCACATACCATTCCTCTAGGATGTATTGAGGTTACTGTAATCCAAGGATCATGCTTGTTCCTCACACGAGGATATCGAATGTAACAAACCTGGTCCGCTTGTGATGCAAGTATAAAAGGATCATATTTTGGATGTCGCTTACGAGAGTGGACAGATGTAACACCGAATTCGTCTTCACGTTGACCCATGACAGGGTCATACCAGTTATAGTAGAACACAATACACCTCAAATCAATCATTTCTGTATAGTGAACTTCTAATATATCACGAAGAACACCGTTCTATATATAATTTCTCCCGATTAAATTACTTGGAGGCTTTGTCGTATATATTTGAGTCTGAAATTTTGTCAGAATATAGAAAATTGAGCTAGCATAACGTGGGCATTGGATTCATGTCATTCTGAGCTCTAATTCAAAACATACGGACGATTTAGTGGGAACATGTCAAGTTGATT
The DNA here is from genome assembly GCA_018901935.1 of Pugionium cornutum. Lineage (NCBI taxonomy): Eukaryota > Viridiplantae > Streptophyta > Magnoliopsida > Brassicales > Brassicaceae > Pugionium > Pugionium cornutum. The sequence continues at coordinate 14,123,508 of CM032165.1, read as the reverse complement.
GGTCAGTTCAAATGATCATTTTAAGCTGATCATTGGTGCTCATTAAGTAAAGGCTTACAAGAGAAGCATGATGCATGACATCACGCAGTTTGGGATAGATTGGATTATTTGGAGGCTTTGTCGAATCTATTTGAGTTTGAAAATTTGTCATTGTATAAAAAATTGATCTAGCATTACGTGGGAATTAGATTCATGTCATTCTTAGCTCTAAATAAAAAGTTATGAACGATTTAGTGCACACATATCAAGTTGATTGGCCAGTTCAAATGATCATTCTAAGCTGATCATTGGTGCTCATTGAGTAAAGGCTTATAAGTGAAGCATTGAAGCATAATACATGACATCACGCACTTTGGGATAGATTGGATTAATTGGATGCTTTATCATATCTATTTGAGTCTAAAAATTTGTCATAGTATAGAAACTTTAGCTAGCATAACGTGGGTGTTGGTTTCATGTCATTCTGGGGTCTAAATCAAAAGTTACCGTCGATATAGTGCAAACATGTCAAGTTGATTGGCCAGTTCAACTGATCATTTTAAGCTGATCATTGGTGCTCACTGAGTAAACGCATATAAGGGAAGCATAATGCATGACATCACGTAGTCTGAGATTGTATTACTTGGACGCTTTGTTGTATCTATTTGAATTTGAAATTCTGTCATAGTATAGAAAATATAGCTAGCATGACGTGGGAGTTGGATTCATGTCATTCTAAGCTCTAATCAAAAGTTACGGATGATTTTGTGCACATTAGTCAAGTTGATTGGCTTGTTCAACTTATCATTCTAAGCTGATCATTAGTGCTCATTGAGTAAAGGCTTATAAGTGAAGCTTAATGCATAATATCACGCAGTTTGGGATAGATTGCATAACTTGGTGGCTTTGTCGTATCTATTTGAGTCTGAAATTTTGTCATAGTATAGAAAATTGAGCTAGCATAACGTGGGTGTTGGATTCATGTCATTTTGAGCTCTAAATCAAAAGTTATGGACGATTTAGTGCGGACATGTCAAGTTTATTTGTCAGTTCAAATGATCATTCTAAGGTGATCATAGGTGCTCATTGAGTAAAGGCTTATAAGTGAAGCATAATGCATGACATAATGCAGTTCGGGATATATTGGATTTCTTGAAGTCTTTGTCGAATCTATTCGAGTCTGAAAATTTGTGATTGTATAGAAAATTGGTCTAGCATTACGTGGGCATTGGATTCATGTCACTATGAGCTCAAAATCAAAAGTTATGGACGATTTAGTATGGACATGTCAAGTTGATTAGCCAGTTCAGCTGATCATTCTAAGACGATCATTGGTCCTCCTTGAGTAAAGGCTTATAAGTGAAACATAATGCATGACATCACGTAGTATGGGATAGATTGGATTACTTGGAGGCTTTGTCGAATCTATTTGAGTGTGAATTTTTTCATAGTATAGAAAATTAAGTTAGCATAACGTGGGCGTTGGATTCATGTTATTATGAGCTCTAAATCAAAAATTACGATCGATTTAATGCGGACATGTCAAGTTTATTGGTCAGTTCAAATGATCATTCTAATCTGATCCTTGGTGCTCATTGAGTAAAGGCTTATAAGTGAAGCATAATCCATGGTATCACGCAGTTTGGGATATATTGGATAACTTGTAGGCTTTGTCGTATTTATTTGAGTATGAAATTTTGTCACATTATTAAAAACTAAGCTAGCATTATGTGGGCATTGGATTCATGTCATTTTGATCTCTAAATCAAAAGTTACGGGCGATTTAGTGCGGACATATCAAGTGGATTGGGTAGTTCAACTGATCATTCTAAGCTGGTCATTGGTGCTCGTTGAGTAAATGCTTATAAGTGAAGCATAATACATGACATCATGCACTTTGGGATAGATTGGATTATGTTTTGTAAGCTTTGTCGTATCAATTTGAGTCTGAAATTTTGTCATATTATAGAAAACTGAGCTAGCATAACGTAGGCGTTGGCTTCATGTCATTCTGAGCTCTAAACCAAAAGCTACGGACGATTCAGTATGCACATATCAAGTTGATTGGTCAGTTCAAATGGCAGTTCTTAGCTGATCATAGATGCTCATTGAGTAAAGGCTTATAAGTGAAGCATAATCCATGGCATCACGCAGTTTGGGATAGATTATATTACTTGGAGGCTTTGTCGTATATATTTGTGTCTAAGATTTAGTCACAGTATAGAAAATTGAGCTAGCATAACGTGGGCTGTGGATTCATGATATTTTAAGCTATAAATCAAAAGATATTGAAGATTTAGTGCGTACATGTCAAGTTGGTTGGTCAGTTCAAATGATCATTCTAAGCTGATCATTGGTGCTCATTGAGTAAAGGCGTATAAGTGAATCATAATGCATGGCATCACGCAGTTTGTGATAAATTGGATTACTTCGAGGCTTCGTCATATCTATTTGAGTCTGAAATTTTGTCACAAAATAGAAAATTGAGCTAGCACAATATGGGCATTGGATTCATGCCATTCGGAGCTCTAAATCAAAAGTTAAACACGATTTGCTGCGTACATATCAAGTTGATTGGTCAGTTCAAATGATCATTCTAAGCTGATCATTTGTGCTCATTGAGTAAAGACTTATAAGTGAAGTATAATGCATAGCATCACATAGTTTTGGATAGATTGGATTACTTGGAGGCTTTGTCGTATATATTTGAGGCTGAAAGTTTGTCACAATATAGAAAATTGAGCTAGCATAATGTGGTCATTGGATTCTTGTCATTCTGAGCTCTAAATCAATAGATAAGGACGATTTAGTGCGAAAATATCAAGTTGATTAGTCAGTTCAAATGATCATTCTAAGGTGATCATAGGTGCTCATTGAGTAAAGGCTTATAAGTGAAGCATAATGCATGACATAATGCAGTTCGGGATATATTGGATTTCTTGAAGTCTTTGTCGAATCTATTCGAGTCTGAAAATTTGTGATTGTATAGAAAATTGGTCTAGCATTACGTGGGCATTGGATTCATGTCACTATGAGCTCAAAATCAAAAGTTACGGACGATTTAGTATGGACATGTCAAGTTGATTAGCCAGTTCAGCTGATCATTCTAAGCTGATCATTGGTGCTCATTGAGTAAAGGCTTATAAGTGAAACATAATGCATGACATCACGTAGTATGGGATAGATTGGATTACTTGGAGGCTTTGTCGAATCTATTTGAGTGTGAATTTTTTCATAGTATAGAAAATTAAGTTAGCATAACGTGGGCGTTGGATTCATGTTATTATGAGCTCTAAATCAAAAATTATGATCGATTTAATGCGGACATGTCAAGTTTATTGGTCAGTTCAAATGATCATTCTAATCTGATCCTTGGTGCTCATTGAGTAAAGGCTTATAAGTGAAGCATAATCCATGGTATCACGCAGTTTGGGATATATTGGAAAACTTGTAGGCTTTGTCGTATTTATTTGAGTATGAAATTTTGTCACAATATTAAAAACTAAGCTAGCATTATGTGGGCATTGGATTCATGTCCTTTTGAGCTCTAAATCAAAAGTTACGGGCGATTTAGTGCGGACATATCAAGTGGATTGGGTAGTTCAACTGATCATTCTAAGCTGGTCATTGGTGCTCGTTGAGTAAATGCTTATAAGTGAAGCATAATACATGACATCATGCACTTTGGGATAGATTGGATTATGTTTTGTAAGCTTTGTCGTATCAATTTGAGTCTGAAATTTTGTCATATTATAGAAACCTGAGCTAGCATAACGTAGGCGTTGGCTTCATGTCATTCTGAGCTCTAAACCAAAAGCTACGGACGATTCAGTATGCACATATCAAGTTGATTGGTCAGTTCAAATGGCAGTTCTTAGCTGATCATAGATGCTCATTGAGTAAAGGCTTATAAGTGAAGCATAATCCATGGCATCACGCAGTTTGGGATAGATTATATTACTTGGAGGCTTTGTCGTATATATTTGTGTCTAAGATTTAGTCACAGTATAGAAAATTGAGCTAGCATAACGTGGGCTGTGGATTCATGATATTTTAAGCTATAAATCAGAAGATATTGAAGATTTAGTGCGTACATGTCAAGTTGGTTGGTCAGTTCAAATGATCATTCTAAGCTGATCATTGGTGCTCATTGAGTAAAGGCGTATAAGTGAATCATAATGCATGGCATCACGCAGTTTGTGATAAATTGGATTACTTCGAGGCTTCGTCATATCTATTTGAGTCTGAAATTTTGTCACAAAATAGAAAATTGAGCTAGCACAATATGGGCATTGGATTCATGCCATTCGGAGCTCTAAATCAAAAGTTAAACACGATTTGCTGCGTACATATCAAGTTGATTGGTCAGTTCAAATGATCATTCTAAGCTGATCATTTGTGCTCATTGAGTAAAGACTTATAAGTGAAGTATAATGCATAGCATCACATAGTTTTGGATAGATTGGATTACTTGGAGGCTTTGTCGTATATATTTGAGGCTGAAAGTTTGTCACAATATAGAAAATTGAGCTAGCATAATGTGGTCATTGGATTCTTGTCATTCTGAGCTCTAAATCAATAGATAAGGACGATTTAGTGCGAAAATATCAAGTTGATTAGTCAGTTCAAATGATCATTCTAAGCTGATCATTGGTGCTCATTGAGTAAAGGCTTATAAGTGAAGCATAATACATGACATCACACACTTTGGGATAGATTGGATTAATTGGATGTTTTGTTGTATCTATTGTAATCTAAAAATTTATCATTGTATAGAAAATTGAGCTAGCATAACGTGGGCGTCGGTTTTATGTCATTCTAAGCTATAAATCAAAAGTTAAGGACGATTTAGTACGCACGTATCAAGTTGATTGGTCAGTTCAAGTGATAATTCTAAGTTGATCATAGGTGTTCATTGAGTAAAGGCTTATAAGTGAAGTATAATGCATGGCATCACGCAATTTGGGATAGATTGGATTAATTGGATGCTTTGTAGTATCTATTTGAATCTGAAAGTTTGTCATTGTATAGAAAATTGAGCTAGCATTACTTAGGCATTGGATTCCTGTCATTCTTAGCTCTAAATCAAACGTTACGGACGATTTAGTGCGGATATGTCAAGTTGATTGGCCAGTTCAAATGATCATTCTAATCTGATCATTGGTGCTCATTGAGTAAACGCTTATAAGTAAAGCATAATGCATGACATCACGTAGTCTGGGATAGGTTGTATTACTTGAAGGCTTGGTCGTTTTGATTTGAATCTGAAATTTTGCCATAGTATAGAAACTTAAGCTAGCATGACGTGGGCGTTGGATTCATGTCATTCTTAGTTCTAAATCAAAAGTTAAGGACAATTTTGTGCGCACATGTCAAGTTGATTGGCCAGTTCAACTGATCATTCTAAGCTGATAATTGGTGCTCAAAGAGTAAAAGCTTATAAGTGAAGCATAATGCATGGACATCACACAGTTTGGGATATATTGGATTACTTAGAGACTTTGTCGTATCTATTTGAGTCCAAAACTTCGTCATAGTAGAGAAAATTAAGCTAGCATGACGTGGGCGTTGGATTCATGTCATTCTGAGCTCTAAATCAAAAATTACGGACGATTTTGTGCGCACATGTCAAGTTGATTGGCCAGTTCAAATGATCATTCTAAGCTGATCATAGGTGCTCATTGTGTAAAGGCTTATAAGTGAAGCTTAATACATAACATCACGCAATTTGGGATAGATTGGATTACTTGGAGGCTTTGTCGTATCTATTTGAGTCTGAAATTTTGTCATAGTATAGAAAATTGAGCTAGAATAACGTGAGTGTTGGATTCATGTCATTCTGAGCTCTAAATCAAAAGTTATGGACGATTTAGTGCGGACATGTCAAGTTGATTGGTCAGTTCAAATGATCATTCTAAACTGATCATAGGTGGTCATTGAGTAAAGGCTTATAATTGATGCATAATGCATGACCTCACACAGTTTGGGATATATTGGATTATTTGAAGGTTTTGTCAAATCTATTTGAGTCTGAAAATTTCTCATTGTACAGAAAATTGGGCTAGCATTACGTGGGCATTGGATTCATGTTATTTTGAGCTCTAAATCAAAAGTTACGGACGATTTAGTGCGTAGATGTCAAGTTGATTGGCCAGTTCAACTGATCATTCTAATCTAATAATTGGTGCTGATTGAGTAAAGGCTTATAAGTGAAGCATAATGCACGACATCACGTAGTATGGGATATATTGGATTACTTGGAGGCTTTGTCGAATTTATTTGAGTTTGAAAATTTTTCATAGTATAGAAAATTGAGTTAGCATAACGTGGGCGTTGGATTCATGTCATTCCTAGCTCTAAATCAAAAGTTACAGACGATTTATTGTGGATATGTCAAGTTGATTGGTCAGTTCAAATGATCATTCTAAGCTGATCATTGGTGCTCATTGAGTAAAGGCTTATAAGTGAAGCATAATTCATAACATCATGCACTTTGGGATAGATAGGATCACTTTAAGGCTTTGTCCTATCTATTTCAGTCTGAAAATTTGTCATTTCATAGAAAATAGGGCTAGCATTACGTGGGCATTGGATTCATGTCATTATGAGCTTTAAATCAAAAGTTACAGATGATTTAGTGCGGATATGTCAAGTTGATTGGCCTGTTCAAATGGCCATTCTAAGGTGATCATTGGTTCATATTGAGTAAAAGCTTATCAGTGAACCATAATGCATGACTTCACACAGTTTGGGATAGATTGGATTACTTGGTGGCTTTGTCATATCTTTTTGAGTCTGAAAATTTTTCATTGTATAGAAAATTGACCTAGCATAACGTGGGTTTTGGATTCATGTCATTCTGAGCTCTAAATTAAAAGTTACGGAAGATTTAGTGCGGACATGTCAAGGTTATTGGTCAGTTCAAATGACCAATCTAAGCTTATCATTGGTGCTCATTGAATAAAGGCATATAAGTGAAGCATAATGCACGGTATCACGTAGTTTTGTATAGATTGGATTACTTGGAGACTTTGTCATATTTATTTGAGATTGAAAATTTGTCACTGTATAGAAAATTGAGCTAGCATATCCTGGGCATTGGATTCATGTCATTCTGAGCTCTAAATCAAAAGTTACGGACGATTTAGTGTGGACATGTCAAATCGATTGGGCAGTTCAACTGATCATTCTAAGAAATCATTGGTTCTTTTTGAGTAAAGGGCTTATAAGTGAAGCATAATACATGACATTACACATTTTTGGATAGATTGGATTACTTGGAGACTTTTTCGTATCTATTTGAGTCTGAAACTCTGTCATAGTATAAAAAATTGACCTAGCATAACGTGGGCATTGGATTCATATCATTCTTAGTTCTAAATCAAAAGTTACGGACGATTTAGTGCGGACATATCAAGTTGGTTGATCAGTTCAAATGATCATTCTAAGCTGCTCATTGGTGGTCATTGAGTAAAGGCTTCTAAGTGAAGTATAATGTATGGCATCATATAGTTTTGGATAGATTGGGACTTGGAGGCTTCGTCGTATCTATTTGAGTCTGAAAATTTGTCAGTGTATACAAAATTGAGCTACCATAACGTGGGCGTTGGATTCATGCCATTCTGAGCACTAATTCAAAAGGTACGGACGATTTAGTGCAGACATGATAGGTTGATCGGTCAATTCAAATGATCATTCTAAGATGATCATTGCTGCTCATTGAGTAAAGGCTTATAAGTGAAGCATAATGCATGCCATCACTCTGTTTGGGATATGTTGGATTACTTGAAGGCTTTGTCGTATCTATTTTAGTCTGAAATTTTGTAGTAGAATAGAAATTTGAGCTAGCATAACGTGGGCGTTGGATTAATGTCATTCGGAGCTCTAAATCAAAAGTTACGGACGATTTATTGCGGACATGTCAAGGTTATTGGTCAGTTCAAATGATCATTCTAAGCTGATCATTGGTGCTCATTGAGTAAAGGCTTATAAGTGAAGCATAATGCATGGCATGACGCAGGTTGGGATAGATTGGACTACTTGGATGATTTGTTGTATCTATTTGAGTCTGATAATTTGTCATTTCATAGAAAATTGAGCTACCATTACGTGGGCATTAAATTCATGTCATTCCGAGTTCGAAATCAAAAGTTACGAACGATTTAGTGCGGACATGTCAAATTGATTGGGCAGTTTAACTGATCATTCAAAGATGATCATTGGTGCTGATTGAGTAAAGGCATATAAGTAAAGCATAGTGCATGGCATCACACAATTTGGGTTATATTGGATTACTTGATGGTTTTAACGTATCTATTTGAGTCTGAAAAATTTGTCATTGTATAGAAAATTTAGCTAGCATAACGTGGGCATTGGATTAATGTCACTATGAGCTCTAAATCAAAAGTTGCGAACGATTTACTGCAGACATATCAAGTTGATTGGGCAGTTCAACTAATCATTCTAAGCTGATCATTGGTGCTCATTGAATAAACGCTTATAAGTGAAGCATAATGCATGACATCACACAGTTTGGGATATATTGGATTCCTTGGAGGCTTTGTCATATCTATTTAAGACTGAAATAATTTCATAGTACAGAAAATTGAGCTACCATAATGTGGGCGTTAGATTCATGTCATTCTGAGATCTAAATCAAAAGTTAAAGACGATTTAGTGCGGACATGTCAAGGTTATTGGTCAGTTCAAATGATCAATCGAAGCTTATCATTGGTGCTCATTGAGTAAATGCTTATAAGTGAAGCATAATGCATGGTATCACACAGTTTGGGATAGATTGGATTACTTGAATTCTTTGTCATATCTATTTGAGATTGAAAATTTGTCATTGTATAGAAAATTTAGCTAGCATATCGCGGGCATTGGATTCTTGTCATTCTGACATCTAAATCAAAAGTTATGTCAAATTGATTGGGAAATTCAACTGATCATTCTAACCTGATCATTGGTGCTCCTTGAGTAAAGGTTTATAAGTGAAGCATAATCCATAACATCACACAGTTTTAGATACATTGGATTGCATGTAGGCTTTGTCATATCTATTTGAGTCTGAAATTTTGTCATAGTATAGAAAATTGAGCTAACATAACGTGGGCATTGGATTCATGTCATTCTGAGATCTAAATCAAGAGTTGCAGACGATTTAGTGCTGACATATCAAGTCGACTAATCAGTTCAAATGATCATTATAAATTGATCATTGGTGATCATTGAGTAAATGCTTATAAGTGTAGCATAATGCATGGCATCACGCAGTTTTGGATATATTGGATTATTTGGAGGCTTTGTTGTATCTATTTGAGTCTAAAATTTTTCATTGTATAGAAAATTGAGGTAGCATAACGTGGGCGTTGGATTCATATCATTTAGTGCAGTCATGCCAAGTTGATTGGTGAGTTCAAATGATCATTCCAAACTGATCATTGGTGTTCATTGAGTAAAGCCTTATAAGTGAAGCATAATGCATGGCATCACTCAGTTTGGGATAGATTGGACTACTTGGATGCTTTGTCGTATATATTTCAGTATGAAAATTTGTAGTAGTATAGAAAATTGAGTTAGCATAACGTGGGCATTGGATTCATGTCATTTTGAACTTTAAATCAAAAGAAACAGACGACTTAGTGCGGACATTTCAAGTTGATTGGTCAGGTCAAATGATCATTCTAAGCTGATCATTGGTGCTCATTGAGTAAAGGCTTACAAGTGAAGCATAATGAATGACATCACTCAGTTTGGGATAGATTAGATTACTTGGAGGATTTTTCGTATCTATTTGAGTCTGAAAATTTGCCACTGTAATGAAAATTGAGTTAGCATTACGTGGCCATTGGACTCATGTCATCTTGAGCTCTAAATCAAAAGATACGGACGATTTAATGCGGATATGTCAAGTTGATTGGCCAGTTCAAATGAGCATTCTAAGGTGATCATTGGTGGTGATTAAGTAAAGGTTTATAAGTGAAGCATAATGAATGGCATCACGTAGTTTTGAATAGATTGGATTACTTGATGGCTTTGTCGTATCTATTTGAGTCTAAATTTTTTTCATTGTATAGAAAACTGAGCTAGCATAATATGGGCGTTGGATTCATGTCATTCTGAGCTCTAATCAAAAGTTACGGACGATTTAGTGCAGACATGCCAACTTTATTGGTCAGTTCAGATGATCATTCTAAGCTGATCATTGGTGCTCATTGAGTTAAGGCTTATAAGTGAAGCATAATGCATGCCATCACT
>CM032165.1:14077054-14112769 GCA_018901935.1 Pugionium cornutum | reverse complement strand
AATCAAAAAGATACGGACGACTTAGTGCGGACATGTCAAGTTGATTGATCAATTCCAATGATCATTCTAAGCTGATCATTGGTGCTCATTGAGTAAAGGCTTATAAGTAATGCATGATGCACGACATCACACAGTTTGGGATAAATTTAATTACTTGGAGGCTTTGTCGTATCTATTTGAATCTGAAATTTTGTCACAATATAGAAAATTGATATACCATACCGTGGGTATTGGATTAATGTCATTCTGAGCTCTAAATCAAAAGATACGGACAATTTAGTGTGGACATATAGAGTTGATTGGTCAGTTCAAATGATCATTCTAAGCTGATCATTGGTGCTAATTGAGTAAAGGCTTATAAGTGAAGCATAATGTATGACATCACGCAGTTTTGGATAGATTAGATTAGTTGGAGGCTTTGTCGTATCTATTTGAGTCTGAAATTTTGTCATTGTATAGAAAATTCAGCTACCATAACGTGGGTGTTGGATTAATGTCATTCCAAGCTCTAAATCAGAAGTTACAGACGATATAGTGCGGACATGTCAAGTTGATTAATTAGTTCAAATGATCATTATAAGCTCATCATTGGTGCTCATTGAGTAAAGGCTTATAAGTGAAGCATGATGCATGGCATCACACAGTTTGGGATAGATTGGATTAGTTGGAGGCTTTGTCGTATCTATTTGAGTCTGAAATTTTGTTATTGTGCAGAAAATTCAGCTATCATAACGTGGGCATTGGATTAATTTCATTCTGAGTTCTAAATCAAAAGTTACGGACGATTTAGTGCGGACATGTCAAATTGATTGGTTAGTTCAAATGATCATTCTAAGCTGATCATTGGTGCTCATTGAGTAAAGGCTTATAAGTGAAACATAATGCATGGAATCGCGCAGTTTTCGATAGATTGGGTACTTGGAGGATTTGTCGAATCTTTTTGAGTATGAAAATTTGTCATTTTATAGAAAATTGAGCTAGCATTACGTGGGCATTGGATTCATGTCATTATGAACTCTAAATCAAAAGTTACGAACGATTTAGTGTGGACATGTCAAGTTGATTGGTCAGTTCAGATGATCATTCTAAGCTGATCATTGGTGCTCATTGAGTAAAGGGTTATAAGTGAAGCATAATGCATGACATCACACTGTTTAGGATAGATTGGTTAAGTTTGAGGCCTGTCAGATCTATTTCAGTCTGAAAGTTTGTCATAGAATAGAAAATTGAGCTACCATAACGTGGGCATTGGATTCATGTCATTCTGAGCTCTAAATCAAAAGTTACGTACGATTTAGTGCGGATCTGTCAAGTTGATTGGTCAGTTCAAATGATCACTCTAAGTTGATCATTGTTGCTCATTGAGTAAAGTCTAATAAGTGAAGCATAATGCATAGCATCACACAGTTTCAGATAGATTGGACTAGTTTGAGGCTTTGTCGTATCTATTTGAGTCTGAAATTTTGGTACAATATAAAAAATTGAGCTAGCATAACGTGGGCATTGGATTCATGTCATTCTGATCTCTAAATCAAAAAGATACAAACGATTTAGTGCGGACATGTCAAGTTCATTGGCCAGTTCAACTAATCATTCTAAGCTAAACATTGGTGCTAATTGAGTAAACACTTATAAGTGAAGCATAATGCATGGCATGGCACAGTTTGGGATAGATTGGATTAGTTGGAGGCTTTGTCGTTTCTATTTGAGACTGAAATTTTGTCACAATATAGAAAATTGAGCTAGCATTACGTGGGCATTGGGATTCATGTCATTATGAGCTGTAAATCAAAAGTCACAGACGATTTATTGCGTTCATGTCAAGTTGATTGGTCAGTTCAAATGATCATTGTGCTCATTGAGTAAACACTTATAAGTGAAGCACAATGCATGGCATGACGCAGTTTGGGATAGATTGGATTACTTGGAGGCTTTGTCTTTTCTATTTGAGTCTGAAATTTTGTCATAGTATGAAAAATTCAGCTAGCATAACGTGGGTTTTGGATTCATGTCTTTCTAAGCTCTAAATCAAAAGTTACGGACGATTTAGTACAGACATATCAAGTGGATTGGTCAGTTAAAATGATCATTCTAATCCGATCATTGGTGCTAATTGAGTTAAGGCTTATAAGTGATCACGCAGTTAGGGATAGATTGGATTACTTGGAGGGTTTGTTGTATCTATTTGAGTCTGAAATTTTGTCACAATAGAAAAATTTGAGCTAGCATAACGTGAGCATTGGATTCATGTCATTCGGAGCTCTAAATCAAAAGTTACAGACGATTTAGTGTGGACATGTCAAGTGTATTGGCCAGTTCAACTGATCATTCTAAGCTGATCATTTGTGCTCATTGAGTAAATGCTTATAAGTGAAGCATAATGCACGGCATGACGCAGTTTGGATAGATTGGATTACTTGAAGGCTTTGTTGTTTCTATTTGAGTCTTAAATCTTGTCATAGTATAGAAACTTGAGCTAGCATAATGTGGGCATTGGATTAATGTCATTCGAGGCTCTAAATAAAAAAGTTACGGAAAATTTAGTACGGTAATGTCAAGTTGATTGGCCAGTTCAAGTGATCATTCTAAGCAGATCATTGGTGCCCATTGAGTAAAGGCTTATAAGTGAATCGTAATGCATGGATCAGGCAGTTTGGGATAGATTGGATTACTTGGAGGCTCTGTCGTATATATTTGAGCATGAAATTTTGTCACAGTATTGAAAATTGAGCTAGCATAATGTGGGTGTTGGATTCATGTCATTCTGAGCTCTAAATGAAAAGATACGGATGATTTAGTGCAGAAATATCAAGTTGATTGGTCAATTCAAATGATCATGATAAGCTGATCATTGTGCTCATTGAGTAAAGGATTATAAGTGAAGCATAATGCATGCCATCACGCAGTTTGGGATAGATTGGATTACTTGGAGGGTTTGTTGTATCTATTTGAGTCTGAAATTTTGTCACAATATATAAAATTGAGCTAGCATAAGGTGGGTATTGGATTCATGTTATTTGGAGCTCTAAATCAAAAGTTACGAACGATTTAGTGCGGGCATGTCAAGTTGATTGGCCAGTTCAACTGATCATTCTATTCTGATCATTGGTGCTCATTGAGTAAATGCTTATAAGTGAATCATAATGCATGACATCACGCAGTTTGGGATAAATTGGATTACTTGAAGGCTTTGTCGTATATATTTGAGTGTGAAATTTTGTTTCAGTACAGAAAATTGAGCTAGCATAACGTGGGTGTTGGATTCATGTCATTCTGATCTCTAAATCAAAAGATACGGACGATTTAGTGCGGACATATCAAGTTGATTGGTCAATTAAAATGATCATTTTAAGCTGATCATTGGTGATAATTGAGTAAAGGCTTATAAGTGATCACGCAGTTAGGGATAGATTGGATTACTTGGAGGGTTTGTTGTATCTATTTGATTCTGAAATTTGTCACAATATAGAAAATTGAGCTAGCATAACGTGGGCATTGGATTCATGTCATTCGGAGCTCTAAATCAAAAGTTATGGACGATTTATTGCGTACATGTCAAGTTGATTGGCCAGTTCAACTGATCATTCTAAGCTGATCATTGGTGCTCATTGAGTAAACGCTTATAAGTGAAGCATAATGCATGGCATTACGCAATTTGGGATAGATTGGAATACTTGGAGGCTTTGTCGTTTCTATTTCAGTCTTAAATTTTATCACAATATAGAAAATTCAGTTAGCATAACGAGGGCATTGGATTCATGTCATTCGAAGCTCTAAATAAAAAAGTTACGGACTATTTAGTGCGGACATGTCAAGTTGATTGGCCAGTTCAAGTGATCATTCTAAACTGATCATTGGTGCCCATTGAGTAAAATCTTAAAGTGACTCATATTGCATGGTATCACATAGTTTGGGATAGATTGGATTACTTGGAGGCTTTTTCGTATATATTTGAGTCTGATAATTTGTCACAGTATAGAAAATTGAGCTAGCATATCGTGGGTGTTGGATTTATGTCATTCTGATCTCTAAATTAAAAAATATGGACGATTTAGTGCAGACATATCAAGTTGATTGGTCAGTTCAAATGATCATTCTAAGCTGATCATTGTGCTCATTGAGTAAAAGATTATAAGTGAAGCATAATACATGCCATCACGCAGTATGGGATAGATTGGATTACTTGGAGGGTTTGTTGTATCTATTTGAGTCTGAAATTTTGTCCCAATGTATAAAATTGAGCTAGCATAAGGTGGGCATTGGATTCATGTTATTCGGAGCTCTAAGTCAAAAGTTACGAATGATTTAGTGCGCGCATGTCAAGTTGATTGGCCAGTTCAACTGATCATTCTATGATGATCATTGGTGCTCATTGAGTAAAGGCTTATAAGTGAATCATAATGCATGGCATCACGCTGTTGGAGATAGATTGGATTACTTGGATGGGTTTTCGTATCTATTTGAGTTTGAAAATTTGTGATAGTATAGAAAATTGATCTAGCATAACGTGGGCGTTGGATTCATGTCATTCCGAGCTCTAAATCAAAATTTACGAACGATTTAGTGCGGACATATCAAGTTGATTGGCAAGTTCAAATGATCATTCTAAGCCGATCGTTGGTGCTCATTGAGTAAAGGCTTATAAGTGAAGTATAATGCATGGCATCACGTAGTTTGGGATAGATTTGATTATTTGGAAGCTTTGTCGCATATATTTGAGTCTGAAATTTTGTCACAGTATAGAAAATTGAGCTAGCATAAAGTGGGTTTTGGATTCATGTCATTCTGATCTCTAAATCAAAAGATACGGACGATTTTGCGGATATGTCAAGTTGATTGGTCAGTTCAAATGAACATTCTAAGCTGATCATTCGTGCTCATTGAGTAAATGCTTATATGTGAAGCATAATGCATGGCATGAAGCACTTCCGGATAGATTGGATTACTTGAAGGCTTTGTCGTATCTATTTAAGTCTGAAATTTTGTCACAGTATAGAAACTTAAGCTAGCATAACGTGGGGGTTGGATTCATGTCATTCTGATCTCTAAATCAAAAGATACGGACGATTTAGTGCATATATATCAAGTTGTTTGGTCAGTTCAACTGATCATTCTAAGCTGATCATTTGTGCTCATTGAGTAAAGGCCTATAAGTGATACATAATGCATGACATCACGCAGTTGTGGATATATTGGATTACTTGGACGCTTTGCATATCTATTCGAGACTATATTTTGTCATAGTATAGAAAATTGAGTTAGCATAACCTGGGCGTTGGATTCATGTCATTTTGAGCTCTAAATCAAAAGTTACAGACAATTTAGTGCGGACATATCAAGTTGATTGGTCAGTTCAAATGATCATTGTAACCTGATCATTGGTGCTCATTGAGTAAAGGCTTATAAGTGAACCATAATGAATGGCATCACAAAGGTTTGGATAGATTGGATTACTTGGAGGCTTTGTCATATCTATTTGAATCTGAAATTTTATAATTGTATAGAAAATTGAGCTAGCCTAACGTAGGCGTTGGATTCATGTCATTCAGAGCTCTACATCAAAAGTTATAGACGATTTAGTGCGGACATATCAAGTTGATTGGTCAGTTCAAATGATCATTCTAAGCTGAGCATTGGTGCTCAATCCGTAAAGGCTTATAATTGATGTATAATGCATGGCATCACATAGTTTGGGATATATTGGATTACTTGAAGGTTTTGTCGTATATATTTTAGCCTTAAATTTTTGTCACAGTATAGAAAATTTAGCTAGCATAACGTGGGTGTTGGATTCATGTCAATCTGAGCTCTAAATCAAAAGATACGAACGATTTAGTGCGGACATGTCAAGTTGATTGGTGAGTTCAAATGATCATTCTAATCTAATCATTGGTGCTTATTGAGTAAAGGCTTATAAGTGAAGCATAACGCATGGCATCACGCAGTTTGGGATAGATTGGATTAATTGGAGGGTTTGTTGTATCTATTTGAGTCTCAAATTGTGTCACGATATAGAAAATTGAGCTAGCATAATGTGGGCATTGGATTCATGTCATTCGGAGTTCTAAATCAATAGTTACGGCCGATTAAGTGAGGACAAGTCAAGTTGATTGGCCAGTTCAACTAATCATTCTAAGCTAAACATTGGTGCTCATTGAGTAAACACTTATAAGGGAAGCATAATGCATGGTATGACGCAGTTTGGGATAGATTGGATTACTTGGAGGCTTTGTCGTATCTATTTGAGTCTGAAATTTTTTCATAGTATAGAAAATTGAGCTAGCATAACGTGGACGTTGGATTCATTTCATTCTGAGCTCTAAATCAAAAGTTACAGACGATTTAGTGCAGACATATTAAGTTGGGTTGTCCTTTCAAATGATCATTCTAAGATGAGCATTGGTGCTCATTGTGTAAAGGCTTATAAGTGAAGCATAATGCATGGCATCACGCAGTTTGGGATCGATTAGATTACTTGGAGGCTTTGTCATTTCTATTTTAGTCTTAAATTTTGTCACAGTATTGAAAATCGAGCTAGCATAACGTGGGCATATGATTCATGTCATTCGAAACTCTAAATAAAAAGTTATGGATATTAGTGCGGACATGTCAAGTTGATTAGCCAGTTCAACTGATCATTCTAAGCTGATCATTGGTGTCCATTGAGTAAACGCTTATAAGTGAAGCATAATGCATGGCATGACGCAGTTTGGTATAGATTGGATTACTTGTAGGCTTTGTCATTTCTATTTGAGGCTGAAATTTTGTCAGAGTATAGAAAATTCAGCTAGCATAACGTGGGTTTTGGATTCATGTCTTTCTGGGCTTTAAATGAAAAGATATGGACGATTTAGTGCAGAAATGTCAAGTTGATTGGTCAGTTCAAATGATCATTCTAAGCTGATCATTGTGCTCATTGAGTAAAGGATTATAAGTGAAGCATAATGCATGCCATCATGCACTTTGGGATAGATTGGATTACTTGGCAGTTTTGTTTTATCTATTTGAGTATGATATTTTGTCACAATATATAAAATTGAGCTAGGGTAAGGTGGGCATTGGATTCATGTTATTAGGAGCTCAAAATCAAACGTTACGAACCATTTAGTGCGGACATGTCAAGTTGATGGGCCAGCCCAACTGATCATTCTAAGATGATCATTGGTGCTCATTGAGTAAAGACTTATAAGTAAATAATAATGCATGGCATCACACTGTTTGAGATAGATTGGATTATTTGGATTTGTTGTCGTATCTATTTGAATTTTAAAATTTGTCATAGTATAGAAAATTGATCTAGAATAACGTGGTCGTTGGATTCATGTTACTCTGAGCTCTAAATCATAATTTACGGACGATTTAGTGCGGCCATGTCAAGTTGATTGGTCAGTTCAATTATCATTCTATGCTTATCACTGGTGCTCATTGAATAAAGGCTTATAAATGAATCATAATGCATGTCATAACACAGTTTGGGATAGATTTGATAATTTGGAGATTTTTTTGTATATATTTGGGTCTAAAATTTTGTCACATTATAGAAAATTGAGTTAGCATAACGTGGGTTTTGGATTCATGTCATTCTGATCTCTAAATCAAAAGATACGGACGAGTTATTGTGGACATGTCAAGTTGATTGGTCAGTTCAACTGATCATTCTAAGCTGATCATTCTGCTCATTGAGTAAGGATTATAAGTGAAGCATAATGCATGCCATCATGGAGTTTGGGATAGATTGGATTACGTGGATGGTTTGTTGTATCTATTTGACTCTGAAATTTTGTCACAATATTGAGCTAACATAAGGTGGGCATTGGATTTAGTGCGGGCATGTCAAATTGATTGGCCAGTTCAACTAATCATTCTAAGCTGATCATTGGTGCTCATTGAGGAAAGGCTTATAAGTGAATCATAATGCATGGCATCACGCTGTTTGAGATAGATTGGATTACTTGGATGCGTTGTCATATCTATTTGAGTTTTAAAATTTGTCATAGTATAAAAAGTTGATCTAGCATAATGTGGGCGTTGAATTCATGTCATTCTGAACTCTAAATCAAAAGTTACGGAAGATTTAGTGTGTACATGTCAAGTTGATTGGTAGGTTCAAATGATCATTCTAAGTTGATCATTGGTGCTCATTGAGTAAAGGCTTATAAGTGAACCATAATACATGACATCACGCAGTTTGGGATAGATTAGATTAATTGGATGCTTTGTCGTATATATTTGAGTCTGAAGTTTTGTCACAGTATAGAAAATTAAGCTAGCATAACGTGGGTTTTGGATTCGTGTCATTTTGATCTCTAAATCAAAATATACGGACTATTTAGTGCAGAGATGCCAAGTTGATTGGTCAGTTCAAATGATCATTCTAAGCTAATCATTGGTGCTCGTTGAGTAAAGGTTTATAAGTAAATCATAATGCAACACATCACGCAGTTGGGGATAGATTGGATTACTTGGAGGGTTTGTTGTATATATTTGAGTCTGAAATTTTGTCACAATATATAAAATTGAGCTAGCATAAGGTGGGCATTAGATTCATGTCATTCGGAGCTCTAAATCAATAGTTACAGACGATTTACTGCGGACATGTCAAGTTGATTGGTCAATTCAAATGATCATTCTAAGCTGATCAATGGTGCTCATTGAGTAAATGCTTATAAGTGAAGCATAATGCATGGCATCACGCAGTTTGGGATAGATTGGATTATTTCGAGGCTTTTTCGTATCTATTTGAGTCTGAAATTTTGTGAAAATATAGAAAATTGAGCTACCATAACGTGGGCATTGGATTCATGTCATTTGGAGATCTAAATCAAAAGTGACGGACGATTTAGTGGAGATATGTCAAGTTGATTAGCCACTTCAACTGATCATTTTAAGCTGATCCTTGGTGCTCGTTGAGTAAAGGCTTATAAGAGAAACATAATGCATATCATCACGCAGTTTGGGATATATTGGATTATTTTGAGGTTTTGTCGTATCTATTTGTGTTTGACATTTTGTCATAGTATAGAAAATTGAGCTAGCATAACGTGGGCATTTGATTTATGTCATTTTGAGCTCCAAATCAAAAGTTACAGACAATTTTGTGCGGACATATGTAGTTGATTGGTCATTTCAAATGATCATTCTAATCTTATCATTGGTGCTCATTGAATAAAGACTTATAAGTGAAGCATAATGCATGGCATCACGCAGTTCGGGATACATTGGATTATTTGAAGGCTTTGTCGTATCTATTTTAGTCTAAAATTTTGACACAATATTGAAGATTGAGCTAGCATAACGTGGCCATTGGATTCATGTCATTCGGAGCCCTAAATCAAAAGCTAGAAACGATTTAGTGCGCACATGTCAAGTTGATTGGTCAGTTCAAATGATCATTTTAAGCTGATCGTAGTTGCTCATTGAGTAAAGGCTTATAAGTGAAGTGCTTGGCATCACGCCGTTAGGGATAGATTGGATTACTTGGAGGCTTAGTCGTATCTATTTGAGTATGAAATTTTATCACAATATAGAAAATTGAGCTAGCATAACGTGGGCATTGGATTCAAGTAATTTTGAGCTCTAAATCTAAAGTTATGGACGATTTAGTGCGGACATATCAAGCTTATTGCTCAGTTGAAGTGATCATTTTAAGCTAAACATTGGTGCTCATTGAGTAAAGGCTAATAAGTGAAACATAATACATGGCATCACGCAGTTTGGGATAGATTGGATTACTTGGAGGCTTTGTCGTATCTATTTGAGTCTGGAATTTTTTCATAGTATAGAAAATTGAGCTATCACAACGTGGGCGATGGATTCATATCATTTTGAGCGCTAAATCAAAAGTTATACACGATTTAGTGCGAACATATCAAGTTGATTGGTTAGTTCAAATGATCATTCTAAGCTGATCGTAGGTGCATATCATCACGCAGTTTGGGATAGATTGGATTAGTTGGAGGCTTTGTCGTATATATTTGAGTCTGAAATCTTGTCACAGTATGGAAAATTGAGCTAGCATAACGTAAGTGTTGGATTCATGTCATTCTGAGCTCTAAATCAAAAGATACAGACGATTTAGTACGGAATGTCAAGTTGATTGGTCAGTTAAAATGATCATTCTAAGCTGATCATTGGTGCTCATTGAGTAAAGGCTTATAAGTGAAGCACAATGCATGTCATCACGCAATTTGGGATATTTTTGATTATTTGGAGGTTTTGTTGTATCTATTTGAGTCTGTAATTTTGTGACAATATAGAAAATTGAGCTAGCATAATGTGCGCATTGGATTCATGTCATTCTGAGCTCTAAATCGAAAGTTACAGACGATTTGGTGCGGACATGTCAAGTTGATTGGTCAGCTCTAATGATCATTCTAAACTGATCATTAATGCTCATTAAATAAAGGCTTATAAGTGAAGCATAATGCATGGCATGACACAGTTCGGGAAAAATTGGATTACTTGGAGGCTTTGTCGTATCTTTTTGAGTCTGAAATTTTATGCCAATGTTGAAAATTGTGATAGCATAACGTGGGCATTGAATTCATGTCATTCGAAACTCTAAATCAAAAGTTAGAAACAATTTAGTGCGGACATGTCAAGTTGAATGGGAAGTTCAAATGATCATTCTAAGCTGATCATTGGTGCTCATTGAGTTAAGACTTATACGTGAATCATAATGCATGACATCTCTCAGTTTGGGATATATTGGATTACTTGGAGGCTTTGTGGTATTTATTTGAGTCTTAAATTTTGTCATAGTATAGAAAATGGAGCTAGCATAACGTGGGCGTTGTATTCATGTCATTCTGAGCTCTAAATCAAAAGTTACGGACGATTTAGTGCGGACATATCAAGTTGATTGGTCAGTTCAAATTATTATTCTAAACTGATCATTGGTTCTCATTGAGTAAAGGCTTATAAGTGAAAGATAATGCATGACATCACGAAGTTTGGGATAGATTGGATTAGTTGGAGGTTTTGTTGTATATATTTGAGTGAGAAATTTTGTCATAGTATAGAAAATTGAGCTAGCATAACGTGGGCGTTGAATTCATGCCATTATGAGTACTAAATCAAAAGTTAGGGGCGATTTAGTGCGCACATGTCAAGTTGATTGGTCAGTTCAAATGATAATTCTAAGCTGATCGTAGGTGCTCATTGAGAAAAGTCTTATAAGTAAAGTATAATGCATGGTATCACGCAGTTCTGGATAGATTGGATTACTTGTAGGCTTTTTCGTATCTATTTGAGTCTGAAATTTTGTCAAAATATAGAAAATTAAGCTAGCATAACGTGGAAATTAGATTCATGTAATTCTGAGTTCTAAATCAAAAGTTACGTACAATTTAGTGCGGACATATCAAGCTTATTGGTCAATTCAAATGATTATTCTAAACTGAGCATTGGTGCTCATTGAGTAAAGGCTTATAAGTGAAACATAATACATGGTATCATGCAGTTTGGGATGGATTGGATTACTTGGAGGCTTTTTCGTATCTATTTGAGTCTAAAATTTTGTCATAGTATAGAAAATTGAGCTAGCATAACGTGGGCGTTGGATTCATGTCATTCTGAGCTATAAATCAAAATTTATAGACGAATTAGTGCGGACATATCAAGTTGAATAGGAAATTCAAATGATCATTATAAGCTTATCATTGCTGCTAATTGAGTAAAGGTTTATAAGTGAATCATAATACATGTCATCACGCAGTATGGGATTGATTAGATTACTTGGAGGCTTTGTCATATATATTTGAGTGTGAAATTTTGTCACAGTATGGAAAATTGAGCTAGCATAACGTGGGTGTTGGATTCATGTCATTCTGAGCTCTAAATCAAAAGATACGGACGATTTAGTGCAGAAATGTGAAGTTGATTGGTCAGTTCAATTGATCATTCTAAGCTGATCATTGGTGCTCATTGAGTAAAGGCTTATAAGTGAAGCATAATGCATGGCATCACGCAGTTTGGGATATAATGGATTACTTGGAGGGCTTGTTGTATCTATTTGAGTATGTAATTTTGTAACAATATAGAAAAGTGAGCTAACATAACGTGGTCAATGGATTCATGTCATTTTGAGCTCTAAATCAAAAGTTACGAACGATTTAGTGTGGATATGTCAAGTTGATTGGGTAGTTCAACAAATCATTCTGAGCTGATCATTGGTGCTAATTGACTAAAAGCTTATAAGTGAAGCATAATGCATGGTATGACAGAATTTGGGATAGATTAGATTATTTGGATGCTTTGTCGTATCTATTTGAATCTTAAAATTTGTCATATTATAGAAAATTGAGCTAGAATAACGTGCGTGTTGGATTCATGTCATTCTCAGCTCTAAATCAAAAGTTACAGATGATTTAGTGCGGACATATCAAGTTGATTGGTCAGTTCAAATAATCATTTTAAGCTTATCATAGTTGCTCCTTGAGTAAAGGCTTACAAGTGGAGCATAATGCATGGCATCACACAGTTTGTGATAGATTTGAATATTTGGAGTATTTCTCTAATCTATTTGAATTTGAAAATTTGTCATTGTATAGAAAATTGAGCTAGCACTACGTGGGCATTGGATCATGTCATTCTGAACTCTAAATCAAAAGATATGGATGATTTAGTGAGGAGATGTCAAGTTGATTGATCAGTTCAAATGATTAATCTAAACTGATCGTTGGTGCTTATTGAGTAAAGCCTTATAAGTAAAGCATAATGCATGGCATCATGCAGTTTGGGATAGATTGGATTACTTGGAGGCTTTGTCGTATATATTTGAGTCTGAAATTTTGTCACAATATAGAAAATTGAGCTAGCATAATGTGGGCATTGGATTCCTATCATTCTAAGCTTTAAATCAAAAGTTACGGACGATGTAGTGTGGAAATATCAAGGTTATTGGTCAGTTCAAATGATCATTTTAAGCTTATCATTGGTGCTCATTGAGTAAATGCTTGTAAGTGAAGCATAATGCATGGCATCACGCCATTTGGCATAGATTGGATTACTTGGAGGCTTTGTCGAATCTATTTGAATATAAAATTTTGTCACAATATTAAAAACTAAGCTGGCATTATGTGGGCATTGGATTCATGTCATTCTGATCTCTAAAGCAAAAGTTATGGACAATTTAATGCGGAAATGTCAAGTTGATTGGGCAGTTCAACTGATCATTCTAAGTTGATCATTGCATTACAAGAACCATCAAATTCCCGAAGGTGAATTTCGTCGGCAATCCGTCGGGAATAGCTATTCCCATCTACTTTTCGAAAACAGATGCTCGTCGGGACTATTTCGTCGGAAATCAATTTTCATCGGGAAGGGATCGGGAATTACTGACGGTTTGACAATAAATGTCATCGTCAGACCCTTCCGATAGATAGACGATGGCTTCATGCCGTCGGCAAATACCGATAGATATTCGATGGGTTCATTTTATCGGAAATTCTCGACGTATTTGCGATGGATTTAGTCAGTCGGGCCGTCGATGTTTTCCGATGACCGTTACCATCGGGAATGTGAACCTATGGTGTATTCTGACGGTTTTCACCCGTTGAGAGTTAACCGACATACTTCTGACGGAAACGTCCGTCGGGAATTTCCGATGACTGCGTCCGTCGGAAATAACCAAATAATTAAAAAAACTAGAATATTTATTTTTTTAAAATTATTTATTAAATTTTGTAAAAATATATTTATAAAAATATTAAAATAATTAATATGTATATTAAATTTAATTAATATTTTTAAATATTTTAAAAAATATTATTATAATTAATAAAAATAATAATTCTAATTATAAATATAATAATTGTTTAATTTGTTTTAAGATATCTGCGAATCCTTGATGACAATCATTAGAAAATAGTGAATGTAAATGCCTTTGCCTCTTCGGTCGATCTTCCGGTTTCCCGAACTAGTGCTCGAGATGACCTCAGTGCTGGAAGATTCCCAATAACGAATAAAATCGTTCCAAACCGACTCATTCAACTCTGTTAATTTGTATTTTTTCTTTTTCCATTTTTGTTTCCACTCGTTTATGTGACGGAAAAATTGTACTGCATCCTCTTTTTGAAAAGCTTCTTCCACCAATTTTGTGTTCATGGGATCCCATGTAAAATTTTCCTTCGAAATTTACTTATATATTACTAAAAATTATTATTAAAAACTATTTAAAACAATTATATATTTAAAATAAATTAACGTACCGCAGACGTTCTGAACTAAATCTGATGTTGTTCGTACGAAATATCTCTAAATTTTGTATATGGTTTGTTCAAAAGAAAATGAAACATCTTTCATATAGATTTGGTTATTCCGTTGTTTGAAATATCAAACCTATGAATTTTTATTGGAATAACGTCAAAATAATTATTTTAAATATAATTATAGAAAATTTAATTTACCATGTCGAGTTTTCTTGACGTATCGGATCGAGAAAAGGAAGAAGTTTACGACTAAACTGTTGAAGCAATTTTTCAATTCTCATTGGTCGAAAAAAATCAGTTGCAAATTCTAGAACTTGAGTTGGTATACAACTCGTAGTAGAGAACTCACCATGTCTATGACTCTTTTTACGACCTATGATTGTGATATTTTATCAATTTATCTATATTTATTATTTACCATTTTCTCTTCGAACTATTAAATTATTTAAAATAATAATCAATTATGTTTATTTTTATACTTTTGATAAAATTAACGTTTATTATTTGGAGTAATATCATACTATTATTTGATAGAATATCATAAAATAAAAAATATTAATACTATTTAAGATAAAATAATAATTTTATTAAAGTAATTTTTTGTATTTATTAGTTATACTAAACCCATGTACGCGAATTATAATTTAATACTTTATAGTCATTAATAAAAATAAAAAAGTTTAAAAAAAAATTAGATAGTGATGAGATAGTTAACAAATATCCACAAATAAAAAATAGTTGGTTTGGTGTTATAGTTTTTGTAAACTAAAAGAGTTATTAATTTATACATAAATTATTTATCATAATACTATATATATTATATGGAGACATATATGAAAATTACATCTCAGTTGAAAAATCTATCTTATTTTTGTAATTAGATATTCAAAATTTAAGACATTCACACGTTCCTGTTAGGGAGCCTTTTTCATTTATTTTCAAAATCAAAATACAAAGCCTTCCCTGATACAGCAAGAAAAAGAAAAGAAAACAGGTACGTTGGTTCTAACGTAGGAACAAAATTTGGTTTTGTGTAGATATGAATTGGTGAGAGAAAGATAATCTTGCTAGGCTTTTAGATCACATATGCTTTCATATATAACATTATTCTGTTATTTTATTATTAATTTTCAAAATTTTTTATTAAATATTTTTAAAATATATTTATTAAAAATCTATTTATTAAAAATATTAAAATAATTTTACTATATTAAATTAAATTAATATTTTTAAATATTTTAAAATTATAATATAATTAATAAAAATAATATTTTAAGTATAAATATAATAATAATTAAATAACTGTTTTAAAATACAAATTACAACAGAGAGGCAGGAGGAGAAGGAGGAGAAAAATAGTCATCAAAAAACTTGTTTCTCATCATTTCTACAATATTTTTGAGATTATTATCTCTATTTTCATAGCCGTCATTTTTTCTTTTAGCTGTTCATACTACTCGTTTCTAGCTGCAAATGTTGCGCCACCGGTATCTCCAACTCTCCCGAGTCATGGATGACAACACTTAAAAAATAGTACTTCCTCTAAAAACAAAAAAAATATTATTAGAAAATTATTATAATATTATTTATATAAAAAATCAAACTTACATCAAGTACAAGACGGTTAATCTCATAACGAGGCAATTCGGAGACCGAAGATGAAGAACCAACTTGAGATTGTTGGGTTAAAATATCACGTTTTTTCTTATTTATTATTTCGATGATCTCACTAATGAGACCATCTTGTATGCGACTGGTATTTTTGTTCGTGTGGACGGTCTCGAGAAGTTGCAAGTGACCTGGAGGCGCTCCAATTTCTTGTGTCTAAAATTAAAAAAATTCTAAATTAATAATTTAAAAATTTTCAAATAATAATAAATAAATTAATATAATAATTAATTTACCAATCGATCGGCTCGTTTTAGAAAACTACTCGATCCGGCATTCTGAATATAAATGCCTTTGCCTCCTCGGTCGTTCTTCCGGTTTCCCGAATTAGTTCTCGAGATAACCTCAGAGCTGAAAAATTCCCAATAACGAATAAAGTCTTCCAAACCGACTCATTCAACCCTCTTGGTTTATCGTTTCCCTTTTTCCATTTTTGTTTCCACTCGTTCATGTGGCGAGAAAATTGTACTACAACCTCTTTTTCGAAAGCTTCTTCCACCAATTTTGTGTTCATGGGATCCCATGTAAATTATTGTTGCAAAATTTACTTATATATTAATAAGAAATATTATTAAAAACTATTTAAACCAATTATATATTTAAAAATTAAATAGCGTACCGCAAACATGCTAACCAAATCTAACGTTCTTCGTACAGAATATCTCTAAATTTTGTATATGGTTTGTTCAAAAGAGAATGAATCATCTTTAATATCGATTAGCTTATTTTGTGTTTGAAATATCAAACCTACGAATTTTTATTAGAGTAGCGTTTAAAAAATTATTTTAAATATAATTATAAAATAGCGTTAAAATAATTATTTTAAATATAATTATAGAAAATTTTATTTACCATGTCGAATTTCCTTGATGCCTCTGATCGAAAAAAGTAAGAAGTTCACGACCAGGTTGCTGAACCAATTCTTCAATAGTCATTGGTCGTAAAGAATCATTTGTAGATTCTGAAACTTGAATTGGTATACAACTCCGAGTATACGACTCACCACGTCTTTGGTACTCTTGATACGATCTATGTTTGTGACATTTAATCAATCTATTTAAATTTAAAATTTAGCATTTTCTTTTTGAAATATTTAAATTTTTAAATACTAAATATAAACATATAATTTTAAATGTTTATGATATTTTTGTAAAAAGTAATTTATATTGCTAAAATTATTATTAAAATACTGCTTAAAGTCCGCAAGAGGACAATGTGACAGTTACCAAATCGAACACAAATCAAAAATTTTAAATATCCAAACATATCACATATTTTTATAATACCAAAATAACCGAAACTATCCAAAATCGAAAAATATAGGTACAAACCTATAATATTTATTAAATTTATAATTTATAGTTTTTAGTGATTTAAAAACAATTCATGACCGAACATATATGACGGTATATTAGTATCTACCATTATTATTGCAGTAAAAACACTCATCCAACTATCAATACTACTGGACTAATTTGGGACACAACTTTTGTTCAAGAACCATATTTCAAGAGAACTATTTACTAATATATTCTTCTTAAAATCATATGTAAAAATTCTAAGTCACTAATGTCTCATATTTTTGAATCAGCCTTTAACTTATCTTATCCTAATTGAACACACTACAATGAACATTACTTTGCTTCATTGTTGTTATCAATAGAACATGTTTCCTAACTCCATCTATCTCTTCTATATCTACAAAACCATTGTACCAACATATTCGAACTGTCAGTTCCTTCAAAGATATCTTACATCCAGAAACATGTGACTTGTGTGAGACACCAACTTATAACATTTAGCATTTCACTATAGAACCCTTGAAATTACTCTCTTATTGTAAACACCACTCTCACTCTGTAACACATTTATTTCGAAGCTTGTGTCTTAAGAGATTATTATTGCTATTTTTGTTGATTTGGATATCTATATAGGATCTATAAAATTTTCATTACCAACCGTTCTATCTAATTGATTTATCGGACTGATGTCATCCCGCTCATGAAAATGAGTTTCCTTTGTACGGAAAATCAAGCAATTATTCGATGAAAACATGAAACAACGATCAAGATTTTTAAAGTGCTCTTTTATGAAGTTGGTTCCCATCCCTTGATAATTCGATGCTAAAACGTTCATCCTAACAGACCACCAAAACCGATTCTACTTTGCTCCGTAAACACCTAAAATCAATAGAAATAATAGTTTAAAAAACTTACATGTTGACGACGAGAAACGGCAACGACGAGAAACAGCGAGGAGGAGAAACAGCGATGAGGAGAAACGACGATCGAGAGAAACGAAGAGAGTAATGCGAAACGGCGAGAGAGAGAGGAGAAGAAAAAGTTGTAGGTTATATTCGATATTTCCGACGGCAATTTCCGTCGGGAATCCATCGGAATTCAATGAATTTTTGTGAAACCCCGCGTTGTTAATTATGTTTCCCGCATAAATCCGTCGAAAATCCGTCGGACTCTTTAAACACCATGCATGATCAACAAATAGTCTGCCCACGTTGCAAATACGTTTTGATGGGTTTCCGATGGATTTCCGACAGATTTACCAAGGCCGTCGGAAATCCGTCGGATGCCAGAGTCAATATTTCGAAAAAATATTTATATATAGTTAAAGTATAAAAATCAACGTCTATATATTTAAATTGTTTAACTCAACGTGTAGATATGATTTTCTACACAAAATATAATCATCTATATATGATCCAATAAAATATAAATAAAATGGTATAATTATTTTGGGTCCAATCGATTATTTATTATCGATTATTTATAATTATTTTATAATTTATTCTGATTATAATGATCTGAAATGAAGTATTATCAGAAAAAGATAATTTATATATAATAATAGTATGGAAAAATATAAACATTATTATCATAAATTTAATCTGAATCTGATGAACATTCCGAATTAGCTAAATTTTGGTCGTCAAACTCACCAATCTCTTCTTCTGAATCTTGAAACACGTTTTAATCTTCGTTCGTGGTGTCATCAACAACAATGTTAACTTCAAGAGAAGTGTCTATGTAACCTAAGTTACCAATTGTGCTTTGTTGCACAAGGTCTTGTTCGGTAATACCACATACCATTCCTCTAGGATGTATTGAGGTTACTGTAATCCAAGGATCATGCTTGTTCCTCACACGAGAATATCGAATGTAACATAATAGAACACAATACACCTCAAATCAATCATTTCTGTATAGTGAACTTCTAATATTTCACGAAGAACACCGTTCTATATATAATTCCTCATTAAGTAAAGGCTTACAAGAGAAGCATGATGCATGACATCACGCAGTTTGGGATAGATTGGATTATTTCGAGGCTTTGTCGAATCTATTTGAGTTTGAAAATTTGTCATTGTATAAAAAATTGATCTAGCATTACGTGGGCATTAGATTAATGTCATTCTTAGCTCTAAATAAAAAGTTACGAACGATTTAGTGCGCACATATCAAGTTGATTGGCCAGTTCAAATGATCATTCTAAGCTGATCATTGGTGCTCATTGAGTAAAGGCTTATAAGTGAAGCATTGAAGCATAATACATGACATCACGCACTTTGGGATAGATTGGATTAATTGGATGCTTTATCATATCTATTTGAGTCTAAAAATTTGTCATAGTATAGAAAATTTAGCTAGTATAACGTGGAAGTTGGTTTCATGTCATTCTGGGGTCTAAATCAAAAGTTACCGTCGATATAGTGCGAACATGTCAAGTTGATTGGCCAGTTCAACTGATCATTTTAAGCTGATCATTGGTGCTCACTGAGTAAACGCATATAAGGGAAGCATAATGCATGACATCACGTAGTCTTAGATTGTATTACTTGGACGCTTTGTTGTATCTATTTGAATTTGAAATTCTGTCATAGTATAGAAAATATAGCTAGGATGACGTGGGAGTTGGATTCATGTCATTCTAAGCTCTAATCAAAAGTTACGGATGATTTTGTGCGCACTTGTCAAGTTGATTGGCTTGTTCAACTTATCATTCTAAGCTGATCATTAGTGCTCATTGAGTAAAGGCTTATAAGTGAAGATTAATGCATAACATCATGCAGTTTGGGATAGATTGCATAACTTGGTGGCTTTGTCGTATCTATTTGAGTTTGAAATTTTGTCATAGTATAGAAAATTGAGCTAGCATAACGTGGGTGTTGGATTCATGTCATTTTGAGCTCTAAATCAAAAGTTATGGACGATTTAGTGCGGACATGTCAAGTTGATTTGTCAGTTCAAATGATCATTCTAAGGTGATCATAGGTGCTCATTGAGTAAAGGCTTATAAGTGAAGCATAATGCATGACATAATGCAGTTCGGGATATATTGGATTTCTTGAAGTCTTTGTCGAATCTATTCGAGTCTGAAAATTTGTGATTGTATAGAAAATTGGTCTAGCATTACGTGGGCATTGGATTCATGTCACTATGAGCTCAAAATCAAAAGTTATGGACGATTTAGTATGGACATGTCAAGTTGATTAGCCAGTTCAGCTGATCATTCTAAGACGATCATTGGTCCTCCTTGAGTAAAGGCTTATAAGTGAAACATAATGCATGACATCACGTAGTATGGGATAGATTGGATTACTTGGAGGCTTTGTCGAATCTATTTGAGTGTGAATTTTTTCATAGTATAGAAAATTAAGTTAGCATAACGTGGGCGTTGGATTCATGTTATTATGAGCTCTAAATCAAAAATTACGATCGATTTAATGCGGACATGTCAAGTTTATTGGTCAGTTTATATGATCATTCTAATCTGATCCTTGGTGCTCATTGAGTAAAGGCTTATAAGTGAAGCATAATCCATGGTATCACGCAGTTTGGGATATATTGGATAACTTGTAGGCTTTGTCGTATTTATTTGAGTATGAAATTTTGTCACAATATTAAAAACTAAGCTAGCATTATGTGGGCATTGGATTCATGTCCTTTTGAGCTCTAAATCAAAAGTTACGGGCGATTTAGTGCGGACATATCAAGTGGATTGGGTAGTTCAACTGATCATTCTAAGCTGGTCATTGGTGCTCGTTGAGTAAATGCTTATAAGTGAAGCATAATACATGACATCATGCACTTTGGGATAGATTGGATTATGTTTTGTAAGCTTTGTCGTATCAATTTGAGTCTGAAATTTTGTCATATTATAGAAACCTGAGCTAGCATAACGTAGGCGTTGGCTTCATGTCATTCTGAGCTCTAAACCAAAAGCTACGGACGATTCAGTATGCACATATCAAGTTGATTGGTCAGTTCAAATGGCAGTTCTTAGCTGATCATAGATGCTCATTGAGTAAAGGCTTATAAGTGAAGCATAATCCATGGCATCACGCAGTTTGGGATAGATTATATTACTTGGAGGCTTTGTCGTATATATTTGTGTCTAAGATTTAGTCACAGTATAGAAAATTGAGCTAGAATAACGTGGGCTGTGGATTCATGATATTTTAAGCTATAAATCAAAAGATATTGAAGATTTAGTGCGTACATGTCAAGTTGGTTGGTCAGTTCAAATGATCATTCTAAGCTGATCATTGGTGCTCATTGAGTAAAGGCGTATAAGTGAATCATAATGCATGGCATCACGCAGTTTGTGATAAATTGGATTACTTCGAGGCTTCGTCATATCTATTTGAGTCTGAAATTTTGTCACAAAATAGAAAATTGAGCTAGCACAACATGGGCATTGGATTCATGCCATTTGGAGCTCTAAATCAAAAGTTAAACACGATTTGCTGCGTACATATCAAGTTGATTGGTCAGTTCATATGATCATTCTAAGCTGATCATTTGTGCTCATTGAGTAAAGACTTATAAGTGAAGTATAATGCATAGCATCACATAGTTTTGGATAGATTGGATTACTTGGAGGCTTTGTCGTATATATTTGAGGCTGAAAGTTTGTCACAATATAGAAAATTGAGCTAGCATAATGTGGTCATTGGATTCTTGTCATTCTGAGCTCTAAATCAATAGATAAGAACGATTTTGTGCAAAAATATCAAGTTGATTAGTCAGTTCAAATGATCATTCTAAGCTGATCATTGGTGCTCATTGAGTAAAGGCTTATAAGTGAAGCATAATACATGACATCACACACTTTGGGATAGATTGGATTAATTGGATGTTTTGTTGTATCTATTGTAATCTGAAAATTTGTCATTGTATAGAAAATTGAGCTAGCATAACGTGGGCGTTGGTTTCATGTCATTCTAAGCTACAAATCAAAAGTTACGGACGATTTAGTACGCACGTATCAAGTTGATTGGTCAGTTCAAGTGATAATTCTAAGTTGATCATAGGTGCTCATTGAGTAAAGGCTTATAAGTGAAGTATAATGCATGGCATCACGCAATTTGGGATAGATTGGATTAATTGGATGCTTTGTGGTATCTGATTGAATCTGAAAGTTTGTCATTGTATAGAAAATTGAGCTAGCATTACTTGGGCATTGGATTCCTATCATTCTTAGCTCTAAATCAAACGTTACGGACGATTTAGTGCGGATATGTCAAGTTGATTGGCCAGTTCAAATGATCATTCTAATCTGATCATTGGTGCTCATTGAGTAAACGCTTATAAGTAAAGCATAATGCATGACATCACGTAGTCTGGGATAGGTTGTATTACTTGAAGGCTTGGTCGTTTTGAGTTGAATCTGAAATTTTGCCATAGTATAGAAACTTAAGCTAGCATGACGTGGGCGTTGGATTCATGTCATTCTTAGTTCTAAATCAAAAGTTAAGGACAATTTTGTGCGCTTATGTCAAGTTGATTGGCCAGTTCAACTGATCATTCTAAGCTGATAATTGGTGCTCAAAGAGTAAAGGCTTATAAGTGAAGCATAATGCATGGACATCACACAGTCTGGGATAGATTGGATTACTTAGAGACTTTGTCGTATCTATTTGAGTCCAAAACTTCGTCATAGTATAGAAAATTAAGCTAGCATGACGTGGGTGTTGGATTCATGTCATTCTGAGGTCTAAATCAAAAATTACGGACGATTTTATGCGCACATGTCAAGTTGATTGGCCAGTTCAAATGATCATTCTAAGCTGATCATAGGTGCTCATTGTGTAAAGGCTTATAAGTGAAGCTTAATACATAACATCACGAAATTTGGGATAGATTGGAATACTTGGAGGCTTTGTCGTATCTATTTGAGTCTGAAATTTTGTCATAGTATAGAAAATTGAGCTAGAATAACGTGGGTGTTGGATTCATGTCATTCTGAGCTCTAAATAAAAAGTTATGGACGATTTAGTGCGGACATGTCAAGTTGATTGGTCAGTTCAAATGATCATTCTAAACTGATCATAGGTGGTCATTGAGTAAAGGCTTATAAGTGATGCATAATGCATGACCTCACACAGTTTGGGATATATTGGATTATTTGAAGGTTTTGTCGAATCTATTTGAGTCTGAAAATTTGTCATTGTACAGAAAATTCGGCTAGCATTACGTTGGCGTTGGATTCATGTTATTTTGAGCTCTAAATCAAAAGTTACGGACGATTTAGTGCGTAGATGTCAAGTTGATTGGCCAGTTCAACTGATCATTCTAATCTAATAATTGGTGCTCATTGAGTAAAGGCTTATAAGTGAAGCATAATGCACGACATCACGTAGTATGGGATATATTGGATTACTTGGAGGCTTTGTCGAATTTATTTGAGTTTGAAAATTTTTCATAGTATAGAAAATTGAGTTAGCATAACGTGGGCGTTGGATTCATGTCATTCCTAGCTCTAAATCAAAAGTTACAGACGATTTATTGTGGATATGTCAAGTTGATTGGTCAGTTCAAATGATCATTCTAAGCTGATTATTGGTGCTCATTGAGTAAAGGCTTATAAGTGAAGCATAATTCATAACATCATGCACTTTGGGATAGATAGGATCACTTTAAGGCTTTGTCCTATCTATTTCAGTCTGAAAATTTGTCATTTCATAGAAAATAGGGCTAGCATTATGTGGGCATTGGATTCATGTCATTATGAGCTTTAAATCAAAAGTTACAGATGATTTAGTGCGGATATGTCAAGTTGATTGGCCTGTTCAAATGGCCATTCTAAGGTGATCATTGGTGCATATTGAGTAAAAGCTTATAAGTGAAGCATAATGCATGACTTCACACAGTTTGGGATAGATTGGATTACTTGGAGGCTTTGTCGTATCTTTTTGAGTGTGAAAATTTTCATTGTATAGAAAATTGACCTAGCATAACGTGGGTTTTGGATTCATGTCATTCTGACCTCTAAATTAAAAGTTACGAAAGATTTAGTGCGGACATGTCAAGGTTATTGGTCAGTTCAAATGACCAATCTAAGCTTATCATTGGTGCTCATTGAATAAAGGCATATAAGTGAAGCATAATGCACGGTATCACGTAGTTTTGTATAGATTGGATTACTTGGAGACTTTGTCATATTTATTTGAGATTGAAAATTTGTCACTGTATAGAAAATTGAGCTAGCATATCCTGGGCATTGGATTCATGTCATTCTGAGCTCTAAATCAAAAGTTACGGACGATTTAGTGTGGACATGTCAAATCGATTGGGCAGTTCAACTGATCATTCTAAGAAATCATTGGTTCTTTTTGAGTAAAGGGCTTATAAGTGAAGCATAATACATGACATTACACATTTTTGGATAGATTGGATTACTTGGAGACTTTTTCGTATCTATTTGAGTCTGAAACTCTGTCATAGTATAAAAAATTGACCTAGCGTAACGTGGGTATTGGATTCATATCATTCTTAGTTCTAAATCAAAAGTTAGGGACGATTTAGTGCGGACATATCAAGTTGGTTGATCAGTTCAAATGATCATTCTAAGCTGCTCATTGGTGGTCATTGAGTAAAGGCTTCTAAGTGAAGTATAATGTATGGCATCACATAGTTTTGGATAGATTGGGACTTGGAGGCTTCGTCGTATCTATTTGAGTCTGAAAATTTGTCACTGTATAGAAAATTGAGCAACCATAACGTGGGCGTTGGATTCATGTCATTCTGAGCACTAATTCAAAAGGTACGGACGATTTAGTGCAGACATGATAGGTTGATCGGTCAATTCAAATGATCATTCTAAGATGATCATTGGTGCTCATTGAGTAAAGGCTTATAAGTGAAGCATAATGTATGCCATCACTCTGTTTGGGATATGTTGGATTACTTGAAGGCTTTGTCGTATCTATTTTAGTCTGAAAATTTGTAGTAGAATAGAAATTTGAGCTAGCATAACGTGGGCGTTGGATTAATGTCATTCGGAGCTCTAAATCAAAAGTTACGGACGATTTCTTGCGGACATGTCAAGGTTATTGGTCAGTTCAATTGATCATTCTAAGCTGATCATTGGTGCTCATTGAGTAAAGGCTTATAAGTGAAGCATAATGCATGGCATGACGCAGGTTGGGATAGATTGGACTACTTGGATGCTCTGTCGTATCTATTTGAGTCTGATAATTTTTCATTTCATAGAAAATTGAGCTACCATTACGTGGGCATTAAATTCATGTCATTCCGAGTTCGAAATCAAAAGTTACAAACGGTTTAGTGCGGACATGTCAAATTGATTGGGCAGTTTAACTGATCATTCAAAGATGATCATTGGTGCTGATTGAGTAAAGGCATATAAGTAAAGCATAGTGCATGGCATCACACAGTTTGGGTTATATTGGATTACTTGAAGGTTTTAACGTATCTATTTGAGTCTGAAAAATTTGTCATTGTATAGAAAATTGAGCTAGCATAACGTGGGCATTGGATTAATGTCACTATGAGCTCTAAATCAAAAGTTGCGAACGATTTACTGCGGACATATCAAGTTGATTGGGCAGTTCAACTAATCATTCTAAGCTGATCATTGGTGCTCATTGAATAAACGCTTATAAGTGAAGCATAATGCATGACATCACACAGTTTGGGATATATTGGATTCCTTGGAGGCTTTGTCATATCTATTTAAGACTGAAATTTTTTCATAGTACAGGAAATTGAGCTACCATAATGTGGGCGTTAGATTCATGTCATTCTGAGATCTAAATCAAAAGTTAGAGACGATTTAGTGCGGACATGTCAAGGTTATTGGTCAGTTCAAATGATCAATCGAAGCTTATCATTGGTGCTCATTGAGTAAATGCTTATAAGTGAAGCATAATGCATGGTATCACACAGTTTGGGATAGATTGGATTACTTGAATTCTTTGTCATATCTATTTGTGATTGAAAATTTGTCATTGTATAGAAAATTGAGGTAGCATATCGCGGGCATTGGATTCTTGTCATTCTGACATCTAAATCAAAAGTTATGGACGATTTAGTGTGGACATGTCAAATTGATTGGGCAATTCAACTGATCATTCTAACCTGATCATTGGTGCTCCTTGAGTAAAGGTTTATAAGTGAAGCATAATCCATAACATCACACAGTTTTAGAGACATTGGATTGCATGTAGGCTTTGTCATATCTATTTGAGTCTGAAATTTTTTCATAGTATAGAAAATTGAGCTAACATAACGTGGGCGTTGGATTCATGTCATTCTGAGATCTAAATCAAGAGTTACAGATGATTTAGTGCTGACATATCAAGTTGACTAATCAGTTCAAATGATCATTATAAATTGATCATTGGTGATCATTGAGTAAAGGCTTATAAGTGTAGCATAATGCATGGCATCACGCAGTTTTGGATATATTGGATTATTTGGAGGCTTTGTTGTATCTATTTGAGTCTAAAATTTTTCATTGTATAGAAAATTGAGGTAGCATAACGTGGGCGTTGGATTCATATCATTATGAGCCCTAATCAAAAGTTACGGATGATTTAGTGCAGTCATGCCAAGTTGATTGGTCAGTTCAAATGATCATTCCAAACTGATCATTGGTGTTCATTGAGTAAAGGCTTATAAGTGAAGCATAATGCATGGCATCACTCAGTTTGGGATAGATTGGACTACTTGGATGCTTTGTCATATCTATTTTAGTCTGAAAATTTGTAGTAGTATGAAAATTGAGCTAGCATAACATGGGCATTGGATTCATGTCATTGAACTCTAAATCAAAAGAAACGGATTTAATTTAGTGCGGACATTTCAAGTTGATTGGTCAGTTCAAATGATCATTCTAAGCTGATCATTGGTGCTCATTGAGTAAAGGCTTATAAGTGAAGCATAATGAATGACATCACTCAGTTTGGGATAGATTAGATTACTTGGAGGCATTGTCATATCTATTTGAGTCTGAAAATTTGTCATTGTATAGGAGATTGAGCTTGCATTATGTGGGCATTGGATTCATGTCATTCAGAGCTCTAAATCAAAAGTTACCGACGATTTAGTGCGAACATATCAAGTTGATTAATCAGTTCAAATGATCATTATAAA
Organism: Pugionium cornutum; assembly: GCA_018901935.1. NCBI lineage: Eukaryota > Viridiplantae > Streptophyta > Magnoliopsida > Brassicales > Brassicaceae > Pugionium > Pugionium cornutum. Next base: position 14,085,477 of record CM032165.1, on the reverse strand, counting down.
CTGATCATTGGTGATTACTGAGTAAAGGCTTATAAGTGAAGCATAATGCATGACACCACACAGTTTTGGATATATTGGATTATTTGGAGGCTCTGTTGTATCTATTTGAGTCTAAAATTTTTTCATTGTATAGAAAACTGAGGTAGCATAATGTGGGCGTTGCATTCATGTCATTATGAGCCCTAATCAAAAGTTACGGATGATTTAGTGCAGTCATGCCTAGTTCATTGGTCAGTTCAAATGATCATTCCAAACTGATCATTGGTGCTCTTTGAGTAAAGGCTTATAAGTGAAGCATAATGCATGGCATCACTCAGTTTGGGATATATTGGATTACTTGTAGGCTTTGTCGTATTTATTTTAGTGTGAAATTTTGTAGTAGTATAGAAAATCGAGTTTGCATAACGTGGACATTGGATTCATGTCATTTTGAACTTTAAATCAAAAGAAACGGAGAACTTAGTGCGGACATTTCAAGTTGATTGGTCAGGTGAAATGATCATTCTAAGCTGATCATTGGCGCTCATTGAATAAAGGCTTCTAAGTGAAGCATAATGATTGACATCACTCAGTTTGGGATAGATTAGATTACTTGGAGGATTTTTCGTATCTATTTGAGTCTGAAAATTTGTCACTGTATAGAAAATTGAGCTAGCATTACGTGGCCATTGGACTCATGTCATTTTGAGCTCTAAATCAAAAGTTACGGACGATTTAATGCGGATATGTCAAGTTGATTGGCCAATTCAAATGATCATTCTAAGGTGATCATTGGTGGTGATTGAGTAAAGGCTTATAAGTGAAGCATAATGAATTGCATCACGTAGTTTTGAATAGATTGGATTACTTGATGGCTTTGTCGTATCTATTTGAGTCTAAAATTTTTTCATTGCATAGAAAACTGAGCTAGCATAACATGGGCGTTGGATTCATGTCATTCAGAGGCCTAATCAAAAGTTACAGTTGATTTAGTGCAGACATGCCAACTTGATTGGTCAGTTCAAATGATCATTCTAAGCTGATCATTGGTGCTCATTGAGTTAAGGCTTATAAGTGAATCATAATGCATGCCATCACTCAGTTTGGAATATATTGTATTACTTGGAGGCTTTAACGTATCTATTTTAGTTTGGAATTTTGTAGTAGTATAGAAAATTAAGCTAGCATAATGTGGGCATTGGATACATGTCATTCTGTGCTTTAAATCAAAAGAAACGGGCGATTTAGTGCGTCAATTTCAAGTTGAGTGGTCAGGTTAAATGATCATTCTAAGTTGATCATTGGTGCTCATTGAGTAAAGGCTTATAAGTGAAGCATAATGAATGACATCAGTCAGTTTATGATAGATGAGATTACTTGGAGTATTTTTCGTATCTATTTCAGCTGAAAATTTGTCATTGTATAGAAAATCGAGCTAGCATAACGTGGGGATTGGATTCATGTTATTCTAAATTCTAAATTATAAGCTACGGACGATTTAAAACGCATATGTCAAGTTGATTGGGAAGTTCAACTGATCATTCTAAACTAATCATTGGTGCTCCGTGGGTAAAGGCTTATAAGTGAAGCATAGTGCATGACATCACACAGTTTTTGATAGATTTGATTACTTGTATGCTTTTTCATATCTATTTGAGTCTGAAAATTTGTCATAGTATAGAAAATTTAGCCAGCATAACGAGGGTGTTGGATTCATGTCACTCTGAGATCTAAATCAAAAGTTACGGACGACTTAGTGTGTACTTATCAAGTTGATTGATTAGTTCAAATGATCATTCTAAGCTGATCATTGGTGCTCATTGAGTAAGGGCTTATAAGTGAAGCATAAAGCATGGCATCACGCAGTTTTGGATATACTGGACTACTTGGAGGCATTGTCGTATCTATTTGAATCTGAAAATTTGTCATTGTATATGAGATTGAGCTTGCATTATGTGGGCATAGGATTCATGTTATTCAGAGCTCTAAATCAAAAGTTACAGATGATTTAGTTCGGACATTTCAAGTTGATTGGCCAGTTACAGTGATCATTCTAAGGTGACCATTGGTGCTCATTGAGTAAAGGCTTATAAGTGAAGCATAATATATGACATCACACAGTTTGGGATACATTGGATTACTTGTTGGCTTTGTCATATATATTTGAGTCTAAAAATTTGTCATTGTATAGAAAGTTGAGCTAGCATAACATGGTCATTGGATTCATGTCATTCTGAGCTCTAAATCAAAAGTTATGGAAGATTTAGTGTGGACATGTCAAGATTATTGGTCAGTTCAAATGATAAATCTAAGCTGATCATTAGTGCTCATTGAGTAAAGGCTTATAAGTAAAGCATAATGCATGGTATCACGCAGTTTGGGATAGATTGGATTACTTTGAGAATTTGTTGCATCTATTTGAGTTTGAAAATTTGTCATTGTATAGAAAATTGAGCTAGCATAACGTGGGCATTGGTTTCATGTCATTCTGAGCTCTAAATCAAAAGTTACCGACGATTTAGTGCGGACATGTCAAGTTGATTGAGCAGTTCAACTGATCATTCTAAGCTGATCATTGGTGCTCATTGAGTAAAGGCTTATAACTGATGCATAATGCATGACATCACACTGTTTGGGATAGATTGGATTATTTGGAGGCTTTGTCCTATCTATTTGAGTCTGAAAATTTGTCAATGTATATAAAATATAGCAAGCATTACGTGGGCATTGGATTCATGTTATTCAGAGCTCTAAATCAAAAGTTACGGATGATTTAGTGCGGACATGTCAAGTTGATTGGTCAGTTCAAATGATCATTCTAAGCTGATCATTGGTGCTCATTGAGTAAAGGCTTATAAGTGAAGCATAATGCATGGCATCACCAAGTTTGGGATATATTGGATTATTTGGAGGCTTTGTCGTATCTATTTGAGTCTGAAAATTTGTCATTGTATTGGAGATTGAGCTAGCATTATGTGCGCATTGGATTCATTTCATTCAGAGCTCTAAAACAAAAGTTACCGATGATATAGTGCGGACATTTTAAGTTGATTGGCCAGTTCAGCTGATCATTATAAGGTGATCATTGGTGCTCATTGAGTAAAGGCTTATAAGTGAAGCATAAGATATGACATAACTCAGTTTGGGATAGATTGGATTACTTGGAGGCTTTTTTGTATATATTTGAGTCTAAAAATTTGTCATTGTATAGAAAATTGAGCTAGCATTACGTGGGCATTGGACTCATGTCATTCAGAGCTCTAAGTCAAAAGTTACGATGATTTAATGCGGACATGTCAAGTTGATTGGTCTGTTAAAATGATCATTCTAAGCTAATCATGGGTTCCCATTGAGTAAAGGCTTATAAGTGAAGCATAATGCATGGTATCACACAGTTTGGGATAGATTGGATTACTTGAAGGCTTTGTCATATCTATTTGAGTCTGAATATTCGTCATTTTATAGAAAATTGAGCTAGCATAACGTAGGCATTGGATTCATGTCATTCTGAGCTCTAAATCCAAAGTTACAGACGATTTAGTGCGCACATGTCAAGTTGATTGGGAAGTTCAACTGATCATTCTAAGCTGATCATTGGTGTTCCTTGGGTAAAGCCTTATAAGTGAAGCATAATGCATGACATCACACAGTTTTGGATAGATTGCATTATGTGGAGGCTTTGTCATATATATTCGAGTCTGAAAATTTGTCATACTATAGAAAATGGAGCTAGTATAATGTGGGCGTTGGATTCATGTCATTCTCAGATCTAAATCAAAAGTTACGGACGATTTAGTGAGGACATATCAAGTTAATTGATCAGTTCAAATGATCATTCTAAGCTGATCATTGGTGGTCATTGAATAAAAACTTATAAGTGAAGCACAATGCATTATATCACGCAGTTTGGAATAAATTGGATTACTTGGATGCTTTGTCATATCTATTTGAGTTTGAACTGTTTTTATAGTATAGAAAATTGAGCTAGCATAACGTTGGCGTTGGATTCATGTCATTCTCAGATCTAAATCAAAAGTTACGGACGATTTAGTGAGGACATATCAAGTTAATTGATCAGTTCAAATGATCATTCTAAACTGATCATTGGTGCTCATTGAGTAAAAACTTATTAGTGAAGCACAATGCATTACATCACTCAGTTTGCAATAAATTGGATTACTTGGATGCTTTGTCGTATCTATTTGAGTTTGAATTGTTTTCATAGTATAGAAAATTGAGCTAGCATAACGTGGGCGTTGGATTCATGTCATTCAGAGCTCTAAATCAAAAGTTACGGACGATTTAGTGAGGACAAGTAAAGTTGATTGGTCAGTTCAAATGACCATTCTAAGCTAATAATTGGTGTTCATTGAGTAAAGGCTTATAAGTGAAGCATAATGCATGGTACGGCGCAGTTTGAAATAGATTGGATTAGTAAGAGGTTTTGTCGTATCTATTTGAGTATGAAAATTTGTCATTTTATAGAAAATTGAGCTAGCATAACGTGGGCATTGGATTCATCCCACTCTGAGTTCTAAATCAAAAGTTACGGACGATTTACTGTGGACATGTCAAGTTGATTGGCCAGTTCAACTGATCATTATAAGCTGATCATTGGTGCTCATTGAGTAAAGGCTTATAAGTGAAGCATAATGCGTGGCATCACCAAGTTTGGGATATATTGGATTACTTGGAGGCTTTGTCGTATCTATTCGAGTCTGGAAATTCGTCATTGAATAGAAAATTGAGCTAGCATTGCGTGGGCATTGGATTAATGTCATTCAGAGCTCTAAATCAAAAGTTACGGATGATTTAGTGCGGATATTTCAAGTTGATTGGCTAGTTCAACTGATCATTCTAAGCTGATCATTGGTGTTCATAGAGTAAAGGGTTATAAGTGAAGCATAATGCATGATATCACGCAGTTTGGGATAGAGTGGATTAATTGGAGGCTTTGTTGTACATATTTGAGTCTGAAAATTTGTCATTGTCTAAAAAATTGAGCTAGCATAACGTGGGCATTGGATTCATGTCATTCTGAGCTCTAAATCAAAACTTACGGACAATTTAGTGCGGAAATGCCAAGTTGATTGGGCAGTTCAACTAATGATTCTAAGCTGATCATTGGTGCTCATTGAATAGAGGCTTATAAGTGAAGCATAATGCATGACATCACGCAGTTTGAGATAGATTGGATTACTTGGAGACTTTGTCGTAGCTATTTGAGTCTGAAATTTTGTCATAGTATAGAAAATTGAGCTAGCATAACATGGGCGTTGGATTCATGTCATTCAGAGGCCTAATCAAAAGTTATAGTTGATTTAGTGCAGACATGCCAACTTGATTGGTCAGTTCAAATGATCATTCTAAGCTGATCATTGGTGCTCATTGAGTTAAGGCTTATAAGTGAATCATAATGCATGCCATCACTCAGTTTGGAATATATTGTATTACTTGGAGGCTTTAACGTATCTATTTTAGTTTGGAATTTTGTAGTAGTATAGAAAATTAAGCTAGCATAATGTGGGCATTGGATACATGTCATTCTGTGCTTTAAATCAAAAGAAACGGGCGATTTAGTGCGTCAATTTCAAGTTGAGTGGTCAGGTTAAATGATCATTCTAAGTTGATCATTGGTGCTCATTGAGTAAAGGCTTATAAGTGAAGCATAATGAATGACATCAGTCAGTTTATGATAGATGAGATTACTTGGAGTATTTTTCGTATCTATTTCAGCTGAAAATTTGTCATTGTATAGAAAATCGAGCTAGCATAACGTGGGGATTGGATTCATGTTATTCTAAATTCTAAATTATAAGCTACAGACGATTTAATACGCATATGTCAAGTTGATTGGGAAGTTCAACTGATCATTCTAAACTAATCATTGGTGCTCCGTGGGTAAAGGCTTATAAGTGAAGCATAGTGCATGACATCACACAGTTTTTGATAGATTTGATTACTTGTATGCTTTTTCATATCTATTTGAGTCTGAAAATTTGTCATAGTATAGAAAATTTAGCCAGCATAACGAGGGTGTTGGATTCATGTCACTCTGAGATCTAAATCAAAAGTTACGGACGACTTAGTGTGTACTTATCAAGTTGATTGATTAGTTCAAATGATCATTCTAAGCTGATCATTGGTGCTCATTGAGTAAGGGCTTATAAGTGAAGCATAAAGCATGGCATCACGCAGTTTTGGATATACTGGACTACTTGGAGGCATTGTCGTATCTATTTGAATCTGAAAATTTGTCATTGTATAGGAGATTGAGCTTGCATTATGTGGGCATAGGATTCATGTCATTCAGAGCTCTAAATCAAAAGTTACAGATGATTTAGTTTGGACATTTCAAGTTGATTGGCCAGTTACAGTGATCATTCTAAGGTGACCATTGGTGCTCATTGAGTAAAGGCTTATAAGTGAAGCATAATATATGACATCACACAGTTTGGGATACATTGGATTACTTGTTGGCTTTGTCATATATATTTGAGTCTAAAAATTTGTCATTGTATAGAAAGTTGAGCTAGCATAACATGGTCATTGGATTCATGTCATTCTGAGCTCTAAATCAAAAGTTATGGAAGATTTAGTGTGGACATGTCAAGATTATTGGTCAGTTCAAATGATAAATCTAAGCTGATCATTAGTGCTCATTGAGTAAAGGCTTATAAGTAAAGCATAATGCATGGTATCACGCAGTTTGGGATAGATTGGATTACTTTGAGAATTTGTTGCATCTATTTGAGTTTGAAAATTTGTCATTGTATAGAAAATTGAGCTAGCATAACGTGGGCATTGGTTTCATGTCATTCTGAGCTCTAAATCAAAAGTTACCGACGATTTAGTGCGGACATGTCAAGTTGATTGAGCAGTTCAACTGATCATTCTAAGCTGATCATTGGTGCTCATTGAGTAAAGGCTTATAACTGATGCATAATGCATGACATCACACTGTTTGGGATAGATTGGATTATTTGGAGGCTTTGTCCTATCTATTTGAGTCTGAAAATTTGTCAATGTATATAAAATATAGCAAGCATTACGTGGGCATTGGATTCATGTTATTCAGAGCTCTAAATCAAAAGTTACGGATGATTTAGTGCGGACATGTCAAGTTGATTGGTCAGTTCAAATGATCATTCTAAGCTGATCATTGGTGCTCATTGAGTAAAGGCTTATAAGTGAAGCATAATGCATGGCATCACCAAGTTTGGGATATATTGGATTATTTGGAGGCTTTGTCGTATCTATTTGAGTCTGAAAATTTGTCATTGTATTGGAGATTGAGCTAGCATTATGTGCGCATTGGATTCATTTCATTCAGAGCTCTAAAACAAAAGTTACCGATGATATAGTGCGGACATTTTAAGTTGATTGGCCAGTTCAGCTGATCATTATAAGGTGATCATTGGTGCTCATTGAGTAAAGGCTTATAAGTGAAGCATAAGATATGACATAACTCAGTTTGGGATAGATTGGATTACTTGGAGGCTTTTTTGTATATATTTGAGTCTAAAAATTTGTCATTGTATAGAAAATTGAGCTAGCATTACGTGGGCATTGGACTCATGTCATTCAGAGCTCTAAGTCAAAAGTTACGATGATTTAATGCGGACATGTCAAGTTGATTGGTCTGTTAAAATGATCATTCTAAGCTAATCATGGGTTCCCATTGAGTAAAGGCTTATAAGTGAAGCATAATGCATGGTATCACACAGTTTGGGATAGATTGGATTACTTGAAGGCTTTGTCATATCTATTCGAGTCTGAATATTCGTCATTTTATAGAAAATTGAGCTAGCATAACGTAGGCATTGGATTCATGTCATTCTGAGCTCTAAATCCAAAGTTACAAACGATTTAGTGCGCACATGTCAAGTTGATTGGGAAGTTTAACTGATCATTCTAAGCTGATCATTGGTGTTCCTTGGGTAAAGCCTTATAAGTGAAGCATAATGCATGACATCACACAGTTTTGGATAGATTGCATTATGTGGAGGCTTTGTCATATATATTCGAGTCTGAAAATTTGTCATACTATAGAAAATTGAGCTAGTATAATGTGGGCGTTGGATTCATGTCATTCTTAGATCTAAATCAAAAGTTACGGACGATTTAGTGAGGACATATCAAGTTAATTGATCAGTTCAAATGATCATTCTAAGCTGATCATTGGTGGTCATTGAATAAAAACTTATAAGTGAAGCACAATGCATTATATCACGCAGTTTGGAATAAATTGGATTACTTGGATGCTTTGTCATATCTATTTGAGTTTGAACTGTTTTTATAGTATAGAAAATTGAGCTAGCATAACGTTGGCGTTGGATTCATGTCATTCTGAGCACTAAATCAAAAGTTACAGACGATTTAGTGCGGACATGTCAAGTTGATTGGTCAGTTCAAATGATCATTCTAAGCTGATCATTGGTGCT
>CM032165.1:13946651-14076554 GCA_018901935.1 Pugionium cornutum | reverse complement strand
GAATGACAAGAATCCAATGACCACATTATGCTTGCTCAATTTTCTATATTGTGACAAACTTTCAGCCTCAAATATATACGACAAAGCCTCCAAGTAATCCAATCTATCCAAAACTATGTGATGCTATGCATTATACTTCACTTATAAGTCTTTACTCAATGAGCACAAATGATCAGCTTAGAATGATCATTTGAACTGACCAATCAAATTGATATGTGCGCAGCAAATTGTGTTTAACTTTTGATTTAGAGCTCCGAATGGCATGAATCCAATGCCCACGTTGTGCTAGTTCAATTTTCTATATTGTGACAAAATTTCAGACTCAAATAGATATGACAAAGCCTCAAAGTAATCCAATTTATCACAAACTGCGTGATGCCATGCATTATGATTCACTTATACGCCTTCACTCAATGAGCACCAATGATCAGCTTAGAATGATCATTTGAACTGACCAACCAACTTGACATGTACGCACTAAATCTTCCGTATCTTTTGATTTATAGCTTAAAATATCATGAATCCACAGCCCACGTTATGCTAGCTCAATTTTCTATACCGTGACTAAATATCAGACCCAAATATATACGACAAAGCCTCCAAGTAATATAATCTATCCTAAACTGCATGATGCCATGGATTATGCTTCACTTATAAGCCTTTACTCAATGAGCATCTATGGTCAGCTAAGAACTGTCGTTTGAACTGACCAATCAACTTGATATGTGCATACTGAATCGTCCGTAGCTTTTGGTTTAGAGCTCCGAATGACATGAAACCAACGCCTACGTTATGCTAGCTCAGTTTTCTATAATATGACAAAATTTCAGACTCAAATTGATACGACAAAGCTTACAAAACATAATCCAATCTATCCCAAAGTGCATGATGTCATGTATTATGCTTCACTTATAAGCATTTACTCAACGAGCACAATGACCAGCTTAGAATGATCAGTTGAACTACCCAATCTACTTGATATGTCCGCACTAAATCGCCCGTAACTTTTGATTTAGAGCTCAAAATGACATGAATCCAATGCCCACATAATGCTAGCTTAGTTTTTAATATTGTGACAAAATTTCATACTCAAATAAATACGACAAAGCCTACAAGTTATCCAATATATCCCAAACTGCGTGATGCCATGGATTATGCTTCACTTATAAGCCTTTACTCAATGAGCACCAAGGATCAGATTAGAATGATCATTTGAACTGACCAATAGACTTGACATGTCCGCATTAAATCGATCGTAATTTTTGATTTAGAGCTCAGAATAAAATGAATCCAACGCCCACGTTATGCTAACTTAATTTTCTATACTATGAAAAAATTCACACTCAAATAGATTCTACAAAGCCTCCAAGTAATCCAATCTATCCCATACTACGTGATGTCATGCATTATGTTTCACTTATAAGCCTTTACTCAATGAGCACCAATGATCAGCTTAGAATGATCAGCTGAACTGGCTAATCAACTTGACATGTCCATACTAAATCGTCCGTAACTTTTGATTTTGAGCTCATAGTGACATGAATCCAATGCCCACGTAATGCTAGCCCAATTTTCTATACAATCACAAATTTTCAGACTCGAATAGATTCAACAAAGACTTCAAGAAATCCAATATATCCCAAACTGCATTATTGATATTTTCGCACTAAATCGTCCATATCTATTGATTTTGAGCTCAGAATGACAAGAATCCAATGACCACATTATGCTTGCTCAATTTTCTATATTGTGACAAACTTTCAGCCTCAAATATATACGACAAAGCCTCCAAGTAATCCAATCTATCCAAAACTATGTGATGCTATGCATTATACTTCACTTATAAGTCTTTACTCAATGAGCACAAATGATCAGCTTAGAATGATCATTTGAACTGACCAATCAACTTGATATGTGCGCAGCAAATTGTGTTTAACTTTTGATTTAGAGCTCCGAATGGCATGAATCCAATGCCCACGTTGTGCTAGCTCAATTTTCTATATTGTGACAAAATTTCAGACTCAAATAGATATGACAAAGCCTCGAAGTAATCCAATTTATCACAAACTGCGTGATGCCATGCATTATGATTCACTTATACGCCTTTACTCAATGAGAACCAATGATCAGCTTAGAATGATCATTTGAACTGACCAACCAACTTGACATGTACGCACTAAATCATCCGTATCTTTTGATTTATAGCTTAAAATATCATGAATCCACAGCCCACGTTATGCTAGCTCAATTTTCTATACTGTGACTAAATATCAGACCCAAATATATACGACAGAGCCTCCAAGTAATATAATCTATCCCAAACTTCATGATGCCATTGATTATGCTTCACTTATTAGCCTTTACTCAATGAGCATCTATGGTCAGCTAAGAACTGTCGTTTGAACTGACCAATCAACTTGATATGTGCATACTGAATCGTCCGTAGCTTTGGGTTTAGAGCTCAGAATGACATGAAACCAACGCCTACGTTATGCTAGCTCAGTTTTCTATAATATGACAAAATTTCAGACTCAAATTGATACGACAAAGCTTACAAAACATAATCCAATCTATCCCAAAGTGCATGATGTCATGTATTATGCTCCACTTATAAGCATTTACTCAACGAGCACAATGACCAGCTTAGAATGATCAGTTGAACTACCCAATCTACTTGATATGTCCGCACTAAATCGCCCGTAACTTTTGATTTAGAGCTCAAAATGACATGAATCCAATGCCCACATAATGCTAGCTTAGTTTTTAATATTGTGACAAAATTTCATACTCAAATAAATACGACAAAGCGTACAAGTTATCCAATATATCCCAAACTGCGTGATGCCATGGATTATGCTTCACTTATAAGCCTTTACTCAATGAGCACCAAGGATCAAATTAGAATGATCATTTGAACTGACCAATAGACTTGACATGTCCGCATTAAATCGATCGTAATTTTTGATTTAGAGCTTAGAATAACATGAATCCAACGCCCACGTTATGCTAACTTAATTTTCTATACTATGAACACACTCAAATAGATTCTACAAAGCCTCCAAGTAATCCAATCTATCCCATACTACGTGATGTCATGCATTATGTTTCACTTATAAGACTTTACTCAATGAGCACCAATGATCAGCTTAGAATGATCAGCTGAACTGGCTAATCAACTTGACATGTCCATACTAAATCGTCCGTAACTTTTGATTTTGAGCTCATAGTGACATGAATCCAATGCCCACGTTATGCTAGCCCAATTTTCTATACAATCACAAATTTTCAGACTCGAATAGATTCAACAAAGACTTCAAGAAATCCAATATATCCCAAACTGCATTATGTCATGCATTATGCTTCACTTATAAGCCTTTACTCAATGAGCACCTATGATCAGCTTAGAATGATCATTTGAACTGACAAATCAACTTGACATATCCGCACTAAATCGTCCATAACTTTTGATTTAGAGCTCAAAATGACATGAATCCAACACCCACGTTATGCTAGCTCAATATTCTATACTATGAAAAAATTTCAGACTCAAATAGATACGACAAAGCCACCAAGTTATGCAATCTATCCCAAACTGCGTGATGTTATGCATTAAGCTTCACTTATAAGCCTTTACTCAATGAGCACTAATGATCAGCTTAGAATGATCAGTTGAACAGGCCAATCAACTTGACAAGTGCGCACAAAATCGTCCGTAACTTTTGATTAGAGCTTAGAATGACATGAATCCAACTCCAACGTCATGCTAGCTATATTTTCTATACTATGACAGAATTTCAAATTCAAATAGATACAACAAAGCATCCAAGTAATACAATCCCAGACTACGTGATGTGCATGCATTATGCTTCCCTTATATTCGTTTACTCAGTGAGCACCAATGATCAACTTAAAATAATCAGTTGAACTGGCCAATGAACTTGACATGTTCGCACTATATCGACCGTAACTTTTGATTTAGACCTCAGAATGACATGAAACCAAAGCCCACGTTTTGCTAGCTAAATTTTCTATACTATGACAAATTTTTAGACTCAAATAGATATGATAAAACATCGAATTAATCCAATCTATCCCAAAGTGCGTGATGTCATGTATTATGCTTCAATGCTTCACTTATAAGCCTTTACTCAATGAGCACCAATGATCAGCTTAGAATGATCATTTGAACTGGCCAATCAACTTGATATGTGTGCACTAAATCGTTCGTAACTTTTTATTTAGAGCTAAGAATGACATGAATCTAATGCCCACGTAATGCTAGATCAATTTTTTATACAATGACAAATTTTCAAACTCAAATAGATTCGACAAAGCCTCCAAATAATCCAATCTATCCCAAACTGCATGATGTCATGCATCATGCTTCTCTTGTAAGCCTTTACTTAATGAGCACCAATGATCAGCTTAAAATGATCATTTGAACTGACCAATCAACTTGACATGTTCCCAATAAATCGTCCGTATGTTTTGATTTAGAGCTCAGAATGACATGAATCCAATGCCCACGTTATGCTAGCTCAATTTTCTATATTCTAACAAAATTTCAGACTCAAATATATACGACAAAGCCTCCAAGTAATCCAATCTATCCCAAACTGCGTCAGTACATGCATCATGCTTGTCTTATAAGCCTTTACTTAATCAGGAGAAATTATATATAGAATGGTGTTCTTCGTGAAATATGAGAAGTTCACTATACAGAAATGATTGATTTGAGATGTATTGTGTTCTATTGTAACTGGTATGACCCTGTCATGGGTCAACGTGAAGACGAATTCGGTGTTACATCTGTCCACTCTCGTAAGCGACATCGAAAATATGATCCTTTTATACTTGCATCACAAGCGGACCAGGTTTGTTACATTCGATATCCTCGTGTGAGGAACAAGCATGATCCTTGGATTACAGTAACCTCAATACATCCTAGAGGAATGGTATGTGGTATTACCGAACAAGACCTTGTGCAACAAAGCACAATTGGTAACTTAGGTTACATAGACAATTCTCTTGAAGTTAACATTGTTGTTGATGACACCACGAACGAAGATTAAAACGTGTTTCAAGATTCAGAAGAAGAGATTGGTGAGTTTGACGACCAAAATTCAGCTAATTCGGAATGTTCATCAAATTCAGATTAAATTTATGACTTATTTTTTTCCATACTATAATTATACAAAAATTATCTTTTTCTGATAATACTTCATTTCAGATTATTATAATCAGAATAAATTATAAAATAATTATAAATAATCGATAATAAATAATCGATTGGACCCAAAATAATTATACCATTTTATTTATATTTTATTGGATCATATATAGACGATTATATTTTGTGTAGAAAATCATATCTACACGTTGAGTTAAAAAATTTAAATATATAGACGTTGATTTTTATACTTTAATTATATATAAATATTTTTTCGAAATATTGACTCTGGCATCCGACGGATTTCCGACAACCTTGCTAAATCTGTCGGAAATCCATCGGAAACCCGTCAAAACGTATTTGCAACATGGGCAGACTATTTGTTGATCATGCACGGTGTTTAAAGAGTCCAACGGATTTTCGACGGATTTATGCGGGAAACATAATTAACAACGCGGGATTTCACAAAAATTTATTGAATTCCGACGGATTCCCGACAGAAATTACCGTCGGAAATATCGAATATAACCTACAACTTTCTCTTCTCCTCTCTCTCTTGCCGTTTCGCATTACTCTCTTCGTTTCTCTCGATCGCCGTTTCTCCTCGTCACCGTTTCTCCTCCTCGCCGTTTCTCGTCGTCGCCGTTTCTCGTCGTCAACATGTAAGTTTTTTAAACTATTATTTCTATCGATTTTCGGTGTTTACGGAGCAAAGTAGAATCGGTTTCGGTGGTCTGTTAGGATGAACGTTTTAGCATCGAATTATCAAGGGATGAGAACCAACTTCATAAAAGAGCACTTTGAAAATCTTGTTCGTTGTTTCATGTTTTCATCGAATAATTGCATGATTTTCCGTACAAAAGAAACTCATTTTCATGAGCGGGATGACATCAGTCCGATAAATCAATTAGATAGAACGGTTGGTAATGAAAATTTTATAGATCCTATATAGATATCCAAATCAACAAAAATAGCAATAATAATCTCTTAAGACACAAGCTTCGAAATAAATGTGTTACAGAGTGAGAGTGGTGCTTACAATAAGAGAGTAATTTCAAGGGTTCTATAGTGAAATGCTAAAATGTTATAAGTTGGTGTCTCACACAAGTCACATGTTTCTGGATGTAAGATATCTTTGAAGGAACTGACAGTTCGAATATGTTGGTACAATGGTTTTGTAGATATAGAAGAGATAGGTGGAGTTAGGAAACATGTTCTATTGATAACAACAATGAAGCAAAGTAATGTTCATTGTAGTGTGTTCAATTAGGATAAGATAAGTTAAAGGCTGATTCAAAAATATGAGACATTAGTGACTTAGAATTTTTACATATGATTTTAAGAAGAATATATTAGTAAATAGTTCTCTTGAAATATGGTTCTTGAACAAAAGTTGTGTCCCAAATTAGTCCAGTAGTATTGATAGTTGGATGAGTGTTTTTACTACAATAATAATGGTAGATACTAATATACCGTCATATATGTTCGGTCATGAATTGTTTTTAAATCATTAAAAACTATAAATTATAAATTTAATAAATATTATAGGTTTGTACGTATATTTTTCGATTTTGGATAGTTTCCGTTATTTTGGTATTATAAAAATATGTGATATGTTTGGATATTTAAAATTTTTGATTCGTGTTCGATTTGGTAATTGTCACATTGTCCTCTTGCGGACTTTAAGCAGTATTTTTTTTAGCAATATAAATTACTTTTTATAAAAATATCATAAACATTAAAAATTATATGATTATATTTAGTATTTAAAATTTTAAATATTTCGAAAAGAAAATGCTAAACATTAAATTTAAATAGATTGATTAAATGTCACAAACATAGGTCATATCAAGAGTACCAAAGACGTGGTGAATCGTATACTCGGAGTTGTATACCAATTCAAGTTCCAGAATCTACAAATGATTCTTTACGACCAATGACTATTGAAGAATTGGTTCGGCAGCCTGGTCGTGAACTTCTTACTTTTCTCGATCAGAGGCGTCATGGAAATTCGACATGGTAAATAAAATTTTCTATAATTATATTTAAAATCATTATTTTAACGCTATTTTATAATTATATTTAAAATAATTATTTAAACGCTACTCTAATAAAAATTCGTAGGTGATATTTCAAACAACGGAATAAGCAAATCTATATTAAAGATGTTCCATTCTCTTTCGAACAAACCATATACAAAATTTAGAGATATTCTGTACGAAGAACGTTAGATTTGGTTCAACATGTTTGCGGTACGCTATTTAATTTTTAAATATATAATTGGTTTAAATAGTTTTTAATAATATTTCTTTATATAAGTAAATTTTGCAACAATAATTTACATGGGATCCCATAAACACAAAATTGGTGGAAGAAGCTTTCGAAAAAGAGGCTGTAGTACAATTTTCCCGCCACATGAACGAGTGGAAACAAAAATGGAAAAAGGGAAACGATAAACCAAGAGGGTTGAATGAGTCGGTTTGGAAGACTTTATTCGTTATTGAGAATTTTTTAGCTCTGAGGTTATCTCGAGAACTAATTCGGGAAACCGGAAGAGCGACCGAGGAGGCAAAGGCATTTATATTCACAATGCCAGATCGAGTAGTTTTCTAAAATGAGCCGATCGATTGGTAAATTAATTATTATATTAATTTATTTATTATTATTTGAAAATTTTTAAATTATTAATTTAGAATTTTTTTACTTTTAGACACAAGAAATTGGAGCGCTTCCAGGTCACTTGCAACTTCTCGAGACCGTCCACACGAACAAAAATACTAGTCGCATACAAGATGGTCTCATTAGTGAGATCATCGAAAAAGTAAATAAGAAAAAATATGATATTTTAACCCAACAATCTCAAGTTGGTTCTTCATCTTCGGTTTCCGAATTGCCTCGTTCTGAGATTAACCGTTTCGTACTTAATGTAAGTTTGATTTTTTATATAAATAATATTATAATAATTTTTTAATAATATTTTTTTGTTTTTAGAGGAAGTACCATTTTTTAAGTGTCATCATCCATGACTCGGGACAGTTGCAGATACCGGTGGCGCAATATTTGCAGCTAGAAACGAGTAGAATGAACAGCTAAAAGAAGAAATGGCGGCTATGAAAATAGAGATAAATAATCTCAAAAATATTGTAGAAATGATGAGAACAAGTTTTTTGATGACTATTTTTCTCCTCCTTCTCCTCCTGCCCCTCCGTTGTAATTTGTATTTTAAAACAGTTATTTAATTATTATTATATTTATACTTAAAATATTTTTTTATTAATTATATTATAATTTTAAAATATTTAAAAATATTAATTTAATTTAATATAGTAAAATTATTTTAATATTTTTAATAAATAGATTTTTAATAAATAGATTTTTAATAAATATATTTTAAAAATATTTAATAAAAATATTTAAAAAATAATAATAAAATAACAGAATAATGTTATATATGAAAGCATAAGTGATCTAAAAGCCTAGCAAGATTATCTTTCTCTCACCAATTCATATCTACACAAAACCAAATTTTGTTCCTACGTTAGAACCGACGTACCTGTTTTCTTTTCTTTTTCTTGTTGTATCAGGGAAGGCTTTGTATTTTGATTTTGAAAATAAATGAAAAAGGCTCCCTAACAGGAACGTGTGAATGTCTTAAATTTTGAATATCTAATTACAAAAATAAGATAGTTTTTTCAACTGAGTAATGTTCATATATGTCTCCATATAATATATATAGTATTATAATAAATAATTTATGTATAAATTAATAACTCTTTTAGTTTACAAAAACTATAACACCAAACCAACTATTTTTTATTTGTGGATATTTGTTAACTATCTCATCACTATCTAATTTTTTTTTTTACTTTTTTATTTTTACTAATGACTATAAAGTATTAAATTATAATTCGCATACATGAGTTTAGTATAACTAATAAATACAAAAAATTACTTTAATAAAATTATTATTTTATCTTAAATAGTATTAATATTTTTTATTTTATGATATTCTATCAAATCATAGTATGATATTACTCCAAATAATAAACGTTGATTTTATCAAAAGTATGAAAATAAAAATAATTGATTATTATTTTAAATAATTTAATAGTTCAAAGAGAAAATGATAAATAATAAATATAGATAAATAGAAAAAATATCAAAATCATAGGTCGTAACAAGAGTCATAGACATGGTGAATTCTCTACTACGAGTTGTATACCAACTCAAGTTCTTGAATTTGCAACTGATTTTTTTCGACCAATGACAATTGAAAATTTACTTCAGCAGTTTAGTCGTAAACTTCTTCCTTTTCTCGATCCGATACATCAAGGAAACTCGACATGGTAAATTAAATTTTCTATAATTATATTTAAAATAATTATTTTAACGCTATTCCAATAAAAATTCATAGGTTTGATATTTCAAACAACGGAATAATCAAATCTATATGAAAGATGTTTCATTCTCTTTTGAACAAACCATATACAAAATTTAGAGATATTTCGAACGAACAACATCAGATTTGGTTCAGAACGTCTATGGTACGTTAATTTATTTTTAAATATATAATTGTTTTAAATAGTTTTTAATAATAATTTTTAGTAATATATAAGTAAATTTCGAAGGAAAAATTTACATGGGATCCCATGAACACAAAATTGGTGGAAGATGCTTTTCAAAAAGAGGATGAGTACAATTTTTCCGTCACATAAACGAGTGGAAACAAAAATGGAAAAAGGAAAAATATAAATTAACAGGGTTGAATTAGTCTGTTTGGAACGATTTTATTCGTTATTGGAAATCTTCCAGCACTGAGGTCATCTCGAGCACTAGTTCGGGAAACTGGAAGATCGACCGAAGAGGCAAAGACATTTACATTCACTATTTTCTAATGATTGTCATCAAGGATTCGAGAGAGTTGCAGATACCGGTGGTGCAACATCTGCGGCTAGAGACGAGGAGAATGAATAGTTAAAAAAATGGCGGTTGTGGAGATAGAGATGACGAATCTTAAAAATATTGTACAAATAATGAGAACCAAGTTTCCCGATGCCTTTTTCTCTCCTCCTTCTCCTCCTGCTCCTCTAATGTAATTTGTAGATTTAAAACAATTAGCCAATTATTATATTTATAATTAGAATTATTATTTTTATTAATTGTAATAATATTTTTTAAATATTTAAAAATATTAATTAAATTTAATATACATGTTAATTATTTTAATATTTTTATTAATATATTTTTACAAATTTAATAAATAATTTTAAGAAAATAGATGCCATGCATTATGCTTTACTTATAAGGCTCAATAAGCACCAACGATCAGTTTAGATTAATCATTTGAACTGATCAATCAACTTGACATCTCCTCACTAAATCGTCCATATCTTTTGATTTAGAGTTCAGAACATGATCCAATGCCCACGTAGTGCTAGCTCAATTTTCTATACAATGACAAATTTTCAAACTCAAATAGATTTGACAAATACTCCAAATATTCAAATCTATCACAAACTGTGTGATGCCATGCATTATGCTTCACTTGTAAGCCTTTACTCAAGGAGCAGCTATGATCAGCTTAAAATGATTATTTGAACTGACCAATCAACTTGATATGTCCGCACTAAATCATCTGTAACGTTTGATTTAGAGCTGAGAATTACATGAATCCAACACGCACGTTATTCTAGCTCAATTTTCCATAATATGACAAATTTTAAGACTCAAATAGATACGACAAAGCATCCAAATAATCCAATCTATCCCAAACTGTGTCATACCATGCATTATGCTTCACTTATAAGCTTTTACTCAATTAGCAACAATGATCAGCTTAGAATGATTTGTTGAACTGGCCAATCAACTTGACATATCCACACTAAATCGTTCGTAACTTTTGATTTAGAGCTCAAAATTACATGAATCCAATGCCCACGTTATGTTGGCTCAATTTTCTATATTGTTACAAAATTACAGACTCAAATAGATACAACAAGCCCTCCAAGTATTCCATTATATCCCAAACTGCGTAATGTCATGCATTATGCTTCACTTATAAGCCTTTACTCAATGAGCACCAATGATCAACTTAGAATGATGATTTGAACTGACCAATCAACTTCACATTTTCGCACTAAATCGTCCGTATCATTTGATTTAGAGCTCAGAATGACATGAATCCAACACCCACGTTATGCAAGCTCAATTTTCCATACAGTGACAAAATTTCACACTCAAATATATACGACAAAGCCTCCAAGTAATCTAATCAATCCCAAACTGCGTGATGACATGCATTATGCTTCACTTATAAACCTTTACTCAATTAGCAGCAATGATAAGCTTATAATGATCATTTGAATTGCCTATTCAACTTGATATGTCCGCACTAATTCGTCTATAACTTTGATTTAGAGCTCAGAAGGACATGAATCCAATGCCCACGTTATGCTAGCTCAATTTTCTATACTATGACAAAATTTCAGACTCAAATAGATACGAAAAAGCCTCCAAGTAATCCAATCTATCCCAAACCGCGTGATACCATGTATTATGTTTCACTTATAAGCCTTTACTCAATGAGCACCAATGCTCAGTTTAGAATGATCATTTGAATTGACCAATCAGCTTGATATGTCCGCACTAAATCGTATGTAACTTTTGATTTAGAACTCAGAATTACATGAAACCAATGCCCACGTTATGCTAGCTTAATTTTCTATATTTTGACAAAATTTCAGACTCAAATAGATACGACAAAGCCTACAAGTAATCCAATCTATCCCAAACTGCGTGATACCATGCATTATACTTTACTTATAAGACTTTACTCAATGAGCACCTACGATCAGCTTCGAATGATCATTTGAACTAACCAATAACCTTGACATGTGCGCACTAAATTGTCCATAACTTTTGATTTAGAACTCAGAATGACATGAATTCAACGCCCACGTTATGCTAGCTCAATTTTCTATACTATGACAAAATTTCTCACTCAAATATATACAACAAAACCTCCAACTAATCCAATCTATCCCAAACTTCGTGATGTCATGTATTATCTTTAACTTATAAGCCTTTACTCAATGAGAACCAATGATTAGTTTAGAATAATAATTTGAACTGACCAATCAACTTGATATGTCCGCACTAAATCGTCTGTAACTTTTGATTTAGAGCTCAGAATGACATGAATACAACGCCCACGTTATGCTAGCTCCATTTTTTATGCTATGACAAAATTTAAGACTCAAATAAATACCACAAAGCCTCCAAGTAATCCAATATATCCCAAACTGAGAGATGTCATGCATTATGATTCACTTATAAGTCTTAACTCAATGAGCACCAATGAACAGCTTAGAATGATCATTTGAACTTCCCATTCAACTTGTCATGTCCGCACTAAATTGTTTCTAACTTTTGATTTAGAGTTTCGAATGACATGAATTCAATGCCCACGTTATGCTATCACAATTTTCTACATTGGCACAAAATTTCAGACTCAAAAATATACGACAAAGCCTCCAAGTAATCCAATTTTTCCTGAACTGTGTCAAGCCATGCATTATGCTTCACTTATAAGCCTTTATTTAATGAGCATTAATGATCAGTTTAGAATGATCATTTGAACAGACCAATCAACTTGACATGTCCGCACCAAATCGTCCGTAACTTTCGATTTAGAGCTCAAAATGACATGAATCCAATGCGCACATTATGTTAGCTCAATTTTCTATATTATCACAAAATTACAGACTCAAATAGATACAACAAAACCTCCAAATAATCCAAAATATCCCAAACTGTGTGATGACATGCATTCTGCTTCACTTATAAGCCTTTACTCAATGAGCACCAATGATCAGCTTAGAATGATCATTTTAACTGACCAATCAACTTGACATTCCGTACTAAATCGTCCGTATCTTATGATTTAGAGCTCAGAATGACATGAATCCAACACTCACGTTATGCTAGCTCAATTTTCCATACTGTGACAAAATTTCAGACTCAAATATATACGACAAAGCCTCCAACTAATCCAATCTATCCCAAACTGCATGATGATATGCACCTACGATCAACTTAGAATGATCATTTGAACTAAGCAATCAACTTGATATGTTCGCACTAAATCGTGTAAATCAAAAGTTATAGACAATTTAGTGCGGTAATGTCAAGTTGATTGGGCGGCTCAACTGATTATTCTAAGCTGATGATTGGTGCTCATTGAGTAAAGGGTTATAAGTGAAGCATAATGCATGACATCACGCTGTTCGGGATAGATTGGATTACTTGGAGGCTTTGTCGTATATATTTTAGTCTGAAATTTTGTCACAATATAGAAAATTTAGCTACATAACGTGGGCTTTGGATTCATGTCATTCTGAGCTTTAAACCAAAAGTTATGGACGATTTAGTACGGACATGACAAGTAGATTGGTCAGTTCAAATGATCATTCTAAGCTGATCATTGGTGCTCATTGAGTAAACGCTTATAAGTGAAGCATGATGCATGGCATCACGCAGTTTGGGATAAATTTGATTACATGGAGGCTTTGTGTATCTATTTGAGTCGAAATTTTGTCACAGTATAGAATATTGAGCTAGCATAACGTGGGTATTGGATTCATGTCATTCGGAACTCTAAATCAAAAGTTACAGACAATTTAGTGCGGAAATGTCAAGTTGATTGGGCAGCTCAACTGATCATTCTAAGCTGATGATTGGTGCTCATTGAGTAAAGGCTTATAAGTGAAGCATAATAAATGACATCACGCAGTTTGGTATATATTGGATTACTTGGAGGCTTTGTCGTAGCTATTTGAGTTAGAAATTTTTGTCATAGTATAGAAAATTGAGCTAGCATAACGTGGACGTTGGATTCATGTCATTCTGAGCTCAAAGTTAAAAGTTACGGACGATTTAGTGCAGACATGTCATGTTTATTGGGCAGTTCAATTGATCATTCTAAGCTGATCATTGGTGCTCTTTGAGTAAAGGCTTATAAGTGAAGCATAATGCATGCCATCACGTAGTTTGGGATAAATTGGATTACTTGGAGAATTTGTAGTATCCATTTGAGTCTGAAAATTTGTCATTGTAAAGAAAATTGAGCTAGCATTACGTGGGCATTGGATTCATGTCATTATGAGCTCTAAATCAAAAGTTACGAACGATTTAGTGCGGACATCTCAAGTTGATTGGTCAGTTCAACTGATCATTCTAAACTTATCACTAGTGCTCATTCAGTAAAGGCTTATAAGTGAAGCATGATGCATGATATCATGCAGCTTGGGATAGTTTGGATTACTTGGGCTTTGTCGTATCTATTTGAGTCTTAAATTTTGTCACAAAATAGAAACTTGAGCTAGCATAACGGGGGCGCTGGACTCTCATTCTGAGCTCTAAAAAAAAAGTTACAGACGATTTAGTACGGACATGTCAAGTTCATTGGGCAGTTGAATAGATCATTCTAAGCTGATCATTGGTGCTCATTGAATAAAGGCTTATAAGTGAAGAATAATGCATGACATCACGCAGTTTGGGATAGATTGGATTTTTTGGAGACTTTGTGCTATCTATTGGAGTCTGAAATTTTGCCACAGTATAGAAACTTTAGCTAGCATAACGTGGGCGTTGGATTCATGTCAATCTGAGCTCTAAATCAAAAGTTACAGACAATTTAGTTGCGGAAATATCAAGATAATTGATCATTTCAAATGATCATTGTATGCTGATCATTGTTGCTCACTGAGTAAAGGCTTATAAGTGAAGCATAATGCATGGCATCACACAGTTTGGGATAGATTGGATTATGTGGAGGCTTTATCAAATCTATTCGAGTCTGAAATTTTGTCATTGTATAGAAAATTGAGCTAGCATTACGTGGTCATTGGATTCATCTCATTCTGAGCTCTAAATCAAAAGTTATGAACGATTTAGTGCGGACATGTCAAGTTGATTGGTTAGTTCAAATGATCATTCTAAACTTATCACTGGTGCTCATTGAGTAAAAGCTTATAAGTGAAGCATGATGAATGGAATCACACAGTTTGGGATATATTGGATTACTTGAAGGCTTTGTCTTATCTATTCGAGTCTAAAATTTTGTCACAATATAGAAAATTAAGCTAGCATAACGAGGGCGTTGGACTCATGTCATTCTGAACTCTAAATAAAAAGTTACAGACGATTTAGTGCGGAAATGTCAAGTTGATTGGGCAGTTCACCTGATCATTCTAAGTGAAGCATAATGCATGACATCACGAAGTTTGGGATAGATTGAATTTTTTGGAGGCTTTGTGGTATCTATTTGAGTCTGGAATTTTGCCATAGTATAGAAAATTAAGCTAGCATAACGTGGGCATTGGATTCATTTCAATCTGAGATCTAAATCAAAAGTTACAGACAATTTAGTTTTGGAAATGTCAAGATAATTGATCATTTCAAATGATCATTCTATGCTGATCATTGGTGCTCATTGAGTAAAGGCTTATAAGTGAAGCATAATGTATGGCATCACACAGTTTGGGATAGATTGGATTATTTGGAGGCTTTATCAAATCTATTTGAGTCTGAAATTTTGTCATTGTATAGAAAATTGAGCGAGCATTACGTGGGCATTGGATTCATGTCATTCTGAGCTCTAAATCAAAAGTTACAAAAGATTTAGTGCGGACATGTCAAGTTGATTGGTCAGTTCAAATGATCATTCTAAGCTGATCATTGGTGCTCATTGAGTAAAGGCTTATAAGTGAAGCATAATGCATGTCATCACACAATTTGGGATATATTCGATTATTTGGAGGCTTTATCAAATCAATTTGAGTCTGAAATTTTGTCATTGTATAGAAAATTGAGCTAGCATTATGTGACCATTGGATTCATGTCATTCTGAGCTCTAAATCAAAAATTACGAACGATTTAGTGCGGACATGTCAAGTTGATCGGTCAGTTCAAATGATCATTCTAATTTTATCAGTGGTGCTCATTAAGTAAAAGCTTATAGGTGAAGCATAATGCATGGCATCACACAGTTTGGGATAGATTGGATTTCTTGGAGGCTTTGTCGTATATATTTGAGTCTGAAATTTTGTCACAATATAGAAAATTGATCTAGAATAATGTGGACATTCGATTCATGTCATTTTGAGCTCTAAATAAAAAAATACGGACGATTTAGTGCGGACATGTCAAACTGTTTGGTCAGTTCAAATGATCATTATAAGCTGATCATTGGTGCTCATTTGTAAAGGCTTATAACAGAAGCATGATGCATGGCCTCACGCAGTTTGGGATAGATTGGATTACTTGGACGTTTTGTCGTACCTATTTGAGTCTGAAATTTTGTCATAGTATACAAAATTGGGTTAGCATAACGTGGGCGTTGGATTAATGTCAATATGAGCTATAAATCAAAAGTTACGGATGACTTAATGCGGACATGTCAAGTTAATTGGTTAGTTCAAATGATCATTCTAAACTTATCGTTGGTGTTTATTGAGTAAAGGCTTATAAGTGAAGCATAATGCATGGCATCACGCAGTTTGGGATAGATTGGATTACTTGGATGTTTTGTCGTATCTATTTGATTCTGAAATTTTGTCATAGTATAGAAAATTGAGTTAGCATAATGTGGGCATTGGATTCATGTCATTCTTAGCTCTAAATCAAAAATTACGAACGATTTAGTGCGGACATGTCAAGTTGATTGGTCAGTTCAAATGATCATTCTAAACTTATCACTGGTGCTCATTGAGTAAAAGCTTATAAGTGAACCATGATGAATGGTATCACGCAGTTTGGGATAGATTGGATTACTTGGAGGCTTTGTCGTATCTATTTGAGTCTGAAATTTTGTCACAATATAAAAAATTAAGCTAGCATAACGGAGGCGTTGGATTCATCTCATTCGGAGCTCTAAATAAAAAGTTACAGGCGATTTAGTACGGTCATGTAAAGTTGATTGGGCAGTTCACCTGATCATTCTAAGCTGATCATTGGTGGTCATTGAATAAAGGCTAATAAGTGAAGCATAATGTATGGAATCACACAGTTTGGGATAGATTGGATTATTTGGAGTCTTTATCAAATCAATTTGAGTCTGAAATTTTGTCATTGTATAGAAAATTGAGCTAGCATTACGTGACCATTGGATTCATGTCATTCTGAGCTCTAAATCAAAAATTACGAACGATTTAGTGCAGACATGTCAAGTTGATTGGTCAGTTCAAATGATCATTCTAAACTTATCAGTGGTGCTCATTGAGTAAAAGCTTATAGGTGAAGCATAATGCATGGCATCACACAGTTTAGGATAGATTGGATTTCTTGGAGGCTTTGTCGTATATATTTGAGTCTGAAATTTTGTCACAATATAGAAAATTGATCTAGCATAATGTGGACATTCGATTCATGTCATGTTGAGTGCGGACATGTCAAACTGTTTGGTCAGTTCAAATGATCATTCTAAGCTGATCATTGGTGCTCATTGAGTAAAGGCTTATAACAGAAGCACGATGCATGGCCTCACGCAGTTTGGGATAGATTGGATTACTTGGACGTTTTGTCGTATCTATTTGAGTCTGAAATTTTGTCATAGTATATAAAATTGGGTTAGCATAACGTGGGCGTTGGATTAATGTCAATATGAGCTATAAATCAAAAGTTACGGACGACTTAATGCGGACATGTCAAGTTAACTGGTTAGTTCAAATGATCATTCTAAACTTATCGTTGGTGTTTATTGAGTAAAGGCTTATAAGTGAAGCATAATGCAAGGCATCATGCAGTTTGGGATAGATTGGATTACTTGGATGTTTTGTCGTATTTATTTGAGTCTGAAATTTTGTCATAGTATAGAAAATTGAGTTAGCATAACGTGGGCATAGGATTCATGTCATTCTTAGCTCTAAATCAAAAGTTACGGACGATGTAATGTGTACATGTCAAGTTGATTGGTTAGTTCAAATGATTATTCTAAGCTAATCATTGGTGCTCATTGAGTAAAGGCTTATAAGTGAAGCATAATGCATGGCATCACGTATTTTGGGATAGATTGAATTACTTGGAAGCTTTGTCGTATCTATTTGAGTATGAAAATTTGTCATTGTATAGAAAATTGAGTTAGCATTACGTGAGCATTGGATTCATGCCATTCTGAGCTAAAAATTAATTGTTACGGACGATTTAGTGCGTACATGTCAAGTTGATTGGTCAGTTTAAATAATCATTCTAAGCTGATGATTGGTGCTCATTGAGTAAAGGCTTATAAGAGAAGCATAATGCATGGCATCACGCAGTTTGGGATGGATTGGATTACTTGGAGGCTTTGTGGAATCTATTTGAGTCTGAAATTTTGTCATTGTATAGAAAATTGAGCTAGCATTACGTGACCATTGGATTCATGTTATTCTGAGCTCTAAATCAAAAATTACGAACAATTTAGTGCGGACATGTCAAGTTAATTGGTCAGTTCAAATGATCATTCTAAACTTATCAGTGGTGCTCATTTAGTAAAAGCTTATAGGTGAAGCATAATGCATGGCATCACACAGTTTGGGATAGATTAGATTTATTGGAGGCTTTGTCGTATATATTTGAGTCTGAAATTTTGTCACAATATAGAAAATTGATCTAGCATAATGTGGACATTTGATTCATGTCATTTTGAGCTCTTAATCAAAAGATACGGTCGATTTAGTGCGGACATGTCAAACAGTTTGGTCAGTTCAAATGATCATTCTAAGCTGATCATTGGTGCTCATTGAGTAAAGGCTTATAACAGAAGCATGATGCATGGCCTCACGCAGTTTGGGATAGATTGGATTACTTGGACGTTTTGTCGTATCTATTTGAGTCTGAAATTTTGTCATAGTATAGAAAATTGGATTAGCATAACGTGGGCGTTGGATTAATGTCAATATGAGCTATAAATCAAAAGTTACGGACGACTTAATGCGGACATGTCAAGTTAATTGGTTAGTTCAAATGATCATTCTAAACTTATCGTTGGTGTTTATTGAGTAAAGGCTTATAAGTGAAGCATAATGCATGGCATCACGCAGTTTGGGATAGATTGGATTACTTGGATGTTTTGTCGTATCTATTTGAGTCTGAAATTTTGTCATAGTAAAGAAAATTGAGTTAGCATAACGTGGGCATTGGATTCATGTCATTCTTATCTCTAAATCAAAAGTTACGGACGATGTAATGTGGACATGTCAAGTTGATTGGTTAGTTCAAATGATTATTCTAAGCTAATCATTGGTCCTCATTGAGTAAAGGCTTATAAGTGAAGCATAATGCATGGCATCACGTATTTTGGGATAGATTGGATTACTTGGAGGCCTTGTGGAATCTATTTGAGTCTGAAATTTTGTCATTGTATAGAAAATTGAGCTACCATTACGTGAGCATTGGATTCATGTCATTATGAGTTCTAAATAAAAAATTACAGACGATTTAGTGCGGAAATGTCAAGTTGATTGGTCAGTTCAAATGATCATTCTAAGCTAATCATTGGTGCTCATTGAGTAAAGGCTTATAAGTGAAGCATAATACATGCCATCACGCAGTTTGGGATAGATTGGTTTACGTGTAAGATTTGTCAAATCTATTTGAGTCTGAAAATTTTTCATTGTATAGAAAATTGAGCTAGCATTACGTGGGCATTGGATTCATGTCATTCTAAGCTCTAAATCAAAAGTGACGGACGATTTTGTGCCGACATGTCAAGTTGATTAGTCAATTGAAATGACCTTTCTAAGCTGATCACTGGTGCTCATTGAGTAAACGCTAATAAGTGAAGCATAATGCATGCATCACGCAGGTTGGGATAGATTGGATTACTTGGAGGTGTTTTCGTATATATTTGAGTCTGAAATTTTGTCACAATGTAGAAAATTGAGCTAGCATATCGTGTGCATTGGATTCATTTCATATTGAGCTCTAAATCAAAAGTTACAGACGATTTAGTGCGAACATGTCAAGTTGATTGGTCAGTTGAAATGATCATTCTAAGCTGGTCATTGGTGGTCATTGAGTAAAGGCTTCTAAGTGAAGCATAATGCATGGCATCACGCAGTTAGGGATAGGTTGGATTACTTGGAGGCTTTGTCGTATCTATTTGAGTCTGAAATTTTGTCACAATATAAAAAATATGCTAGCATAACGGAGGCGTTGTATTCATGTCATTCGGAGCTCTAAATAAAAAGTTACAGACAATTTAGTACGGACATGTAAAGTTGATTGGGCAGTTCAACTGATCATTCTAAGCTGATTATTGGTGGTCATTGAATAAAGGCTAATAAGTGAAGCATAATGTATGGAATCACACAGTTTGGGATAGATTGGATTATTTGGAGGCTTTATCAAATCAATTTGAGTCTGAAATTTTGTCATTGTATAGAAAATTGAGCTAGCATTATGTGACCATTAGATTCATGTCATTCTGAGCCCTAAATCAAAAATTACGAACGATTTAGTGCGGACATGTCAAGCTGATTGGTCAGTTCAAATGATCATTCTAAACTTATCAGTGGTGCTCATTGAGTGAAAGCTTATAGGTGAAGCATAATGCATGGCATCACACAGTTTGGGATAGATTAGATTTATTGGAGGCTTTGTCGTATATATTTGAGTCTGAAATTTTGTCACAATATAGAAAATTGATCTAGTATAATGTGGACATTCGATTCATGTCATTTTGAGCTCTAAATAAAAGATATGGACGATTTAGTGCGGACATGTCAAACTGTTTGGTCAGTTCAAATGATCATTCTAAGCTGATCATTGGTGCTCATTGAGTAAAGGCTTATAACAGAAGCATGATGCATGGCCTCATGCAGTTTGGGATAGATTGGATTACTTGGACATTTTGTCGTATCAATTTGAGTCTGAAATTTTGTCATAGTATAGAAAATTGGGTTAGCATAACGTGGGCGTTGGATTAATGTCAATATGAGCTATAAATCAAAAGTTACGGACGACTTAATGCGGACATGTCAAGTTAATTGGTTAGTTCAAATGATCATTCTAAACTTATCGTTGGTGTTTATTGAGTAAAGGCTTATATGTGAAGCATAATGCATGGCATCACGCAGTTAGGGATAGATTGGATTACTTGGATGTTTTGTCGTATCTATTTGAGTCTGAAATTTTGTCATAGTATAGAAAATTGAGTTAGCATAACGTGGGCATTGGATTCATGTCATTCTTAGCTCTAAATCAAAAGTTACGCACGATGTAATATGGACAAGTCAAGTTGATTGGTCAGTTCAAATGATTATTCTAAGCTAATCATTGGTGCTCATTGAGTAAAGGCTTATAAGTGAAGCATAATGCATGTCATCACGTATTTTGGGATAGATTGAATTACTTGGAAGCTTTGTCGTATCTATTTGAGTATGAAAATTTGCCATTGTATAGAAAATTGAGTTAGCATTACGTGAGCATTGGATTCATGCCATTCTGAGCTAAAAATTAATTGTTACGGTCGATTTAGTGCAGACATGTCAAGTTGATTGGTCAGTTTAAATAATCATTCTAAGCTGATGATTGGTGCTCATTGAGTAAATGCTTATAAGAGAAGCATAATGCATGGCATCACGCAGTTTGGGATGGATTCGATTACTTGGAGGCTTCGTGGAATCTATTTGAGTTTGAAATTTTGTCATTGTATAGAAAATTGAGCTACCATTACGTGTGCATTGGATTCATGTCATTATGAGCTCTAAATCAAAAATTACAGACGATTTAGTGCGGAAATGTGAAGTTGATTGGTCAGTTCAAATGATCATTCTAAGCTAATCATTGGTGCTCATTGAGTAAAGGCTTATAAGTGAAGCATAATGCATGCCGTAAGACAGTTTGGGATAGATTGGTTTACGTGTAGGATTTGTCAAATCTATTTGAGTCTGAAAATTTTTCATTGTAGAGAAAATTGAGCTAGCATTACGTGGGCATTGGATTCATGTCTTTCTAAGCTCTAAATCAATAGTGACGTACGATTTTGTGCGGACATGTCAAGTTGATTGGTCAGTTGAAATAACCATTCTAAGCTGATCACTGGTGCTCATTGAGTAAACGCTAATAAGTGAAGCATAATGCATACATCACGCAGGTTGGGATAGATTGGATTACTTGGAGGTTTTTTCGTATATATTTGAGTCTGAAATTTTGTCACAATGTAGAAAATTGAGCTAGCATATCGTGTGCATTGGATTCATTTCATATTGAGCTCTAAATCAAAAGTTACAGACGATTTAGTGCGAACATGTCAAGTTGATTGGTCAGTTGAAATGATCATTCTAAGCTGATCAATTGTGGTCATTGAGTAAAGGCTTATAAGTGAAGCATATGCATGGCATCACGGAGTTTGGGATAGATTGGATTACTTGGAGGTTTGTCGTATATATTTGGGTATAAAGTTTTTTCACATAATAGAAAGCTGAACTAGCGTATCGTGGTCGTTGGATTCATGTCATTCTGATCTCTACATAAAAAATTGTTACAGACGATTTAGTGCTGACATGTGAAGTTGATTGGTCAGTTCAAATGATAATTCTAAGCTGATCATTGGTGCTCATTGAGTAAAGGCTTAGAAGTGAAGCATAATGCATGGCATCACGCAGTTTGGGATAGATTGGATTAGTTGGAGGCTTTGTCGAATCTATTTGAGTCTGAAATTTTGTCATTGTATACAAAATTGAGATAGCATTAACTGGGCATTGGATTCATGTCAATATGAGCTCTAAATCAAAAGTTACGAACGATTTAGTGCGGACATATCAAGTTGATTGGTCAGTTCAAATGATCATTATAATCTGATCATTGGTGCTCATTGAGTAAAGGCTTAGAAGTGAAGCATAATGCATGGCATCACGCAGTTTGGGATAGATTGGATTAGTTGGAGGCTTTGTCAATCTATTTGAGTCTGAAATTTTGTCATTGTATAGAAAATTGAGATAGCATAACGCATTGGATTCATGTCATTATGAGCTCTAAATCAAAAGTTAAACGATTTAGTGCGGACATATCAAGTTGATTGGTCAGTTCAAATGATCATTATAAGCTGATCATTGGTGCTCATTGAGTAAAGGCTTAGAAGTGAAGCATAATGCATGGCATCACGCAGTTTGGGATAGATTGGATTACTTGGAGGCTTTGTCAATCTATTTGAGTCTGAAATTTTGTCATTGTATAGAAAATTGAGATAGCATTAACTGGGCATTGATTCATGTCATTATGAGCTCTAAATCAAAAGTTACAACGATTTAGTGCGGACATATCATGTTGATTGGTCAGTTCAAATGATCATTATAAGTTGATCATTGGTGCTCATTGAGTAAAGGCTTAGAAGTGAAGCATAATGCATGGCATCACGCAGTTTGGGATAGATTGGATTAGTTGGAGGCTTTGTCGAATCTATTTGAGTCTGAAATTTTGTCATTGTATGCAAAATTGAGATAGCATTAACTGGGCATTGGATTCATGTCATTATGAGCTCTAAATAAAAAATTACGAACGATTTAGTGCGGACATATCAAGTTGATTGGTCAGTTCAAATGATCATTATAAGCTGATCATTGGTGCTCATTGAGTAAAGGCTTAGACGTGAAGCATAATGCAAGGCATCACGCTGTTTGGGATAGATTGGATTAGTTGGAGGCTTTGTCGAATCTATTTGAGTCTGAAATTTTGTCATTGTATAGAAAATTGAGATAGCACTAACTGGGCATTGGATTCATGTCATTATGAGCTCTAAATCAAAAGTTACGAACGATTTAGTGCGGACATATCAAGTTGATTGGTCAGTTCAAATGATCATTATAAGCTGATCATTGGTGCTCATTGAGTAAAGGCTTAGAAGTGAAGCATAATGCATGGCATCTCGCAGTTTGGGATAGATTGGATTAGTTGGAGGCTTTGTCGAATCTATTTGAGTTTGAAATTTCGTCATTGTATACAAAATTGAGATAGCATTAACTGGGCATTGGATTCATGTCATTATGAGCTCTAAATCAAAAGTTACGAACGATTTAGTGCGGACATATCAAGTTGATTGGTCAGTTCAAATGATCATTATAAGCTGATCATTGGTGCTCATTGAGTAAAGGCTTAGAAGTGAAGCATAATGCATGGCATCACGCAGTTTGGGATAGATTGGATTAGTTGGAGGCTTTGTCAAATCTATTTGAGTCTGAAATTTTGTCATTGTATAGAAAATTGAGATAGCATTAACTGGGCATTGGATTCATGTCATTATGAGCTCTAACTCAAAAGTTACGAGCGATTTAATGCGGACATATCAAGTTGATTGGTCAGTTCAAATGATCATTATAAGCTGATCATTGGTGCTCATTGAGTAAAGGCTTAGAAGTGAAGCATAATGCATGGCATCACGCAGTTTGGGATAGATTGGATTAGTTGGAGGCTTTGTCGAATCTATTTGAGTCTGAAATTTTGTCATTGTATAAAAAATTGAGATAGCATTAACTGGGCATTGGATTCATGTCATTATGAGCTCTAAATAAAAAATTATGAACGATTTAGTGCGGACATATCAAATTGATTGGTCAGTTCAAATGATCATTATAAGCTGATCATTGGTGCTCATTGAGTAATGGCTTAGAAGTGAAGCATTATCCATGGCATCACGCAGTTTGGGATAGATTGGATTAGTTGGAGGCTTTGTCGAATCTATTTGAGTCTGAAATTTTGTCATTGTATAGAAAATTGAGATTTCATTAACTGGGCATTGGATGAATGTCATTATGAGCTCTAAATTAAAAGTTACGAACGATTTAGTGCGGACATGTCAAGTTGATTGGTCAGTTCAAATGATAATTCTAAGCTGATCATTGGTGCTCATTGTGTAATGGCTTAGAAGTGAAGCATAATGCATGGCATCACACAGTTGGGGATAGATTGGATTACTTGGAGGCTTTGTCATATCTATTTGAGTCTGAAATTTTGTCATTGTATAGAAAATTGAGATAGCATTAACTGGGCATTGGATTCATGTCATTATGAGCTCTAAATCAAAAGTTACGAACGATTTAGTGCGGACATATCAAGTTGATTGGTCAGTTCGAATGATCATTATAAGCTGATCATTGGTGCTCATTGAGTAAAGGCTTAGAAGTGAAGCATAATGCATGGCATCACGCAGTTTGGGATAGATTGGATTAGTTGGAGGCTTTGTCGAATCTATTTGAGTCTGAAATTTTGTCATTGTATGCAAAATTGAGATAGCATTAACTGGGCATTGGATTCATGTCATTATGAGCTCTAAATAAAAAATTACGAACGATTTAGTGCGGACATATCAAGTTGATTGGTCAGTTCAAATGATCATTATAAGCTGATCATTGGTGCTCATTGAGTAAAGGCTTAGACGTGAAGCATAATGCAAGGCATCACGCTGTTTGGGATAGATTGGATTAGTTGGAGGCTTTGTCGAATCTATTTGAGTCTGAAATTTTGTCATTGTATAGAAAATTGAGATAGCACTAACTGGGCATTGGATTCATGTCATTAAGAGCTCTAAATCAAAAGTTACGAACGATTTAGTGCGGACATATCAAGTTGATTGGTCAGTTCAAATGATCATTATAAGCTGATCATTGGTGCTCATTGAGTAAAGGCTTAGAAGTGAAGCATAATGCATGGCATCACGCAGTTTGGGATAGATTGGATTAGTTGGAGGCTTTGTCGAATCTATTTGAGTCTGAAATTTTGTCATTGTATACAAAATTGAGATAGCATTAACTGGGCATTGGATTCATGTCATTATGAGCTCTAAATCAAAAGTTACGAACGATTTAGTGCGGACATATCAAGTTGATTGGTCAGTTCAAATGATCATTATAAGCTGATCATTGGTGCTCATTGAGTAAAGGCTTAGAAGTGAAGCATAATGCATGGCATCACGCAGTTTGGGATAGATTGGATTAGTTGGAGGCTTTGTCAAATCTATTTGAGTCTGAAATTTTGTCATTGTATAGAAAATTGAGATAGCATTAACTGGGCATTGGATTCATGTCATTATGAGCTCTAACTCAAAAGTTACGAGCGATTTAGTGCGGACATATCAAGTTGATTGGTCAGTTCGAATGATCATTATAAGCTGATCATTGGTGCTCATTGAGTAAAGGCTTACAAGTGAAGTATAATGCATGGCATCACGCAGTTTGGTATAGATTGGATTAGTTGAAGGATTTTTTCGAATCTTTTTGAGTCTGAAATTTTGTCATTGTATAGAAAATTGAGATAGCATTAACTGGGCATTGGATTCATGTCATTATGAGCTCTAAATCAAAAGTTACGAACGATTTAGTGCGGACATATCAAGTTGATTGGTCAGTTCAAATGATCATTATAAGGTGATCATTTGTGCTCATTGAGTAAAGGCTTAGAAGTGAAGCATAATGCATGGCATCACGCAGTTTGGGATAGATTGGATTAGTTGGAGGCTTTGTCGAATCTATTTGAGTCTGAAATTTTGTCATTGTATAGAAAATTGAGATAGCATTAACTGGGCATTGGATTCATGTCATTATGAGCTCTAAATCAAAAGTTACGAACGATTTAGTGCGGACATATCAAGTTGATTGGTCAGTTCAAATGATCATTATAAGCTGATCATTGGTGCTCATTGAGTAAAGGCTTAGAAGTGAAGCATAATGCATGGCATCACGCAGTTTGGGATAGATTGGATTAGTTGGAGGCTTTGTCGAATCTATTTGAGTCTGAAATTTTGTCATTGTATAGAAAATTGAGATAGCATTAACTGGGCATTGGATTCATGTCATTATGAGCTCTAAATCAAAAGTTACGAACGATTTAGTGCGGACATATCAAGTTGATTGGTCAGTTCAAATGATCATTATAAGGTGATCATTGGTGCTCATTGAGTAAAGGCTTAGAAGTGAAGCATAATGCATGGCATCACGCAGTTTGGGATAGATTGGATTAGTTGGAGGCTTTGTCGAATCTATTTGAGTCTGAAATTTTGTCATTGTATAGAAAATTGAGATAGCATTAACTGGGCATTGGATTCATGTCATTATGAGCTCTAAATCAAAATTTACGAACGATTTAGTGCGTACAAATAAAGTTTATTGGTCAGTTCAAATGATCATTATAAGCTGATCATTGGTTCTCATTGAGTAAAGGCTTAGAAGTGAAGCATAATGCATGGCATAATGCATGGCATCACGCTGTTTGGGATAGATTGGTTTACGTGTAGGATTTGTCAAATCTATTTGAGTCTGAAAATTTTTCATTGTATAGAAAATTAAGCTAGCATTACGTGGGCATTGGATTCATGTCATTCTAAGCTCTAAATCAAAAATGACGGACGATTTTGTGCGGACATGTCAAGTTGATTGGTCAGTTGAAATGACCATTCTAAGCTGATCACTGGTGCTCATTGAGTAAACGCTAATAAGGGAAGCATAATGCATGCATCACGCAGGTTGGGATAGATTGGATTACTTGGAGGTTTTTTCGTACATATTTGAGTCTAAAATTTTGTCACAATGTAGAAATTTGAGCTAGCATATCGTGTGCATTGGATTCATTTCATATTGAGCTCTAAATCAAAAGTTACAGACAGTTTAGTGCAAACATGTCAAGTTGATTGGTCAGTTGAAATGATCACTCTAAGCTGATCATTGGTGGTCATTGAGTAAAAGCTTATAAGTGAAGCATATGCATGGCATCACGGAGTTTGGGATAGATTGCATTACTTGGAGGTTTGTCGTATATATTTGAGTATAAAGTTTTTTCACAAAATAGAAAGTTGAACTAGCGTACCGTGGTCGTTGGATTCATGTCATTCTGATTTCTACATAAAAAACTGTTACAGATGATTTAGTGCGGACATGTCAAGTTGATTGGTCAGTTAAAATGATAATTCTAAGCTGATCATTGGTGCTCATTGTGTAAAGGCTTAGAAGTGAAGCATAATGCATGGCATCACGCAGTTTGGGATAGATTGGATTAGTTGGAGGCTTTGTCAAATCTATTTGAGTCTGAAATTTTGTCATTGTATAGAAAATTGAGATAGCATTAACAGGGCATTGGATTCATGTCATTATGGACTCTAAATCAAAAGTTACGAACGATTTAGTGCGGACATATCAAGTTGATTGGTCAGTTAAAATTATAATTCTAAGCTGATCATTGGTGCTCATTGAGTAAAGGCTTAGAAGTGAAGCATAATGCATGGCATCACGCAGTTTGGGATAGATTGGATTAGTTGGAGGCTTTGTCGAATCTATTTGAGTCTGAAATTTTGTCATTGTATAGAAAATTGAGATAGCATTAACAGGGCATTGGATTCATGTCATTATGAGCTCTAAATCAAAAGTTACGAACGATTTAGTGCGGACATATCAAGTTGATTGGCCAGTTCAAATGATCATTATAAGCTGATCGTTGGTGCTCATTGAGTAAAGGCTTAGAAGTGAAGCATAATGCATGGCATCACGCAGTTTGGGATAGATTGGATTAGTTGGAGGCTTTGTCGAATCTATTTGAGTCTGAAATTTTGTCATTCTATAGAAAATTGAGATAGCATTAACTGGGCATTGGATTCATGTCTTTATGAGCTCTAAATCAAAAGTTACGAACGATTTAGTGCGTACATATCAAGTTTATTGGTCAGTTCGAATGATCGTTATAAGCTGATCATTGGTTCTCATTGAGTAAAGGCTTAGAAGTGAAGCATAATGCATGGCATCACGCTGTTTGGGATAGATTGGTTTACGTGTAGGATTTGTCAAATCTATTTGAGTCTGAAAATTTTTCATTGTCTAGAAAATTGAGCTAGCATTACGTGGGCATTGGATTCATGTCATTCTAAGCTCTAAATCAAAAGTGACGGACGATTTTGTGCGGACATGTCAAGTTGATTGGTCAGTTGAAATGACCATTCGAAGCTGATCACTGGTGCTCATTGAGTAAACGCTAATAAGGGAAGCATAATGCATGCATCACGCAGGTTGGGATAGATTGGATTACTTGGAGGTTTTTTCGTATATATTTGAGTCTAAAATTTTGTCACAATGTAGAAAATTGAGCTAGCATAGCGTGTGCATTGGATTCATTTCATATTGAGCTCTAAATCAAAAGTTACAGACGGTTTAGTGCGAACATGTCAAGTTGATTGGTCAGTTGAAATGATCATTCTAAGCTGATCATTGGTGGTCATTGAGTAAAGGCTTATAAGTGAAGCATATGCATGGCAACACGGAGTTTGGGATAGATTGCATTACTTGGAGGTTTGTCGTATATATTTGAGTATAAAGTTTTTTCACATAATAGAAAGTTGAACTAGCGTACCGTGGTCGTTGGATTCATGTCATTCTGATTTCTACATAAAAACTGTTACAGATGATTTAGTGCGGACATGTCAAGTTGATTGGTCAGTTAAAATGATAATTCTAAGCTGATCATTGGTGCTCATTGTGTAAAGGCTTAGAAGTGAAGCATAATGCATGGCATCACGCAGTTTGGGATAGATTGGATTAGTTGGAGGCTTTGTCAAATCTATTTGAGTCTGAAATTTTGTCATTGTATAGAAAATTGAGATAGCATTAACTGGGCATTGGATTCATGTCATTATGAGCTCTAACTCAAAAGTTACGAGCGATTTAATGCGGACATATCAAGTTGATTGGTCAGTTCGAATGATCATTATAAGCTGATCATTGGTGCTCATTGAGTAAAGGCTTAGAAGTGAAGCATAATGCATGGCATCACGCAGTTTGGGATAGATTGGATTAGTTGGAGGCTTTGTCGAATCTATTTGAGTCTGAAATTTTGTCATTGTATAGAAAATTGAGATAGCATTAACTGGGCATTGGATTCATGTCATTATGAGCTCTAAATCAAAAGTTACGAACGATTTATTGCGTACATATCAAGTTGATTGGTCAGTTCAAATGATCATTATAAGCTGATCATTGGTTCTCATTGAGTAAAGGCATAGAAGTGAAGCATAATGCATGGCATCACGCTGTTTGGGATAGATTGGTTTATGTGTAGGATTTGTCAAATCTATTTGAGTCTGAAAATTTTTCATTGTATAGAAAATTGAGCTAGCATTACGTGGGCATTGGATTCATGTCATTCTAACCTCTAAATCAAAAGTGACGGACGACTTTGTGCGGACATGTCAAGTTGATTGGTCAGTTGAAATGACCATTCTAAGCTGATCACTGGTGCTCATTGAGTAAACGCTAATAAGGGAAGCATAATGCATGCATCACGCAGGTTGGGATAGATTGGATTACTTGGAGGTTTTTTCGTATATATTTGAGTCTAAAATTTTGTCACAATGTAGAAAATTGAGCTAGCATAGCGTGTGCATTGGATTCATTTCATATTGAGCTCTAAATCAAAAGTTACAGACGGTTTAGTGCGAACATTTCAAGTTGATTGGTCAGTTGAAATGATCATTCTAAGCTGATCATTGGTGGTCATTGAGTAAAGGCTTATAAGTGAAGCATATGCATGGCATCACGGAGTTTGGGATAGATTGCATTACTTGGAGGTTTGTCGTATATATTTAAGTATAAAGTTTTTTCACAGAATAGAAAGTTGAACTAGCGTACCGTGGTCGTTGGATTCATGTCATTCTGATTTCTACATAAAAAACTGTTACAGATGATTTAGTGCGGACATGTCAAGTTGATTGGTCAGTTAAAATGATAATTCTAAGCTGATCATTGGTGCTCATTGTGTAAAGGCTTAGAAGTGAAGCATAATGCATGGCATCACGCCGTTTGGGATAGATTGGATTAGTTGGAGGCTTTGTCAAATCTATTTGAGTCTGAAATTTTGTCATTGTATAGATAATTGAGATAGCATTAACTGGGCATTGGATTCATGTCATTATGAGCTCTAAATCAAAAGTTACGAACGATTTAGTGCGGACATATCAAGTTGATTGGTCAGTTCAAATGATCATTATAAGCTGATCATTGGTGCTCATTGAGTAAAGGCTTAGAAGTGAAGCATAATGCATGGCATCACGCAGTTTGGGATAGATTGGATTAGTTGGGATTTGTCGAATCTATTTGAGTCTGAAATTTTGTCATTGTATAGAAAATTGAGATAGCATTAACTGGGCATTGGATTCATGTCATTATGAGCTCTAAATCAAAAGTTACGAACGATTTAGTGCGGACATATCAAGTTGATTGGTCAGTTCAAATGATCATTATAAGCTGATCATTGATGTTCATTGAGTAAATGCTTAGAAGTGAAGCATAATGCATGGCATCATGCAGTTTGGGATAGATTGGATTAGTTGGAGGCTTTGTCGAATCTATTTGAGTCTGAAATTTTGTCATTGTATAGAAAATTGAGATAGCATTAACTGGGCATTGGATTCATGTCATTATGAGCTCTAAATCAAAAGTTACGAACGATTTAGTGCGTACATATCAAGTTGATTGGTCAGTTCAAATGATCATTATAAGCTGATCATTGGTTCTCATTGAGTAAAGGCTTAGAAGTGAAGCATAATGCATGGCATCATGCTGTTTGGGATAGATTGGTTTACTGGAGGTTTTTTCAATCTATTTGAGTCTAAAATTTTGTCATTGTATAGAAATTGAGCTAGCATTAAGCGCGGGCATTGGATTCATTTCATATTGAGCTCTAAATCAAAAGTTACGAACGATTTATGCGAACATATCAAGTTGATTGGTCAGTTCAAATGATCATTATAAGCTGATCATTTGTGCTCATTGAGTAATGGCTTAGAAGTTAAGCATAATGCATGGCATCACGCAGTTTGGGATAGATTGGATTAGTTAGAGGCTTTGTCGAATCTATTTGAGTCTGAAATTTTGTCATTGTATAGAAAATTGAGATAGCATTAACTAGGCATTGGATTAATGTCATTATGAGCTCTAAATCAAAAGTTACGAACGATTTAGTGCGGACATATCAAGTTGATTGGTCAGTTCAAATGATCATTATAAGCTGATCATTGGTGCTCATTGAGTAAAGGCTTAGAAGTGAAGCATAATGCATGGCATCACGCAGTTTGGGATAGATTGGATTAGTTGGAGGCTTTGTCAAATCTATTTGAGTCTGAAATTTTGTCATTGTATAGAAAATTGAGATAGCATTAACTGGGCATTGGATTCATGTCATTATGAGCTCTAAATCAAAAGTTACGAATGATTTAGTGCGGACATATCAAGTTGATTGGTCAGTTCAAATGATCATTATAAGCTGATCATTGGTGCTCATTGAGTAAAGGCTTAGAAGTGAAGCATAATGCATGGCATCACGCTGTTTGGGATAGATTGGATTAGTTGGAGGCTTTGTCGAATCTATTTGAGTCTGAAATTTTGTCATTGTATGGAAAATACAGATAGCACTAACTGGGCATTGGATTCAAGTCATTATGAGCTCTAAATCAAAAGTTACGAATGATTTAGTGCGGACATATCAAGTTGATTGGTCAGTTCAAATGATCATTATAAGATTATCATTGGTGCTCATTGAGTAAAGGCTTAGAAGTGAAGCATAATGCATGGCATCACGCTGTTTGGGATAGATTGGATTACTTGAAGGATTTGGCGAATCTTTTTGAGTCTGAAATTTTCTCATTGTATAGAAAATTGAGATAGCACTAACTGGGCATTTGATTCATGTCATTATGAGCTCTAAATCAAAAGTTACGAATGATTTAGTGCGGACATATCAAGTTGATTGGTCTGTTCAAATGATCATTATAAGCTGATCATTGGTGCTCATTGAGTAAAGGCTTAGAAGTGAAGCATAATGCA
The DNA here is from genome assembly GCA_018901935.1 of Pugionium cornutum. Classification (NCBI taxonomy): domain Eukaryota; kingdom Viridiplantae; phylum Streptophyta; class Magnoliopsida; order Brassicales; family Brassicaceae; genus Pugionium; species Pugionium cornutum. The sequence continues at coordinate 14,043,554 of CM032165.1, read as the reverse complement.
TGGCATCACGTAGTTTGGGATAGATTGGATTAGTTGGAGGCTTTGTCGAATCTATTTGAGTCTGAAATTTTGTCATTGTATACAAAATTGAGATAGCATTAACTGGGCATTGGATTCATGTCATTATGAGCTCTAAATCAAAAGTTACGAACAATTTAGTGCGGACATATCAAGTTAATTGGTCAGTTCAAATGATCATTATTAGCTGATCATTTGTGCTCATTGAGTAATGGCTTAGAAGTGAAGCATAATGCATGGCATCACTCAGTTTGGGATAGATTGGATTAGTCAGAGGCTTTGTCGAATCTATTTGAGTCTGAAATTTCGTCATTGTATACAAAATTGAGATAGCATTAACTGGGCATTGGATTCATGTCATTATGAGCTCTAAATCAAAAGTTACGGACGATTTAGTGCGGTCATGTCAAGTTGATTGGACAGTTCAAATGATCATTCTAAGCTGATCATTGCTGTTCATTTAGTAAAGGCTTATAAGTGAAGCATAATGCATGACATCACATAGTTTCGGATAGAATGGATTATTTAAATGCTTTGTCGAATCTATTTGAGTCTGAAATTTTGTCATAATATAGAAGATTGAGCTAGCATATCATGGGCGTTGGATTTATGTCATGCTGAGCTCTAAATCAAAAGTTACAGACGATTTAGTGCGTACATGTCAACTTGATTGGTTAGTTCAAATGGTCATTCTAAGCTGATCATTGGTGCTTATTGAGTAAATGCTTAGAAGTGAAGCATAACGCATGGCATCACACAGTTTGGGATATATTGGATTACTTGGAGGCTTTTTCGTATATATTTGAGAATGAAATTTTTTCATAATATAGAGTATTTAGCTAGCATAACGTGGGCGTTAAATTCATGTCATTCTGATCCTAAATCAAAAGTTACGGACAATTTAGTGCGGACATGTCAAGTTGACTGGTTAGTCAAATGATCATTCTAAGCTGATAATTGGGGCTCATTGAGTAGCGTCTTAAAAGTAAAGCATAATGCATGCCATCACACAGTTTGGGATAGATTGAATTAGTTGGAGGCTTTGTCGAATCTATTTGAGTATGAAAATTTGTCATTGTATAGAAAATTTGTCATTGTATAGAAAATTGAGCAAGCATTACGTGGGCATTGGATTTATGTCATTCTGAGCTCTAAATCAAAAGTTACGGATGATTTATTGCGGAAATGTTGATTGGTCAGTTCAAATGATCATTCTAAGCTGATCATTGGTGTCCATTGAGTAAAGGCTTATAAGTGAAGCATACTGCATTACATCACGTAGTTTGGGATAGATTGGATTAGTTGGAGGCTTGTCGTATCTATTGCAGTCTGAAATTTTGTCACAATAAAGAAAATTAAGCTAGCATGACATGGGCATTGGATTCATGTCATTTGGAACTCTAAATCAAAAGTTACGCAGGATTTAGTGCGAACATGTCAGGTTGATGCTCAGTTCAAATGATCAATCTAAGCTGATCATTGGTGCTCATTGAATAAAGACTTATATGTTAAGCATTATGGATGGCATCACGTAGTTCGGGATAGATCGGTTTACCTGGAGGCTTTGTCTTATCTATTTGAGTCTGAAATTTTGTTACAATATAGAAAATTGAGCTAGCATAACGTGGGCGTTGGATTCATATCATTCTGAGCTCTAAATCAAAAGTTACGGACGATTTAGTGAGGACATGTCAAATTGATTGGTTAGTTCAAATGATCATTCTAAGCTGATCATTGCTGCTTATTGAGTAAACGCTTAGAAGTGAAGCATAATGCATGACGTCACGCAGTTTGGGATAGATTGGATTACTTGGAGGCTTTGTCGAATCTATTTGAGTCTTAAATTTTGTCACAGTATAGAAAATTGAACTAACATAACGTGGGCATTGGATTCATGTCATTCGGAGCTCTAAATCAAAAGTTACTGATGATTTAGTGCGGAAATGTAAAGTTGATTGGCCGTTCAACTGATCATTCTAAGCTAAACACTGGTGCTCATGGGATAGATGCTTATAAGTGAAGCATAATGCATGGCATGACGCAGTAAGGGATAGATTGGTTTACTTGGAGGATTTGTTGTATCTATTTAAGTTTGAAATTTTGTCACAGTATAGAAAATTGAGTTAGCATAACGTGGACGTTGGATTCAAGTCATTTTGAGCTGTAAATCAAAAGTAACGGATGATTTATTGCGAATATGTCAAGTCTATTGATTACTTCAAATCAAAAGTAGCTGATCATTGGTGCTCATTGAGTAACGGATGAAAAGGGAAGTATAATGCATGCCATCACGTAGTTTGGGATAGATTGGATTACTTGGAGGCTTTGTCGAATCTATTTGAGCATGAAAATTTTTCAGTGTATAGAAAATTGAGCAAGCATTTCGTGGGCATTGGTTTTATGTCATTTTGAGCCCTAAATCAAAAGTTACGAATGATTTAGTGCGGACATATCATGTTATTGGTCAGTTCAAATGATCATTCTAACCTGATCATTGGTGCTCATTGAGTAAAGGCTTATAAGTGAAGCATAATGCATGGCATCACAAAGTTTGGGATAGATTGGATTACTTGGAGGCTTAGTCGTATCTATTTGAGTCTAAAATTTTGTCACAATATACGAAATTAAGCTAGCATAACGTGGGTGTTGGATTCATGTCATTTGGAACTCTAAATCAAAAGATACGGACGATTTAGTGCGGACATGCCAAGTTGATTGGTCAGTTCAAATGATAAATCTATGCCGATCATTGCTGCTCATTAAGTAAAGGTTAATAAGTGAAGCATAATGCATGATATCACGTAGTTTTGGGATAGATTGGATTACCAAGAGACGTTGTTGTATGTATTTGAGTCTGAAATTTTGTCATCGTATAGAAAATATAGCTAGAACAATGTGGGCGTTGGATTCATGTCATTCTGAGCTCTAAATCAAAAGTTACGGACAATTTAGTATGGACATACAAAGTTGATTGGTCAGTTCAACTGATCATTATAAGCTGATCATTGGTTCTCATTGAGTAAAGGCTTATAAGTGAAGCATAATGCATGACATAACGCAGTTGTGGATAGATTGGATTTCTTGGAGGCTTTGTCGTATATATTTGAGTCTGAAGTTTTGTCACAATATAGAAAATTGAGCTACCATAACGTGGGTGTTGGATTCATGTCATTCTGAGCTCTAAATAAAAAAATACGGACGATTTAGTGCGAACATATCAAGTTTATTGGTCAGTTCAGCTGATCAATCTAATGTGATCATTTGTGCTCATTGAGTAAAGGCTTTTAAGTGAAACATAATGCATGACATCACGCAGTTTGGGAAAGATTGGATTACTTGGAGGCTTTGTCGTATCTATTTGAGACTAAAATTTTGTCACAATATAGAAAATTGAGCTAGCATAACGTGGGCATTGGATTCATGTCATTCTGAGCTCTAAATCAAAAAGATACGGACGACTTAGTGCGGACATGTCAAGTTGATTGATCAATTCCAATGATCATTCTAAGCTGATCATTGGTGCTCATTGAGTAAAGGCTTATAAGTAATGCATGATGCACGACATCACACAGTTTGGGATAAATTGAATTACTTGGAGGCTTTGTCGTATCTATTTGAATCTGAAATTTTGTCACAATATAGAAAATTGATATACCATACCGTGGGTATTGGATTCATGTCATTCTGAGCTCTAAATCAAAAGATACGGACAATTTAGTGTGGACATATAGAGTTGATTGGTCAGTTCAAATGATCATTCTAAGCTGATCATTGGTGCTAATTGAGTAAAGGCTTATAAGTGAAGCATAATGTATGACATCACGCAGTTTTGGATAGATTAGATTAGTTGGAGGCTTTGTCGTATCTATTTGAGTCTGAAATTTTGTCATTGTATAGAAAATTCAGCTACCATAACGTGGGTGTTGGATTAATGTCATTCCAAGCTCTAAATCAGAAGTTACAGACGATATAGTGTGCGGACATGTCAAGTTGATTACTTAGTTCAAATGATCATTATACGCTCATCATTGGTGCTCATTGAGTAAAGGCTTATAAGTGAAGCATGATGCATGGCATCACACAGTTTGGGATAGATTGGATTAGTTGGAGGCTTTGTCGTATCTATTTAAGTCTGAAATTTTGTTATTGTGTAGAAAATTCAGCTATCATAACATGGGCATTGGATTAATTTCATTCTGAGTTCTAAATCAAAAGTTACGGACGATTTACTGCGGACATGTCAAATTGATTGGTTAGTTCAAATGATCATTCTAAGCTGATCATTGGTGCTCATTGAGTAAAGGCTTATAAGTGAAACATAATGCATGGAATCACGCAGTTTTCGATAGATTGGGTACTTGGAGGATTTGTCGAATCTTTTTGAGTATGAAAATTTGTGATTTTATAGAAAATTGAGCTAGCATTACGTGGGCATTGGATTCATGTCATTATGAGCTCTAAATCAAAAGTTACAAACGATTTAGTGTGGACATGTCAAGTTGATTGGTCAGTTCAGATGATCATTCTAAGCTGATCATTGGTGCTCATTGAGTAAAGGGTTATAAGTGAAGCATAATGCATGACATCACACTGTTTAGGATAGATTTGTTAAGTTTGAGGCTTGTCAGATCTATTTCAGTCTGAAAGTTTGTCATAGAATAGGAAATTGAGCTACCATAACGTGGGCATTGGATTCATGTCATTCTGAGCTCTAAATCAAAAGTTACGGACGATTTAGTGCGGATATGTCAAGTTGATTGGTCAGTTCAAATGATCACTCTAAGTTGATCATTGTTGCTCATTGATTAAAGGCTAATAAGTGAAGCATAATGCATGGCATCACACAGTTTCGGATAGATTGGACTAGTTTGAGGCTTTGTCGTATCTATTTGAGTCTGAAATTTTGGTACAATATAAAAAATTGAGCTAGCATAACGTGGGCATTGGATTCATGTCATTCTGATCTCTAAATCAAAAAGATACAAACGATTTAGTGCGGACATGTCAAATTGATTGGCCAGTTCAACTAATCATTCTAAGCTAAACATTGGTGCTAATTGAGTAAACACTTATAAGTGAAGCATAATGCATGGCATGACGCAGTTTGGGATAGATTGGATTAGTTGGAGGCTTTGTCGTTTCTATTTGAGACTGAAATTTTGTCACAATATAGAAAATTGAGCTAGCATTACGTGGGCATTGGATTCATGTCATTATGAGCTGTAAATCAAAAGTCACAGACGATTTATTGCGTTCATGTCAAGTTGATTGGTCAGTTCAAATGATCATTGTGCTCATTGAGTAAACACTTATAAGTGAAGCACAATGCATGGCATGACGCAGTTTGGGATAGATTGGATTACTTGGAGGCCTTGTCTTTTCTATTTGAGTCTGAAATTTTGTCATAGTATGAAAAATTCAGCTGGCATAACGTGGGTTTTGGATTCATGTCTTTCTAAGCTCTAAATCAAAAGTTACGGACGATTTAGTACAGACATATCAAGTGGATTGGTCAGTTAAAATGATCATTCTAATCCGATCATTGGTGCTAATTGAGTTAAGGCTTATAAGTGATCACGCAGTTAGGGATAGATTGGATTACTTGGAGGGTTTGTTGTATCTATTTGAGTCTGAAATTTTGTCACAATAGAAAAATTTGAGCTAGCATAACGTGAGCATTGGATTCATGTCATTCGGAGCTCTAAATCAAAAGTTACGGACGATTTAGTGCGGGCATGTCAAGTGTATTGGCCAGTTCAACTGATCATTCTAAGCTGATCATTTGTGCTCATTGAGTAAATGCTTATAAGTGAAGCATAATGCACGGCATGACGCAGTTTGGATAGATTGGATTACTTGAAGGCTTTGTTGTTTCTATTTGAGTCTTAAATCTTGTCATAGTATAGAAACTTGAGCTAGCATAATGTGGGCATTGGATTAATGTCATTCGAGGCTCTAAATAAAAAAGTTACGGAAAATTTAGTACGGTAATGTCAAGTTGATTGGCCAGTTCAAGTGATCATTCTAAGCAGATCATTGGTGCCCATTGAGTAAAGGCTTATAAGTGAATCGTAATGCATGGATCAGGCAGTTTGGGATAGATTGGATTACTTGGAGGCTCTGTCGTATATATTTCAGCCTGAAGTTTTGTCACAGTTAGAAAATTGAGCTAGCATAATGTGGGTGTTGGATTCATGTCATTCTCAGCTCTAAATGAAAAGATACGGATGATTTAGTGCAGAAATATCAAGTTGATTGGTCAATTCAAATGATCATGATAAGCTGATCATTGTGCTCATTGAGTAAAGGATTATAAGTGAAGCATAATGCATGCCATCACGCAGTTTGGGATAGATTGGATTACTTGGAGGGTTTGTTGTATCTATTTGAGTCTGAAATTTTGTAACAATATATAAAATTGAGCTAGCATAAGGTGGGTATTGGATTCATGTTATGTGGAGCTCTAAATCAAAAGTTACAAACGATTTAGTGCGGGCATGTCAAGTTGATTGGCCAGTTCAACTGATCATTCTATTCTGATCATTGGTGCTCATTGAGTAAATGCTTATAAGTGAATCATAATGCATGACATCACGCAGTTTGGGATAAATTGGATTACTTGAAGGCTTTGTCGTATATATTTGAGTGTGAAATTTTGTTTCAGTACAGAAAATTGAGCTAGCATAACGTGGGTGTTGGATTCATGTCATTCTGATCTCTAAATCAAAAGATACGGACGATTTAGTGCGGACATATCAAGTTGATTGGTCAATTAAAATGATCATTTTAAGCTGATCATTGGTGATAATTGAGTAAAGGCTTATAAGTGATCACGCAGTTAGGGATAGATTGGATTACTTGGAGGGTTTGTTGTATCTATTTGATTCTGAAATTTGTCACAATATAGAAAATTGAGCTAGCATAACGTGGGCATTGGATTCATGTCATTCGGAGCTCTAAATCAAAAGTTATGGACGATTTATTGCGTACATGTCAAGTTGATTGGCCAGTTCAACTGATCATTCTAAGCTGATCATTGGTGCTCATTGAGTAAACGCTTATAAGTGAAGCATAATGCATGGCATTACGCAATTTGGGATAGATTGGAATACTTGGAGGCTTTGTCGTTTCTATTTCAGTCTTAAATTTTATCACAATATAGAAAATTCAGTTAGCATAACGAGGGCATTGGATTCATGTCATTCGAAGCTCTAAATAAAAAAGTTACGGACTATTTAGTGCGGACATGTCAAGTTGATTGGCCAGTTCAAGTGATCATTCTAAACTGATCATTGGTGCCCATTGAGTAAAATCTTAAAGTGACTCATATTGCATGGTATCACATAGTTTGGGATAGATTGGATTACTTGGAGGCTTTTTCGTATATATTTGAGTCTGATAATTTGTCACAGTATAGAAAATTGAGCTAGCATATCGTGGGTGTTGGATTTATGTCATTCTGATCTCTAAATTAAAAGATATGGACGATTTAGTGCAGACATATCAAGTTGATTGGTCAGTTCAAATGATCATTCTAAGCTGATCATTGTGCTCATTGAGTAAAAGATTATAAGTGAAGCATAATGCATGCCATCACGCAGTATGGGATAGATTGGATTACCTGGAGGGTTTGTTGTATCTATTTGAGTCTGACATTTTGTCACAATATATAAAATTGAGCTAGCATAAGGTGGGCATTGGATTCATGTTATTCGGAGCTCTAAGTCAAAAGTTACGAATGATTTAGTACGGGCATGTGAAGTTGATTGGCCAGTTCAACTGATCATTCTATGCTGATCATTGGTGCTCATTGAGTAAAGGCTTATAAGTGAATCATAATGCATGGCATCACGCTGTTGGAGATAGATTGGATTACTTGGATGGGTTTTCGTATCTATTTGAGTTTGAAAATTTGTGATAGTATAGAAAATTGATCTAGCATAACGTGGGCGTTGGATTCATGTCATTCTGAGCTCTAAATCAAAATTTACAAACGATTTAGTGCGGACATATCAAGTTGATTGGCCAGTTCAAATGATCATTCTAAGCCGATCGTTGGTGCTCATTGAGTAAAGGCTTATAAGTGAAGTATAATGCATGGCATCACGTAGTTTGGGATAGATTTGATTATTTGGAAGCTTTGTCGCATATATTTGAGTCTGAAATTTTGTTACAGTATAGAAAATTGAGCTAGCATAACGTGGGTTTTGGATTCATGTCATTCTGATCTCTAAATCAAAAGATACGGACGATTTTGCGGAGATGTCAAGTTGATTGGTCAGTTCAAATGAACATTCTAAGCTGATCATTCGTGCTCATTGAGTAAATGCTTATATGTGAAGCATAATGCATGGCATGAAGCACTTCCGGATAGATTGGATTACTTGAAGGCTTTGTCGTATCTATTTGAGTCTGAAATTTTGTCACAGTATAGAAACTTAAGCTAGCATAACGTGGGGGTTGGATTCATGTCATTCTGATCTCTAAATCAAAAGATACGGACGATTTAGTGCATATATATCAAGTTGTTTGGTCAGTTCAACTGATCATTCTAAGCTGATCATTTGTGCTCATTGAGTAAAGGCTTATAAGTGATACATAATGCAAGACATCACGCAGTTGTGGATCTATTGGATTACTTGGACGCTTTGCATATCTATTCGAGACTGAAATTTTGTCATAGTATAGAAAATTGAGCTAGCATAACTTGGGCGTTGGATTCATGTCATTTTGAGCTCTAAATCAAAAGTTACAGACGATTTAGTGCGGACATATAAAGTTGATTGGTCAGTTCAAATGATCATTGTAACCTGATCATTGGTGCTCATTGAGTAATGGCTTATAAGTGAAGCATAATGAATGGCATCACAAAGGTTTGGATAGATTGGATTACTTGGAGGCTTTGTCATATCTATTTGAATCTGAAATTTTATAATTGTATAGAAAATTGAGCTAGCCTAACGTAGGCGTTTGATTCATGTCATTCGGAGCTCTACATCAAAAGTTACAGACGATTTAGTGCGGACATATCAAGTTGATTGGTCAGTTCAAATGATCATTCTAAGCTGAGCATTGGTGCTCAATCCGTAAAGGCTTATAATTGAAGCATAATGCATGGCATCACATAGTTTGGGATGTATTGGATTACTTGAAGGTTTTGTCGTATATATTTTAGCCTTAAATTTTTGTCACAGTATAGAAAACTGAGCTAGCATAACGTGGGTGTTGGATTCATGTCATTCTGAGCTCTAAATCAAAAGATACAAACGATTTAGTGCGGACATGTCAAGTTGATTGGTGAGTTCAAATGATCATTCTAATCTAATCATTGGTGCTTATTGAGTAATAGCTTATAAGTGAAGCATAACGTATGGCATCACGCAGTTTGGGATAGATTGGATTAATTGGAGGGTTTGTTGTATCTATTTGAGTCTCAAATTGTGTCACGATATAGAAAATTGAGCAAGCATAATGTGGGCATTGGATTCACGTCATTCGGAGCTCTAAATCAATAGTTACGGCCGATTTAGTAAGGACAAGTCAAGTTGATTGGCCAGTTCAACTAATCATTCTAAGCTAAACATTGGTGCTCATTGAGTAAACACTTATAAGGGAAGCATAATGCATGGTATGACGCAGTTTGGGATAGATTGGATTACTTGGAGGCTTTGTCGTATCTATTTGAGTCTGAAATTTTATCATAGTATAGAAAATTGAGCTAGCATAACGTGGGCGTTGGATTCATATCATTCTGAGCTTTAAATCTAAAGTTACAGACGATTTAGTGCGGACATATTAAGTTGGTTGGTCCTTTCAAATGATCATTCTAAGATGAGCATTGGTGCTCATTGTATAAAGGCTTATAAGTGAAGCATAATGCATGGCATCACGCAGTTTGGGATATATTAGATTACTTGGAGGCTTTGTCGTTTCTATTTGAGTCTTAAATTTTGTCACAGTATAGAAAATTGAGCTAGCATAACGTGGGCATATGATTCATGCCATTTGAAACTCTAAATAAAAAGTTATGGATGATTTAGTGCGGACATGTCAAGTTGATTTGCCAGTTCAACTGATCATTCTAAGCTGATCATTGGTGTCCATTGAGTAAACGCTTATAAGTGAAGCATAATGCTAGGCATGACGCAGTTTGGTATAGATTGGATTACTTGTAGGCTTTGTCATTTCTATTTGAGGCTGAAATTTTGTCAGAGTATAGAAAATTCAGCTAGCATAACGTGGGTTTTGGATTCATGTCTTTCTGGGCTTTAAATGAAAAGATATGGACGATTTAGTGCAGAAATGTCAAGTTGATTGGTCAGTTCAAATGATCATTCTAAGCTGATCATTGTGCTCATTGAGTAAAGGATTATAAGTGAAGCATAATGCATGCCATCATGCACTTTGGGATAGATTGGATTACTTGGCAGTTTTGTTTTATCTATTTGAGTATGATATTTTGTCACAATATATAAAATTGAGCTAGGGTAAGGTGGGCATTGGATTCATGTTATTAGGAGCTCAAAATCAAACGTTACGAACCATTTAGTGCGGACATGTCAAGTTGATGGGCCAGCCCAACTGATCATTCTAAGATGATCATTGGTGCTCATTGAGTAAAGACTTATAAGTAAATAATAATGCATGGCATCACACTGTTTGAGATAGATTGGATTACTTGGATTTGTTGTCGTATCTATTTGAATTTTAAAATTTGTCATAGTATAGAAAATTGATCTAGAATAACGTGGTCGTTGGATTCATGTTACTCTGAGCTCTAAATCATAATTTACGGACGATTTAGTGCGGCCATGTCAAGTTGATTGGTCAGTTCAATTATCATTCTATGCTTATCACTGGTGCTCATTGAATAAAGGCTTATAAATGAATCATAATGCATGTCATAACACAGTTTGGGATAGATTTGATAATTTGGAGATTTTTTCGTATATATTTGGGTCTAAAATTTTGTCACATTATAGAAAATTGAGTTAGCATAACGTGGGTTTTGGATTCATGTCATTCTGATCTCTAAATCAAAAGATACGGACGATTTAGTGTGGAGATGTCAAGTTGATTGGTCAGTTCAAATGATCATTCTAAGCTGATCATTGTGCTCATTGAGTAAGGATTATATGTGAAGCATAATGCATGTCATCATGGAGTTTGGGATAGATTGGATTACGTGGAGGGTTTGTTGTATCTATTTGACTCTGTAATTTTGTCACAATATTGAGCTAACATAAGGTGGGCATTGGATTCATGTTATTTGGAGCTCTAAATCAAACGTTACGATCGATTTAGTGCGGGCATGTCAAATTGATTGGCTAGTTCGACTAATCATTCTACGCTGATGATTGGTGCTCATTGAGTAAAGGCTTATAAGTGAATCATAATGCATGGCATCACGCTGTTTGAGATAGATTGGATTACTTGGATGCGTTGTCGTATCTATTTGAGTTTTAAAATTTGTCATAGTGTAAAAAGTTGATCTAGCATAATGTGGGCGTTGAATTCATGTCATTCTGAACTCTAAATCAAAATTTACGGACGATTTAGTGCGGAAATGTCAAGTTGATTGGTCAGTTCAAATGATCATTCTAAGCTCACCATTGGTGCTCATTGAGTAAAGGCTTATAAGTGAAGCATAATGCATGCATCATGCAGTTTGGGATAGAATTGATTAATTGGATGCTTTGTCTTATATATTTGAGTCTGAAGTTTTGTCAGAGTATAGAAAATTAAGCAAGCATAACGTGGGTTTTGGATTCGTGTCATTTTGATCTCTTAATCAAAATATACGGACTATTTAGTGCAGAGATGTCAAGTTGATTGGTCAGTTCAATTGATCATTCTAAGCTGATCATTGGTGCTCATTGAGTAAAGGTTTATTAGTAAATCATAATGCAACACATCACGCAGTTGGGGATAGATTGGATTACTTGGAGGGTTTGTTGTATATATTTGAGTCTGAAATTTTGTCACAATATATAAAATTGAGCTAGCATAAGGTGGGCATTAGATTCATGTCATTCGGAGCTCTAAATCAATAGTTACAGACGACTTACTGCGGACATGTCAAGTTGATTGGTCAATTCAAATGATCATTCTAAGCTGATCAATGGTGCTCATTGAGTAAATGCTTATAAGTGAAGCATAATGCATGGCATCACACAGTTTGGGATAGATTGGATTATTTCGAGGCTTTTTCGTATCTATTTGAGTCTGAAATTTTGTGAAAATATAGAAAATTGAGCTACCATAACGTGGGCATTGGATTCATGTCAGTTGGAGATCTAAATCAAAAGTGACGGACGATTTAGTGGAGATATGTCAAGTTGATTAGCCACTTCAACTGATCATTTTAAGCTGATCGTTGGTGCTCGTTGAGTAAAGGCTTATAAGAGAAACATAATGCATATCATCACGCAGTTTGGGATATATTGGATTATTTTCAGGTTTTGTCGTATCTATTTGTGTTTGACATTTTGTCATAGTATAGAAAATTGAGCTAGCATAACGTGGGCATTTGATTTATGTCATTTTGAGCTCCAAATCAAAAGTTACCGACAATTTAGTGCGGACATATGTAGTTGATTGGTCATTTCAAATGATCATTCTAATCTTATCATTGGTGCTCATTGAATAAAGACTTATAAGTGAAGCATAATGCATGGCATCACACAGTTCGGGATAAATTGGATTATTTGAAAGGCTTTCTCGTATCTATTTCAGTCTGAAATTTTGACACAATATTGAAGATTGAGCTAGCATAACGTGGCCAATGGATTCATGTCATTCGGAGCCCTAAATCAAAAGCTAGAAATGATTTAGTGCGGTCATGTCAAGTTGATTGGAAAGTTCAAACGATCATTCTAACTTGATCATTGGTGCTCATTGAGTAAAGACGTATAAGTGAAGCATAATGCATTGCATCACGCAGTTTGGGAATGATTGGATTACTTGGAGGCTTTGTCGTACCTATTTGAATGAGAAATTTTATCATAGTATAGAAAATTGAGCTAGCATAACGTGGGCGTTGGATTCATGTCATTCTGAGCTCTAAATCAAAAGTTACGGTCGATTTAGTGCGCACATGTCAAGTTGATTGGTCAGTTCAAATGATCATTTTAAGCTGATCGTAGTTGCTCATTGAGTAAAGGCTTATAAGTGAAGTGCATGGCATCACGCCGTTAGGGATAGATTAGATTACTTGGAGGCTTTGTCGTATCTAATTGAGTATGAAATTTTATCACAATATAGAAAATTGAGCTAGCATAACGTGGGGATTGGATTCAAGTAATTTTGAGTTCTAAATCTAAAGTAACGGACGATTTAGTGCGGACATATCAAGCTTATTGCTCAGTTCAAATGATCATTCTAAGCTAATCATTGGTGCTCATTGAGTAAAGGCTAATAAGTGAAACATAATGCATGGCACCACGCAGTTTGGAATAGATTGGATTACTTGGAGGCTTTGTCGTATCTATTTGAGTATGAAATTTTATCACAATATAGAAAATTGAGCTAGCATAACGTGGGCATTGGATTCAAGTAATTTTAAGCTCTAAATCTAAAGTTACGGACGATTTAGCGCGGACATATCAAGCTTATTGCTCAGTTCAAATGATCATTCTAAGCTAATCATTGGTGCTCATTGGGTAAAGGCTAATAAGTGAAACATAATGCATGGCACCACGCAGTTTGGGATACATTGGATTACTTGGAGGCTTTGTCGTATCTATTTGAGTCTGAAATTTTGTCATAGTATAGAAAATTGAGCTATCACAACGTGGGCGATGGATTCGTATCATTTTGAGCGCTAAATCAAAAGTTATACACGATATAGTGCGAACATATCAAGTTGATTGGTTAGTTCAAATGATCATTCTAAGCTGATCGTAGGTGCATATCATCACGCAGTTTGGGATAGATTGGATTAGTTGGAGGCTTTGTCGTATATATTTGAGTCTGAAATTTTGTCACAGGATGGAAAATTGAGCTAGCATAACGTGAGTGTTGGATTCATGTCATTCTGAGCTCTAAATCAAAAGATACAGACGATTTAGTATGGAATGTCAAGTTGATTGGTCAGTTAAAATGATCATTCTAAGCTGATCATTGGTGCTCATTGAGTAAAGGCTTATAAGTGAAGAACAATGCATGTCATCACGAAGTTTGGGATATTTTGGATTATTTGGAGGTTTTGTTGTATCTATTTGAGTCTGTAATTTTGTGACAATATAGAAAATTGAGCTAGCATAATGTGCGCATTGGGTTCATGTCAATCGAGCTCTAAATCGAAAGTTACGGACGATTTGGTGCGGACATGTCAAGTTGATTGGTCAGTTCAAATGATCATTCTAAACTGATCATTAATGCTCATTAAATAAAGGCTTATAAGTGAAGCATAATGCATGGCATGACACAGTTCAGGAAAAATTGGATTACTTGGAGGCTTTGTCGTATCTTTTTGAGTCTGAAATTTTGTGCCAATGTAGAAAATTGTGATAGCATAACGTGGGCATTGAATTCATGTCATTCGAAACTCTAAATCAAAAGTTAGAAACAATTTAGTGCGGACATGTCAAGTTGAATGGGAAGTTCAAATGATCATTCTAAGCTGATCATTGGTGCTCATTGAGTTAAGACTTATAAGTGAATCATAATGCATGACATCTCTCAGTTTGGGATATATTGGATTACTTGGTGGCTTTATGGTATTTATTTGAGTCTTAAATTTTGTCATAGCATAAAAAATGGAGCTAGCATAACGTGGGCGTTGTATTCATGTTATTTTGAGCTCTAAATCAAAAGTTACGGACGATTTAGTGCGGACATATCAAGTTGATTGGTCAGTTCAAATTAATATTCTAAACTAATCATTGGTTCTCATTGAGTAAAGGCTTATAAGTGAAAGATAATGCATGACATCACGCAGTTAGGGATAGATTGGATTACTTGGAGCGTTTGTTGTATCTATTTGATTTTGAAATTTGTCACAATATAGAAAATTGAGCTAGCATAACGTGGGCATTGGATTCACGTCATTCGGAGCTCTAAATCAAAAGTTATGGACGATTTATTGCGTACATGTCAAGTTGATTGGCCAGTTCAACTGATCATTCTAACCTGATCATTGGTGCTCATTGAGTAAACGCTTATAAGTGAAGCATAATGCATGGCATTACGCAATTTGGGATAGATTGGAATACTTGGAGGCTTTGTCGTTTCTATTTGAGTCTTAAATTTTATCACAATATAGAAAATTCAGTTAACATAACGAGGGCATTGGATTCATGTCATTCGAAGCTCTAAATAAAAAAGTTACGGACGATTTAGTGCGGACATGTCAAGTTGATTGGCCAGTTCAAGTGATCATTCTAAACTGATCATTAGTGCCCATTGAGTAAAGGCCTAAAGTGAATCATATTGCATGGTATCACACAGTTTGGGATAGATTGGATTACTTGGAGGCTTTGTCGTATATATTTGAGTCTGAAAATTTGTCACAGTATAGAAAATTGAGCTAGCATATTGTGGGTGTTGGATTCATGTCATTCTGATCTCTAAATTAAAAGATATGGACAATTTAGTGCAGACATGTCAAGTTGATTGGTCAGTTCAAATGATCATTCTAAGCTGCTCATTGTGCTCATTGAGTAAAAGATTATAAGTGAAGCATAATGCATGCCATCACGCAGTATGGGATAGATTGGATTACCTGGAGGGTTTGTTGTATCTATTTGAGTCTGACATTTTGTCACAATATATAAAATTGAGCTAGCATAAGGTGGGCATTGGATTCATGTTATTCGGAGCTCTAAGTCAAAAGTTACGAATGATTTAGTACGGGCATGTGAAGTTGATTGGCCAGTTCAACTGATCATTCTATGCTGATCATTGGTGCTCATTGAGTAAAGGCTTATAAGTGAATCATAATGCATGGCATCACGCTGTTGGAGATAGATTGGATTACTTGGATGGGTTTTCGTATCTATTTGAGTTTGAAAATTTGTGATAGTATAGAAAATTGATCTAGCATAACGTGGGCGTTGGATTCATGTCATTCTGAGCTCTAAATCAAAATTTACAAACGATTTAGTGCGGACATATCAAGTTGATTGGCCAGTTCAAATGATCATTCTAAGCCGATCGTTGGTGCTCATTGAGTAAAGGCTTATAAGTGAAGTATAATGCATGGCATCACGTAGTTTGGGATAGATTTGATTATTTGGAAGCTTTGTCGCATATATTTGAGTCTGAAATTTTGTTACAGTATAGAAAATTGAGCTAGCATAACGTGGGTTTTGGGTTCATGTCATTCTGATCTCTAAATCAAAAGATACGGACGATTTTGCGGAGATGTCAAGTTGATTGGTCAGTTCAAATGAACATTCTAAGCTGATCATTCGTGCTCATTCAGTAAATGCTTATATGTGAAGCATAATGCATGGCATCAAGCACTTTCGGATAGATTGGATTACTTGAAGGCTTTGTCGTATCTATTTGAGTCTGAAATTTTGTCACAGTATAGAAACTTAAGCTAGCATAAGGTGGGTGTTGGATTCATGTCATTCTGAGCTCTAAATCAAAAGATACGGACGATTTAGTGCATATATATCAAGTTGTTTGGTCAGTTCAACTGATCATTCTAAGCTGATCATTTGTGCTAATTCAGTAAAGGCTTATAAGTGAAATATAATGCATGACATCACGCAGTTGTGGATAGATTGGATTACTTTGACGCTTTGCGTATCTATTCGAGACTGAAATTTTGTCATAGTGTAGAAAATTGAGCTAGCATAACCTGGGCGTTTGATTCATGTCATTTTGAGCTCTAAATCAAAAGTTACAGACGATTTAGTGCGGACATATCAAGTTGATTGGTCAGTTCAAATGATCATTGTAACCTGATCATTGGTGCTCATTGAGTAAAGGCTTATAACTGAAGCATAATGAATGGCATCACAAAGGTTTGGATAGATTGGATTACTTGGAGGCCTTGTCGTATCTATTTGAATCTGAAATTTTGTAATAGTATAGAAAATTGAGCTAGCCTAACGTAGGCGTTGGATTCATGTCATTCGGAGCTCTACATCAAAAATTACAGACGATTTAGTGCGGACATATCAAGTTGATTGGTCAGTTCAAATGATCATTCTAAGCTGAGCATTGGTGCTCAATCCGTAAAGGCTTATAAGTGAAGCATAATGCATGGCATGACGCAGTTTGGTATAGATTGGATTACTTGTAGGCTTTGTCATTTCTATTTGAGGCTGAAATTTTGTCAGAGTATAGAAAATTCAGCTAGCATAACGTGGGTTTTGGATTCATGTCATTCTGAGCTTTAAATGAAAAGATACGGACGATTTAGTGCAGAAATGTCAAGTTGATTGGTCAGTTCAAATGATCATTCTAAGCTGATCATTGTGCATATTGAGTAAAGGATTATAAGTGAAGCATAATGCATGCCATCATGCACTTTGGGATAAATTGGATTACTTGGGAGTTTTTTTAATCTATTTGAGTCTGAAATTTTGTCACAATATATAAAATTGAGCTAGTGTAAGGTGGGCATTGGATTCATGTTATTAGTAGCTCAAAATCAAAAGTTACGAACGATTTAGTGCGGACATGTCAAGTTGATGGCCAGCCCAACTGATCATTCTAAGCTGATCATTGGTGCTCATTGAGTAAAGACTTATAAGTGAATAATAATGCATGGCATGATGCAGTTTGAGATAGATTGGATTATTTGGATTTGTTGTCGTATCTATTTGAATTTTAAAATTTGTCATAGTATAGAAAATTGATCTAGAATAACGTGGGCGTTGGATTCATGTCATTCTGAGCTCTAAATCATAATTTACGGACGATTTAGTGCGGCCATGTCAAGTTGATTGGTCAGTTCAATGATCATTCTATGCTTATCATTGGTGCTCATTGAATAAAGGCTTATAAATGAATCATAATGCATGGCATAACACAGTTTGGGATAGATTTGATAATTTGGAGATTTTTTCGTATATATTTGGGTCTAAAATTTTGTCACATTATAGAAAATTGAGCTAGCATAACGTGGGTTTTGGATTCATGTCATTCTGATCTCTAAATCAAAAGATACGGACGATTTATTGTGGACATGTCAAGTTGATTGGTCAGTTCAAATGATCATTCTAAGCTGATCATTCTGCTCATTGAGTAAGGATTATAAGTGAAGCATAATGCATGCCATCATGGAGTTTGGGATAGATTGGATTACGTGGATGGTTTGTTGTATCTATTTGACTCTGAAATTTTGTCACAATATTGAGCTAACATAAGGTGGGCATTGGATTTAGTGCGGGCATGTCAAATTGATTGGCCAGTTCAACTAATCATTCTAAGCTGATCATTGGTGCTCATTGAGTAAAGGCTTATAAGTGAATCATAATGCATGGCATCACGCTGTTTGAGATAGATTGGATTACTTGGATGCGTTGTCATATCTATTTAAGTTTTAAAATTTGTCATAGTATAAAAAGTTGATCTAGCATAATGTGGGCGTTGAATTCATGTCATTCTGAACTCTAAATCAAAAGTTACGGAAGATTTAGTGTGTACATGTCAAGTTGATTGGTAGGTTCAAATGATCATTCTAAGTTGATCATTGGTGCTCATTGAGTAAAGGCTTATAAGTGAACCATAATACATGACATCACGCAGTTTGGGATAGATTAGATTAATTGGATGCTTTGTCGTATATATTTGAGTCTGAAGTTTTGTCACAGTATAGAAAATTAAGCTAGCATAACGTGGGTTTTGGATTCGTGTCATTTTTATCTCTAAATCAAAATATACGGACTATTTAGTGCAGAGATGCCAAGTTGATTGGTCAGTTCAAATGATCATTCTAAGCTGATCATTGGTGCTCGTTGAGTAAAGGTTTATAAGTAAATCATAATGCAACACATCACGCAGTTGGGGATAGATTGGATTACTTGGAGGGTTTGTTGTATATATTTGAGTCTGAAATTTTGTCACAATATATAAAATTGAGCTAGCATAAGGTGGGCATTAGATTCATGTCATTCGGAGCTCTAAATCAATAGTTACAGACGATTTACTACGGACATGTAAAGTTGATTGGTCAATTCAAATGATCATTCTAAGCTGATCAATGGTGCTCATTGAGTAAATGCTTATAAGTGAAGCATAATGCATGGCATCACGTAGTTTGGGATAGATTGGATTATTTCGAGGCTTTTTCGTATCTATTTGAGTCTGAAATTTTGTGAAAATATAGAAAATTGAGCTACCATAACGTGGGCATTGGATTCATGTCATTTGGAGATCTAAATCAAAAGTGACGGACGATTTAGTGGAGATATGTCAAGTTGATTAGCCACTTCAACTGATCATTTTAAGCTGATCCTTGGTGCTCGTTGAGTAAAGGCTTATTAGAGAAACATAATGCATATCATCACGCAGTTTGGGATATATTGGATTATTTTGAGGTTTTGTCGTATCTATTTGTGTTTGACATTTTGTCATAGTATAGAAAATTGAGCTAGCATAACGTGGGCATTTGATTTATGTCATTTTGAGCTCCAAATCAAAAGTTACAGACAATTTAGTGCGGACATATGTAGTTGATTGGTCATTTCAAATGATCATTCTAATCTTATCATTGGTGCTCATTGAATAAAGACTTATAAGTGAAGCATAATGCATGGCATCACACAGTTCGGGATAAATTGGATTATTTGAAGGCTTTCTCGTATCTATTTCAGTCTGAAATTTTGACACAATATTGAAGATTGAGCTAGCATAACGTCGCCAATGGATTCATGTCATTCGGAGCCCTAAATCAAAAGCTAGAAATGATTTAGTGCGGTCATGTCAAGTTGATTGGAAAGTTCAAACGATCATTCTAACTTGATCATTGGTGCTCATTGAGTAAAGACGTATAAGTGAAGCATAATGCATGGCATCACGCAGTTTGGGAATGATTGGATTACTTGGAGGCTTTGTCGTACCTATTTGAATTAGAAATTTAATCATAGTATAGAAAATTGAGCTAGCATAACGTGGGCGTTGGATACAATTCATTCTGAGCTCTAAATCAAAAGTTACGGTCGATTTAGTGCGCACATGTCAAGTTGATTGGTCAGTTCAAATGATCATTTTAAGCTGATCGTAGTTGCTCATTGAGTAAAGGGTTATAAGTGAAGTGCATGGCATCACGTCGTTAGGGATAGATTAGATTACTTGGAGGCTTTGTCGTATCTAATTGAGTATGAAATTTTATCACAATATAGAAAATTGAGCTAGCATAACGTGGGGATTGGATTCAAGTAATTTTGAGCTCTAAATCTAAAGTAACGGATGATTTAG
Source organism: Pugionium cornutum (assembly GCA_018901935.1). NCBI lineage: Eukaryota > Viridiplantae > Streptophyta > Magnoliopsida > Brassicales > Brassicaceae > Pugionium > Pugionium cornutum. Next base: position 14,023,157 of record CM032165.1, on the reverse strand, counting down.
TGCGGACATATCAAGCTTATTGCTCAGTTCAAATGATCATTCTAAGCTAATCATTGGTGCTCATTGAGTAAAGGCTAATAAGTGAAACATAATGCATGGCACCACGCAGTTTGGAATAGATTGGATTACTTGGAGGCTTTGTCGTATCTATTTGAGTATGAAATTTTATCACAATATAGAAAATTGAGCTAGCATAACGTGGGCATTGGATTCAAGTAATTTTAAGCTCTAAATCTAAAGTTACGGACGATTTAGCGCGGACATATCAAGCTTATTGCTCAGTTCAAATGATCATTCTAAGCTAATCATTGGTGCTCATTGGATAAAGGCTAATAAGTGAAACATAATGCATGGCACCACGCAGTTTGGGATACATTGGATTACTTGGAGGCTTTGTCGTATCTATTTGAGTCTGAAATTTTGTCATAGTATAGAAAATTGAGCTATGACAACGTGGGCGATGGATTCGTATCATTTTGAGCGCTAAATCAAAAGTTATACACGATATAGTGCGAACATATCAAGTTGATTGGTTAGTTCAAATGATCATTCTAAGCTGATCGTAGGTGCATATCATCACGCAGTTTGGGATAGATTGGATTAGTTGGAGGCTTTGTCGTATATATTTGAGTCTGAAATTTTGTCACAGGATGGAAAATTGAGCTAGCATAACGTGAGTGTTGGATTCATGTCATTATGAGCTCTAAATCAAAAGATACAGACGATTTAGTACGGAATGTCAAGTTGATTGGTCAGTTAAAATGATCATTCTAAGCTGATCATTGGTGCTCATTGAGTAAAGGCTTATAAGTGAAGAACAATGCATGTCATCACGAAGTTTGGGATATTTTGGATTATTTGGAGGTTTTGTTGTATCTATTTGAGTCTGTAATTTTGTGACAATATAGAAAATTGAGCTAGCATAATGTGCGCATTGGATTCATGTCATTCTGAGCTCTAAATCGAAAGTTACGGACGATTTGGTGCGGACATTTCAAGTTGATTGGTCAGTTCAAATGATCATTCTAAACTGATCATTAATGCTCATTAAATAAAGGCTTATAAGTGAAGCATAATGCATGGCATGACACAGTTCAGGAAAAATTGGATTACTTGGAGGCTTTGTCGTATCTTTTTGAGTCTGAAATTTTGTGCCAATGTAGAAAATTGTGATAGCATAACGTGGGCATTGAATTCATGTCATTCGAAACTCTAAATCAAAAGTTAGAAACAATTTAGTGCGGACATGTCAAGTTGAATGGGAAGTTCAAATGATCATTCTAAGCTGATCATTGGTGCTCATTGAGTTAAGACTTATAAGTGAATCATAATGCATGACATCTCTCAGTTTGGGATATATTGGATTACTTGGTGGCTTTATGGTATTTATTTGAGTCTTAAATTTTGTCATAGCATAAAAAATGGAGCTAGCATAACGTGGGCGTTGTATTCATGTTATTTTGAGCTCTAAATCAAAAGTTACGGACGATTTAGTGCGGACATATCAAGTTGATTGGTCAGTTCAAATTAATATTCTAAACTAATCATTGGTTCTCATTGAGTAAAGGCTTATAAGTGAAAGATAATGCATGACATCACGCAGTTAGGGATAGATTGGATTACTTGGAGCGTTTGTTGTATCTATTTGATTTTGAAATTTGTCACAATATAGAAAATTGAGCTAGCATAACGTGGGCATTGGATTCATGTCATTCGGAGCTCTAAATCAAAAGTTATGGACGATTTATTGCGTACATGTCAAGTTGATTGGCCAGTTCAACTGATCATTCTAACCTGATCATTGGTGCTCATTGAGTAAACGCTTATAAGTGAAGCATAATGCATGGCATTACGCAATTTGGGATAGATTGGAATACTTGGAGGCTTTGTCGTTTCTATTTGAGTCTTAAATTTTATCACAATATAGAAAATTCAGTTAACATAACGAGGGCATTGGATTCATGTCATTCGAAGCTCTAAATAAAAAAGTTACGGACGATTTAGTGCGGACATGTCAAGTTGATTGGCCAGTTCAAGTGATCATTCTAAACTGATCATTAGTGCCCATTGAGTAAAGGCCTAAAGTGAATCATATTGCATGGTATCACACAGTTTGGGATAGATTGGATTACTTGGAGGCTTTGTCGTATATATTTGAGTCTGAAAATTTGTCACAGTATAGAAAATTGAGCTAGCATATTGTGGGTGTTGGATTCATGTCATTCTGATCTCTAAATTAAAAGATATGGACAATTTAGTGCAGACATGTCAAGTTGATTGGTCAGTTCAAATGTCATTCTAAGCTGCTCATTGTGCTCATTGAGTAAAAGATTATAAGTGAAGCATAATGCATGCCATCACGCAGTATGGGATAGATTGGATTACTTGGAGGGTTTGTTGTATCTATTTGAGTCTGAAATTTTTTCACAATATATAAAATTGAGCTGCATAAGGTGGGCATTGGATTCATGTTATTCGGAGCTCTAAGTCAAAAATTATGAATGATACATTGGATTCATGTTATTCGGAGCTCTAGTCAAAAGTTACGAATGATTTAGTGCTGGCATGTCAAGTTGATCGGCCAGTTCAACTGATCATTCTATGCTGATCATTGGTGCTCATTGAGTAAAGGCTTATAAGTGAATCATAATGCATGGCATCACGCTGTTGGAGATAGATTGGATTACTTGGATGGGTTTTCGTATCTATTTGAGTTTGAAAATTTGTGATAGTGTAGAAAATTAATCTAGCATAACGTGGGCGTTGGATTCATGTCATTCTGAGCTCTAAATCAAAATTTACGAACGATTTAGTGCGGACATATCAAGTTGATTGGCCAGTTCAAATGATCATTCTAAGTGATCATTGGTGCTCATTGAGTAAAGGCTTATAAGTGAAGTATAATGCACGGCATCACGTAGTTTGGGAAAGATTTGATTATTTGGAGGCTTTGTCGCATATATTTGAGTCTGAAATTTTGTCACAGTATAGAAAATTGAGCTAGCATAACGTGGGTTTTGGATTCATGTCATTATGATCTCTAAATCAAAAGATACGGACGATTTTGCGGAGATGTCAAGTTGATTGGTCAGTTCAAATGAACATTCTAAGCTGATCATTCGTGCTCATTCAGTAAATGCTTATATGTGAAGCATAATGCATGGCATCAAGCACTTTCGGATAGATTGGATTACTTGAAGGCTTTGTCGTATCTATTTGAGTCTGAAATTTTGTCACAGTATAGAAACTTAAGCTAGCATAACGTGGGTGTTGGATTCATGTCATTCTGAGCTCTAAATCAAAAGATACGGACGATTTAGTGCATATATATCAAGTTGTTTGGTCAGTTCAACTGATCATTCTAAGCTGATCATTTGTGCTAATTGAGTAAAGGCTTATAAGTGAAATATAATGCATGACATCACGCAGTTGTGGATAGATTGGATTACTTAGACGCTTTGCGTATCTATTCGAGACTGAAATTTTGTCATAGTATAGAAAATTGAGCTAGCATAACCTGGGCGTTTGATTCATGTCATTTTGAGCTCTAAATCAAAAGTTACAGACGATTTAGTGCGGACATATCAAGTTGATTGGTCAGTTCAAATGATCATTGTAACCTGATCATTGGTGCTCATTGAGTAAAGGCTTATAAGTGAAGCATAATGAATGGCATCACAAAGGTTTGGATAGATTGGATTACTTGGAGGCCTTGTCGTATCTATTTGAATCTGAAATTTTGTAATAGTATAGAAAATTGAGCTAGCCTAACGTAGGCGTTGGATTCATGTCATTCGGAGCTCTACATCAAAAGTTACAGACGATTTAGTGCGGACATATCAAGTTGATTGGTCAGTTCAAATGATCATTCTAAGCTGAGCATTGGTGCTCAATCCGTAAAGGCTTATAATTGAAGCATAATGCATGGCATAATATAGTTTGGGATATATTGGATTACTTGAAGGTTTTGTCGTATATATTTTAGCCTTAAATTTTTGTCACGGTATAGAAAACTGAGCTAGCATAACGTGGGTGTTGGATTCATGTCATTCTGAGCTCTAAATCAAAAGATACGAACGATTTAGTGCGGACATGTCAAGTTGATTGGTGAGTTCAAATGATCATTCTAATCTAATCATTGGTGCTTATTGAGTAATGGCTTATAAGTGAAGCAAAACGCATGGCATCACGCAGTTTCGGATAGATTGGATTAATTGGAGGGTTTGTTGTATCTATTTGAGTCTTAAATTGTGTCACGATATAGAAAATTGAGCAAGCATAATGTGGGCATTGGATTCACGTCATTCGGAGCTCTAAATCAATAGTTACGGCCGATTTAGTGAGGACAAGTCAAGTTGATTGGCCAGTTCAACTAATCATTCTAAGCTAAACATTGGTGCTCATTGAGTAAACACTTATAAGGGAAGCATAATGCATGGTATGACGCAGTTTGGGATAGATTGGATTACTTGGAGGCTTTGTCGTATCTATTTGAGTCTGAAATTTTATCATAGTATAGAAAATTGAGCTAGCATAACGTGGGCGTTGGATTCATATCATTCTGAGCTTTAAATCTAAAGTTACAGACGATTTAGTGCGGACATATTAAGTTGGTTGGTCCTTTCAAATGATCATTCTAAGATGAGCATTGGTGCTCATTGTATAAAGGCTTATAAGTGAAGCATAATGCATGGCATCACGCAGTTTGGGATATATTAGATTACTTGGAGGCTTTGTCGTTTCTATTTGAGTCTTAAATTTTGTCACAGTATAGAAAATTGAGCTAGCATAACGTGGGCATATGATTCATGCCATTTGAAACTCTAAATAAAAAGTTATGGATGATTTAGTGCGGACATGTCAAGTTGATTTGCCAGTTCAACTGATCATTCTAAGCTGATCATTGGTGTCCATTGAGTAAACGCTTATAAGTGAAGCATAATGCTAGGCATGACGCAGTTTGGTATAGATTGGATTACTTGTAGGCTTTGTCATTTCTATTTGAGGCTGAAATTTTGTCAGAGTATAGAAAATTCAGCTAGCATAACGTGGGTTTTGGATTCATGTCATTCTGAGCTTTAAATGAAAAGATACGGACGATTTAGTGCAGAAATGTCAAGTTGATTGGTCAGTTCAAATGATCATTCTAAGCTGATCATTGTGCTCATTGAGTAAAGGATTATAAGTGAAGCATAATGCATGCCATCATGCACTTTGGGATAGATTGGATTACTTGGGAGTTTTTTTAATCTATTTGAGTCTGAAATTTTGTCACAATATATAAAATTGAGCTAGTGTAAGGTGGGCATTGGATTCATGTTATTAGTAGCTCAAAATCAAAAGTTACGAACGATTTAGTGTGGACATGTCAAGTTGATGGGCCAGCCCAACTGATCATTCTAAGCTGATCATTGGTGCTCATTGAGTAAAGACTTATAAGTGAATAATAATGCATGGCATCATGCAGTTTGAGATAGATTGGATTATTTGGATTTGTTGTCGTATCTATTTGAATTTTAAAATTTGTCATAGTATAGAAAATTGATCTAGAATAACGTGGGCGTTGGATTCATGTCATTCTGAGCTCTAAATCATAATTTACGGACGATTTAGTGCGGCCATGTCAAGTTGATTGGTCAGTTCAATGATCATTCTATGCTTATCATTGGTGCTCATTGAATAAAGGCTTATAAATGAATCATAATGCATGGCATAACACAGTTTGGGATAGATTTGATAATTTGGAGATTTTTTCGTATATATTTGGGTCTAAAATTTTGTCACATTATAGAAAATTGAGCTAGCGTAACGTTGGTTTTGGATCCATGTCATTCTGATCTCTAAATCAAAAGATACGGACAATTTAGTGTGGAGATGTCAAGTTGATTGGTCAGTTCAAATGATCATTCTAAGCTGATCATTGTGCTCATTGAGTAAGGATTATAAGTGAAGCATAATGCATGCCATCATGGAGTTTGGGATAGATTGGATTACGTGGATGGTTTGTTGTATCTATTTGACTCTGAAATTTTGTCACAATATTGAGCTAACATAAGGTGGGCATTGGATTCATGTTATTCGGAGCTCTAAATCAAAATTTACGAACGATTTAGTGCGGGCATGTCAAATTGATTGGCCAGTTCAACTAATCATTCTACGCTGATAATTGGTGCTCATTGAGTAAAGGCTTATAAGTGAATCATAATGCATGGCATCACGCTGTTTGAGATAGATTGGATTACTTGGATGCATTGTCGTATCTATTTGAGTTTTAAAATTTGTCATAGTATAAAAAGTTGATCTAGCATAATGTGGGCGTTGAATTCATGTCATTCTGAACTCTAAATCAAAAGTTACGGAAGATTTAGTGTGTACATGTCAAGTTGATTGGTAAGTTCAAATGATCATTCTAAGTTGATCATTGGTGCTCATTGAGTAAAGGCTTATAAGTGAACCATAATGCATGACATCACGCAGTTTGGGATAGATTAGATTAATTGGATGCTTTGTCGTATATATTTGAGTCTGAAGTTTTGTCACAGTATAGAAAATTAAGCTAGCATAACGTGGGTTTTGGATTCGTGTCATTTTTATCTCTAAATCAAAATATACGGACTATTTAGTGCAGAGATGCCAAGTTGATTGGTCAGTTCAAATGATCATTCTAAGCTGATCATTGGTGCTCGTTGAGTAAAGGTTTATAAGTAAATCATAATGCAACACATCACGCAGTTGGGGATAGATTGGATTACTTGGAGGGTTTGTTGTATATATTTGAGTCTGAAATTTTGTCACAATATATAAAATTGAGCTAGCATAAGGTGGGCATTAGATTCATGTCATTCGGAGCTCTAAATCAATAGTTACAGACGATTTACTGCGGACATGTCAAGTTGATTGGTCAATTCAAATGATCATTCTAAGCTGATCAATGGTGCTCATTGAGTAAATGCTTATAAGTGAAGCATAATGCATGGCATCACGCAGTTTGGGATAGATTGGATTATTTCGAGGCTTTTTCGTATCTATTTGAGTCTGAAATTTTGTGAAAATATAGAAAATTGAGCTACCATAACGTGGGCATTGGATTCATGTCATTTGGAGATCTAAATCAAAAGTGACGGACGATTTAGTGGAGATATGTCAAGTTGATTAGCCACTTCAACTGATCATTTTAAGCTGATCCTTGGTGCTCGTTGAGTAAAGGCTTATAAGAGAAACATAATGCATATCATCACGCAGTTTGGGATATATTGGATTATTTTGAGGTTTTGTCGTATCTATTTGTGTTTGACATTTTGTCATAGTATAGAAAATTGAGCTAGCATAACGTGGGCATTTGATTTATGTCATTTTGAGCTCCAAATCAAAAGTTACAGACAATTTAGTGCGGACATATGTAGTTGATTGGTCATTTCAAATGATCATTCTAATCTTATCATTGGTGCTCATTGAATAAAGACTTATAAGTGAAGCATAATGCATGGCATCACACAGTTCGGGATAAATTGGATTATTTGAAGGCTTTCTCGTATCTATTTCAGTCTGAAATTTTGACACAATATTGAAGATTGAGCTAGCATAACGTGGCCAATGGATTCATGTCATTCGGAGCCCTAAATCAAAAGCTAGAAATGATTTAGTGCGGTCATGTCAAGTTGATTGGAAAGTTCAAACGATCATTCTAACTTGATCATTGGTGCTCATTGAGTAAAGACGTATAAGTGAAGCATAATGCATGGCATCACGCAGTTTGGGAATGATTGGATTACTTGGAGGCTTTGTCGTACCTATTTGAATGAGAAATTTTATCATAGTATAGAAAATTGAGCTAGCATAACGTGGGCGTTGGATTCATGTCATTCTGAGCTCTAAATCAAAAGTTACGGTCGATTTAGTGCGCATATGTCAAGTTGATTGGTCAGTTCAAATGATCATTTTAAGCTGATCGTAGTTGCTCATTGAGTAGTGAAGTGCATGGCATCACGCCGTTAGGGATAGATTGGATTACTTGGAGGCTTTGTCGTATCTAATTGAGTATGAAATTTTATCACAATATAGAAAATTGAGCTAGCATAACGTGGGGATTGGATTCAAGTAATTTTGAGCTCTAAATCTAAAGTAACGGACGATTTAGTGCGGACATATCAAGCTTATTGCTCAGTTCAAATGATCATTCTAAGCTAATCATTGGTGCTCATTGAGTAAAGGCTAATAAGTGAAACATAATGCATGGCACCACGCAGTTTGGAATAGATTGGATTACTTGGAGGCTTTGTCGTATCTATTTGAGTATGAAATTTTATCACAATATAGAAAATTGAGCTAGCATAACGTGGGCATTGGATTCAAGTAATTTTAAGCTCTAAATCTAAAGTTACGGACGATTTAGCGCGGACATATCAAGCTTATTGCTCAGTTCAAATGATCATTCTAAGCTAATCATTGGTGCTCATTGGATAAAGGCTAATAAGTGAAACATAATGCATGGCACCACGCAGTTTGGGATACATTGGATTACTTGGAGGCTTTGTCGTATCTATTTGAGTCTGAAATTTTGTCATAGTATAGAAAATTGAGCTATGACAACGTGGGCGATGGATTCGTATCATTTTGAGCGCTAAATCAAAAGTTATACACGATATAGTGCGAACATATCAAGTTGATTGGTTAGTTCAAATGATCATTCTAAGCTGATCGTAGGTGCATATCATCACGCAGTTTGGGATAGATTGGATTAGTTGGAGGCTTTGTCGTATATATTTGAGTCTGAAATTTTGTCACAGGATGGAAAATTGAGCTAGCATAACGTGAGTGTTGGATTCATGTCATTATGAGCTCTAAATCAAAAGATACAGACGATTTAGTACGGAATGTCAAGTTGATTGGTCAGTTAAAATGATCATTCTAAGCTGATCATTGGTGCTCATTGAGTAAAGGCTTATAAGTGAAGAACAATGCATGTCATCACGAAGTTTGGGATATTTTGGATTATTTGGAGGTTTTGTTGTATCTATTTGAGTCTGTAATTTTGTGACAATATAGAAAATTGAGCTAGCATAATGTGCGCATTGGATTCATGTCATTCTGAGCTCTAAATCGAAAGTTACGGACGATTTGGTGCGGACATTTCAAGTTGATTGGTCAGTTCAAATGATCATTCTAAACTTATCATTAATGCTCATTAAATAAAGGCTTATAAGTGAAGCATAATGCATGGCATGACACAGTTCAGGAAAAATTGGATTACTTGGAGGCTTTGTCGTATCTTTTTGAGTCTGAAATTTTGTGCCAATGTAGAAAATTGTGATAGCATAACGTGGGCATTGAATTCATGTCATTCGAAACTCTAAATCAAAAGTTAGAAACAATTTAGTGCGGACATGTCAAGTTGAATGGGAAGTTCAAATGATCATTCTAAGCTGATCATTGGTGCTCATTGAGTTAAGACTTATAAGTGAATCATAATGCATGACATCTCTCAGTTTGGGATATATTGGATTACTTGGTGGCTTTATGGTATTTATTTGAGTCTTAAATTTTGTCATAGCATAAAAAATGGAGCTAGCATAACGTGGGCGTTGTATTCATGTTATTTTGAGCTCTAAATCAAAAGTTACGGACGATTTAGTGCGGACATATCAAGTTGATTGGTCAGTTCAAATTAATATTCTAAACTAATCATTGGTTCTCATTGAGTAAAGGCTTATAAGTGAAAGATAATGCATGACATCACGCAGTTAGGGATAGATTGGATTACTTGGAGCGTTTGTTGTATCTATTTGATTTTGAAATTTGTCACAATATAGAAAATTGAGCTAGCATAACGTGGGCATTGGATTCATGCCATTCGGAGCTCTAAATCAAAAGTTATGGACGATTTATTGCGTACATGTCAAGTTGATTGGCCAGTTCAACTGATCATTCTAACCTGATCATTGGTGCTCATTGAGTAAACGCTTATAAGTGAAGCATAATGCATGGCATTACGCAATTTGGGATAGATTGGAATACTTGGAGGCTTTGTCGTTTCTATTTGAGTATTAAATTTTATCACAATATAGAAAATTCAGTTAACATAACGAGGGCATTGGATTCATGTCATTCGAAGCTCTAAATAAAAAAGTTACGGACGATTTAGTGCGGACATGTCAAGTTGATTGGCCAGTTCAAGTGATCATTCTAAACTAATCATTAGTGCCCATTGAGTAAAGGCTTAAAGTGAATCATATTGCATGGTATCACACAGTTTGGGATAGATTGGATTACTTGGAGGCTTTGTCGTATATATTTGAGTCTGAAAATTTGTCACAGTATAGAAAATTGAGCTAGCATATTGTGGGTGTTGGATTCATGTCATTCTGATCTCTAAATTAAAAGATATGGACAATTTAGTGCAGACATGTCAAGTTGATTGGTCAGTTCAAATGTCATTCTAAGCTGCTCATTGTGCTCATTGAGTAAAAGATTATAAGTGAAGCATAATGCATGCCATCACGCAGTATGGGATAGATTGGATTACTTGGAGGGTTTGTTGTATCTATTTGAGTCTGAAATTTTTTCACAATATATAAAATTGAGCTGCATAAGGTTGGCATTGGATTCATGTTATTCGGAGCTCTAAGTCAAAAATTATGAATGATTTAGGGCATTGGATTCATGTTATTCGGAGCTCTAAGTCAAAAGTTACGAATGATTTAGTGCTGGCATGTCAAGTTGATCGGCCAGTTCAACTGATCATTCTATGCTGATCATTGGTGCTCATTGAGTAAAGGCTTATAAGTGAATCATAATGCATGGCATCACGCTGTTGGAGATAGATTGGATTACTTGGATGGGTTTTCGTATCTATTTGAGTTTGAAAATTTGTGATAGTGTAGAAAATTAATCTAGCATAACGTGGGCGTTGGATTCATGTCATTCTGAGCTCTAAATCAAAATTTACGAACGATTTAGTGCGGACATATCAAGTTGATTGGCCAGTTCAAATGATCATTCTAAGTGATCATTGGTGCTCATTGAGTAAAGGCTTATAAGTGAAGTATAATGCACGGCATCACGTAGTTTGGGAAAGATTTGATTATTTGGAGGCTTTGTCGCATATATTTGAGTCTGAAATTTTGTCACAGTATAGAAAATTGAGCTAGCATAACGTGGGTTTTGGATTCATGTCATTATGATCTCTAAATCAAAAGATACGGACGATTTTGCGGAGATGTCAAGTTGATTGGTCAGTTCAAATGAACATTCTAAGCTGATCATTCGTGCTCATTCAGTAAATGCTTATATGTGAAGCATAATGCATGGCATCAAGCACTTTCGGATAGATTGGATTACTTGAAGGCTTTGTCGTATCTATTTGAGTCTGAAATTTTGTCACAGTATAGAAATCTAAGCTAGCATAACGTGGGTGTTGGATTCATGTCATTCTGAGCTCTAAATCAAAAGATACGGACGATTTAGTGCATATATATCAAGTTGTTTGGTCAGTTCAACTGATCATTCTAAGCTGATCATTTGTGCTAATTCAGTAAAGGCTTATAAGTGAAATATAATGCATGACATCACGCAGTTGTGGATAGATTGGATTACTTTGACGCTTTGCGTATCTATTCGAGACTGAAATTTTGTCATAGTGTAGAAAATTGAGCTAGCATAACCTGGGCGTTTGATTCATGTCATTTTGAGCTCTAAATCAAAAGTTACAGACGATTTAGTGCGGACATATCAAGTTGATTGGTCAGTTCAAATGATCATTGTAACCTGATCATTGGTGCTCATTGAGTAAAGGCTTATAAGTGAAGCATAATGAATGGCATCACAAAGGTTTGGATAGATTGGATTACTTGGAGGCCTTGTCGTATCTATTTGAATCTGAAACTTTGTAATAGTATAGAAAATTGAGCTAGCCTAACATAGGCGTTGGATTCATGTCATTCGGAGCTCTACATCAAAAGTTACAGACGATTTAGTGCGGACATATCAAGTTGATTGGTCAGTTCAAATGATCATTCTAAGCTGAGCATTGGTGCTCAATCCGTAAAGGCTTATAATTGAAGCATAATGCATGGCATAATATAGTTTGGGATATATTGGATTACTTGAAGGTTTTGTCGTATATATTTTAGCCTTAAATTTTTGTCACGGTATAGAAAACTGAGCTAGCATAATGTGGGTGTTGGATTCATGTCATTCTGTGCTCTAAATCAAAAGATACGAACGATTTAGTGCGGACATGTCAAGTTGATTGGTGAGTTCAAATGATCATTCTAATCTAATCATTGGTGCTTATTGAGTAATGGCTTATAAGTGAAGCAAAACGCATGGCATCACGTAGTTTCGGATAGATTGGATTAATTCGAGGGTTTGTTGTATCTATTTGAGTCTTAAATTGTGTCACGATATAGAAAATTGAGCAAGCATAATGTGGGCATTGGATTCACGTCATTCGGAGCTCTAAATCAATAGTTACGGCCGATTTAGTGAGGACAAGTCAAGTTGATTGGCCAGTTCAACTAATCATTCTAAGCTAAACATTGGTGCTCATTGAGTAAACACTTATAAGGGAAGCATAATGCATGGTATGACGCAGTTTGGGATAGATTGGATTACTTGGAGGCTTTGTCGTATCTATTTGAGTCTGAAATTTTATCATAGTATAGAAAATTGAGCTAGCATAACGTGGGCGTTGGATTCATATCATTCTGAGCTTTAAATCTAAAGTTACAGACGATTTAGTGCGGACATATTAAGTTGGTTGGTCCTTTCAAATGATCATTCTAAGATGAGCATTGGTGCTCATTGTATAAAGGCTTATAAGTGAAGCATAATGCATGGCATCACGCAGTTTGGGATATATTAGATTACTTGGAGGCTTTGTCGTTTCTATTTGAGTCTTAAATTTTGTCACAGTATAGAAAATTGAGCTAGCATAACGTGGGCATATGATTCATGCCATTTGAAACTCTAAATAAAAAGTTATGGATGATTTAGTGCGGACATGTCAAGTTGATTTGCCAGTTCAACTGATCATTCTAAGCTGATCATTGGTGTCCATTGAGTAAACGCTTATAAGTGAAGCATAATGCTAGGCATGACGCAGTTTGGTATAGATTGGATTACTTGTAGGCTTTGTCATTTCTATTTGAGGCTGAAATTTTGTCAGAGTATAGAAAATTCAGCTAGCATAACGTGGGTTTTGGATTCATGTCATTCTGAGCTTTAAATGAAAAGATACGGACGATTTAGTGCAGAAATGTCAAGTTGATTGGTCAGTTCAAATGATCATTCTAAGCTGATCATTGTGCTCATTGAGTAAAGGATTATAAGTGAAGCATAATGCATGCCATCATGCACTTTGGGATAGATTGGATTACTTGGGAGTTTTTTTAATCTATTTGAGTCTGAAATTTTGTCACAATATATAAAATTGAGCTAGTGTAAGGTGGGCATTGGATTCATGTTATTAGTAGCTCAAAATCAAAAGTTACGAACGATTTAGTGCGGACATGTCAAGTTGATGGGCCAGCCCAACTGATCATTCTAAGCTGATCATTGGTGCTCATTGAGTAAAGACTTATAAGTGAATAATAATGCATGGCATCATGCAGTTTGAGATAGATTGGATTATTTGGATTTGTTGTCGTATCTATTTGAATTTTAAAATTTGTCATAGTATAGAAAATTGATCTAGAATAACGTGGGCGTTGGATTCATGTCATTCTGAGCTCTAAATCATAATTTACGGACGATTTAGTGCGGCCATGTCAAGTTGATTGGTCAGTTCAATGATCATTCTATGCTTATCATTGGTGCTCATTGAATAAAGGCTTATAAATGAATCATAATGCATGGCATAACACAGTTTGGGATAGATTTGATAATTTGGAGATTTTTTCGTATATATTTGGGTCTAAAATTTTGTCACATTATATAAATTGAGCTAGCATAACGTGGGTTTTGGATTCATGTCATTCTGATCTCTAAATAAAAAGATACGGACGATTTATTGTGGACATGTCAAGTTGATTGGTCAGTTCAAATGATCATTCTAAGCTGATCATTCTGCTCATTGAGTAAGGATTATAAGTGAAGCATAATGCATGCCATCATGGAGTTTGGGATAGATTGGATTACGTGGATGGTTTGTTGTATCTATTTGACTCTGAAATTTTGTCACAATATTGAGCTAACATAAGGTGGGCATTGGATTTAGTGCGGGCATGTCAAATTGATTGGCCAGTTCAACTAATCATTCTAAGCTTATCATTGGTGCTCATTGAGTAAAGGCTTATAAGTGAATCATAATGCATGGCATCACGCTGTTTGAGATAGATTGGATTACTTGGATGCGTTGTCATATCTATTTGAGTTTTAAAATTTGTCATAGTATAAAAAGTTGATCTAGCATAATGTGGGCGTTGAATTCATGTCATTCTGAACTCTAAATCAAAAGTTACGGAAGTTTTAGTGTGTACATGTCAAGTTGATTGGTAGGTTCAAATGATCATTCTAAGTTGATCATTGGTGCTCATTGAGTAAAGGCTTATAAGTGAACCATAATACATGACATCACGCACTTTGGGATAGATTAGATTAATTGGATGCTTTGTCGTATATATTTGAGTCTGAAGTTTTGTCACAGTATAGAAAATTAAGCTAGCATAACGTGGGTTTTGGATTCGTGTCATTTTGATCTCTAAATCAAAATATACGGACTATTTAGTGCAGAGATGCCAAGTTGATTGGTCAGTTCAAATGATCATTCTAAGCTGATCATTGGTGCTCGTTGAGTAAAGGTTTATAAGTAAATCATAATGCAACACATCACGCAGTTGGGGATAGATTGGATTACTTGGAGGGTTTGTTGTATATATTTGAGTCTGAAATTTTGTCACAATATATAAAATTGAGCTAGCATAAGGTGGGCATTAGATTCATGTCTTTCGGAGCTCTAAATCAATAGTTACAGACGATTTACTGCGGACATGTCAAGTTGATTGGTCAATTCAAATGATCATTCTAAGCTGATCAATGGTGCTCATTGAGTAAATGCTTATAAGTGAAGCATAATGCATGGCATCACGCAGTTTGGGATAGATTGGATTATTTCGAGGCTTTTTCGTATCTATTTGAGTCTGAAATTTTGTGAAAAATATAGAAAATTGAGCTACCATAACGTGGGCATTGGATTCATGTCATTTGGAAATCTAAATCAAAAGTGACGGATGATTTAGTGGAGATATGTCAAGTTGATTAGCCACTTCAACTCATCATTTTAAGCTGATCCTTGGTGCTCGTTGAGTAAAGGCTTATAAGAGAAACATAATGCATATCATCACGCAGTTTGGGATATATTGGATTATTTTGAGGTTTTGTCGTATCTATTTGTGTTTGACATTTTGTCATAGTATAGAAAATTGAGCTAGCATAACGTGGGCATTTGATTTATGTCATTTTGAGCTCCAAATCAAAAGTTACAGACAATTTAGTGCGGACATATGTAGTTGATTGGTCATTTCAAATGATCAATCTAATCTTATCATTGGTGCTCATTGAATAAAGACTTATAAGTGAAGCATAATGCATGGCATCACACAGTTCGGGATAAATTGGATTATTTGAAGGCTTTTTCGTATCTATTTCAGTCTGAAATTTTGACACAATATTGAAGATTGAGCTAGCATAACGTGGCCAATGGATTCATGTCATTCGGAGCCCTAAATCAAAAGCTAGAAATGATTTAGTGCGGTCATGTCAAGTTGATTGGAAAGTTCAAACGATCATTCTAACTTGATCATTGGTGCTCATTGAGTAAAGACGTATAAGTGAAGCATAATGCATGGCATCACGCAGTTTGGGAATGATTGGATTACTTGGAGGCTTTGTCGTACTATTTGAATGAGAAATTTTATCATAGTATAGAAAATTGAGCTAGCATAACGTGGGCGTTGGATTCATGTCATTCTGAGCTCTAAATCAAAAGTTACGGTCGATTTAGTGCGCACATGTCAAGTTGATTGGTCAGTTCAAATGATCATTTTAAGCTGATCGTAGTTGCTCATTGAGTAAAGGCTTATAAGTGAAGTGCATGGCATCACGCCGTTAGGGATAGATTGGATTACTTGGAGGCTTTGTCGTATCTAATTGAGTATGAAATTTTATCACAATATAGAAAATTGAGCTAGCATAAAGTGGGGATTGGATTCAAGTAATTTTGAGCTCTAAATCTAAAGTAACCGACGATTTAGTGCGGACATATCAAGCTTATTGCTCAGTTCAAATGATCATTCTAAGCTAATCATTGGTGCTCATTGAGTAAAGGCTAATAAGTGAAACATAATGCATGGCACCACGCAGTTTGGAATAGATTGGATTACTTGGAGGCTTTGTCGTATCTATTTGAGTCTGAAATTTTGTCATAGTATAGAAAATTGAGCTATCACAACGTGGGCGATGGATTCATATCATTTTGAGCACTAAATCCCGAATGACATGAATCGAATGCCCATGTTATGCTAGCTCAATATTCTATATTGTGACAAAATTTAAGACTCAAATAGATACGATAAAGCGTCCAAGTAATACAATCTATCCCCAACTGCGTGATACCATGCAATATGCTTCACTTATAAGGCTTTACTCAATGAGCACCAGTGATCACCTTAGAATGATCAGTTGAACTGCCCAATCAACTTGATATGTCCGCACTAAATCGTCCATAACTTTAGATTTAGAGATCCAAATGACATGAATCCAATTCCCACGTTATGCTAGCTCAATTTTCTATATTGTGACAAAAGTTCAGACTGAAATGATTTGATTAAGCCTCCACATAATCCAATCTATCCCAAATTGTGTGATGCCAGGCATTATGCTTCACTTATAAGCCTTTACTCAATGAGCAACAATGATCAGCATAGAATGATCATTTGAACTAAATTGTCCGTATGAATCCAACGCCCACATTATGCTAGCTATATTTTCTATACTGTGGCAAAATTTCAGACTCAAATAGATACCACAAAGTCTCCAAAAAATCCTATCTATCCCAAACTGCGTGATGTCATGCATTATGCTTCACTTATAAGCCTTTATTCAAGGAGTACCAATGATCAGCTTAGAATGATCTATTGAACCGCCTAATCAACTTGACATGTCCGTACTAAATCGTCCGTAACTTTTTATTTAGAGCTCAGAATGACAGAGTCCAACGCCCCCGTTATGCTAGCTCAATTTTCTATATTGTGACAAAATTTCAGACTCAAATAGATACGACAAAGCTTCCAAGTAATTCAATCTATCCCAAACTGTGTGATACCACGCATCATGCTTCATTTATAAGCCTTTACTGAATGAGCACCAGTGATAAGTTTAGAATGATCATTTGAACTGACCAATCAACTTGACATATCCGCACTAAATCATTTGTAACTTTTGATTTAGAGCTCAGAATGAGATGAATCCAATGCCCACGTAATGCTTGCTCAATTTTCCATACAATGACAAATTTTCACTCTCAATTAGATACGACAAAGCTTCCAAATAATCCAATCTATCACAAACTGCGTTATGTCATTCATTATGCTTCACTTATAAGCATTTATTGAATGAGCACTAATGGTCAACTTAGAATGATCAGTTGAACTGCCCAATAGACTTGACATGTCCGCACTAAATCATCCATAACTTTTGATTTAGTGCTCAGAATGACATGAATCCAACGCCCACGTTATGCTAGCTCAAGTTTCTATACTATGACAAAATTTCAAACTCAAATAGACACGACAAAGCCTCCAAGTAATCCTATTTATCCCAAACTACGTGATGACATGCATTATGCTTCACTTATAAGCCTTTATTTAATGCGCACCAATGGTTAGCTTAGAATAATCAGTTGAGCTGCCCAATCACCTTGACATGTCTGCACTAAATCATCTGTAACTTTTTATTTAGAGTTCCGAATGACATGAATCCAATGCCCACGTTATGCTAGCTCAATCTTCTATATTGTTATAAATTTAGGACTCAAATAAATACGACAAAGCCTCCAAGTAAACCAATCTATCTGAAACGGCGTGATGCCATGCATCATGCTTCAATTATAAGTCTTTACTCAAGGAGCACCAATGATCAGCTTAGAATGATCAGTTGAACTGCCCAATAAACTTGACATATATGCACTAAATCGTCCGTAACTTTTGATTTTGAGCTCAGAATGACATGAATCCAACGCCCACGTTATGCTAGCTAAATTTTCTATGCTATGACAAAATTTCCAACTCAAATAGATACGACAAAGCCGCCAAGTAATCCAATCTATCTCAAACGGCGTGATGTCATGCATTATGCTTCACTTATATGCCTTTATTGAATGAGCACCAATGATCAGCTTGGAATGATCAGTTGAACTGCCCAATAAACTTGACATGTGTGCACTAAATCGTCCGTAACTTTTGATTTTGAGCTCAAAATGACATCAATTTTCTATACTATGACAAAATTTCCAACTCAAATAGATACGACAAAGCCTCCAAGTATTCCAATCTATCCCAAACTGTGTGATGTAATGAATTATGCTTCGCTTATAAGACTTTACTCAATGAGCACCAATCGTCAGCTTAAAATGATCAGTTGAGCTGCCGAATAAACTTGACATTTCCGCACTATATTGTCTGTACCTTTTGATTTAGTGTTCGGAATGACATGAATCCAATACCCACGTTATGCTAGCTCAATATTCTATACTGTGACAAAATTTTGACTCAAATAGATACGACAAAGCCTCCAAGTAATCCAATCTATCACAAACTGCGTGATACCATGCATTATGCTTTACTTATAAGCCTTTACTCAGTGAGCACCAATGATCAGCTTAGAATGATCATTGAACTGACCATCACTTGTCATGTCCGCACTAAATCGTCATAACTTTTGTTTAAAGATAATGACATGAATCAATGCCCACGTTATGCTAGGTCAATTTTCTATAACAAATTTCAGACTAAAATATATACGACAAAGCCTCCAAGTAATCCAATCTATCCCAAACTGTGTGATGTCATGCATTATGCTTTACTTATAAGCCTTTACTCATTGAGCACCAATGATCAGCTTAGAATGATCAGTTGAACTGCCCAATCAACTTGACATTGTCCGCACTAAATCGTCATAACTTTTGATTTAGAGCTCAGAATGACATGAATCAAATGCCCACGTTATGCTAGCTCAATTTTCTATATTGTGACAAATTTAAGACTCAAATAGATACGATAAAGCCTCCAAGTAATCAATCTATCCCAAACTGCGTGATGTCATGCATTATGCTTCACTTATAAGCATTTACTCAATGAGAACCAATGATCACCTTAGAATGATAATTGAACTGCCCAATCAGCTTGAATGTCCGCACTAAATCGTTCGTAACTTTTGATTTAGAGATCAAATGACATGAATCTTCCCATGTATGTATAAATTTTTATATTGTCAAATATCGCTGAATAGATTTGACAAGCTCCAATAATCCAATCTATCCCAAACTGTATGCCAAGCATTATGCTTCAGTTATAAGCCTTTATCAATGAGCACAATGATCAAGAATGATCAGTTGAACTGCCCAATCAACTTGACATGTCCGCACTAAATCATCCGTAACTTTTGATTTAGAGCTCAAAATGACATGAATCCAACGCCACGTTATGCTAGCTCAATTTCTATACATGAAAAAATTTCAGACTCAAATAGACACGACAAAGCCTCCAAGTAATCCAATATATCCCAAATTGCGTGATGTCATGCATTATGGTTCACTTATAAGCCTTTACTCAATGAGCACCAATGATCAGATTAGAATGATCAGTTGAGCTGCCCAATCAACTTGACATGTCCGCACTAAATCGTTGTAACTTTTGATTTAGAGTTCCAAATGACATGAATCCAATGCCCACGTTATGCTAGCTCAATTTTCTATATTGTTACAAATTTAGGACTCAAATAAATACGACAAAGCCTCCAAGTAATCCAATTATCTCAAACGGCGTGATGCCATGCATTATGCTTCATTATAAGCCTTTACTCAATGAGCACCAATGATCAGCTTAGAATGATCAGTTGAACTGCCAAATCAACTTGACTATCTGCACTAAATCATCCGTAACTTTTGATTTAGAGCTGAGAATGACATGAATCCAATGCCCACGTTATGCTAGCTCAATTTTCTATATTGACAAAATTTCAGACTCAAATAGATACGACAAAGCCTCCAAGTAATCCAATCTATCCAAACTGCGTGATGCCATGCATTATGCTTCACTTATAAGCCTTTACTCAATGAGCACCAATCATCAGCTTAGAATGATCATTTGAACTGACCAATCAACTTGACATGTCCGCACTAAATCGTCTGTAACTTTTGATTTAGAGCTCAGAATGACATGAATCCAATGCCCACGTTATGCTAGCTCAATTTCTATATTGTGACAAATTTTCAGACTCAAATAGATACGACAAAGCCTCCAAGTAATCCAATCTATCCCAAACTGCGTGATGCCATGCATTATGCTTCACTTATAAGCTTTACTCAATGAGCACCAATGATCACCTTAGAATGATCATTTGAACTGACCAATCAACTTGACATGTCCGCACTAAATCGTCCGTAACTTTTGATTTAGAGCTCAGAATGACATGAATCCAACGCCCACGTTATGCTAGCTCAATTTTCTATATTGTGACAAAATTTTAGACACAAATATATACGACAAAACCTCTAAGTAATCCATTCAATACCAAACTGTGTGATGCCATGAATTATGCTTCACTTATAAGCCTTTACTAAATGAGTACCAACGATCAGCTTAGACTGATCATTTGAACTCACCAATCAACTTGACATGTCCGCACTAAATCGTCTAAAACTTTTGATTTAGAGCTCAGAATAACATGAATCCAATGCCCACGGAATGCTAGCTCAATTTTCTATTCAATGACAAATTTTCAGACTCAGATAGATACGACATATTTTCTAAGTAATCCAATATATCCCAAACTGCGTGATGTCATGCAATATGCTTTACTTATATGCCTTTATTGAATGAGCACCAATGATCAGTTGAACTGCCCAATAAACTTGACATGTATGCACTAAATCGTCCGTAACTTTTGATTTTGAGCTCAGAATGACATGAATCCAACGCCAACGTTATGTTAGCTCAATTTTATATACTATGACAAAATTTCCAACTCAAATCGATACGACAAAGCCTGCAAGTATTCCAATCTATCCCAAACTGTGTGATGTCATGCATTATGCTTCGCTTATAAGCCTTTACTCAATAAGCACCACTCATCAGCTTAGAATGATCAGTTGTGCTGACCAATAAACTTGACATTTCCGCACTAAATCGTCTGTAACTTTTGATTTAGAGCTCAGAATGACATGAATCCAACGCACGTTATGCTAGCTCAATTTTCTATATTGTGACAAAATTTCAGACTCAAATAGATACACAAAGCCTCCATGTAAACCAATTCATCCCAAAATGCGTGATGCCATGCATTATGCTTCTTATAAGCCTTACTCAATGAGCACCAATGATCAGCTTAGAATGATCATTTGAACTGACCAATTAACTTGACATGTCGGCACTAAATTGTCCGTAACTTTTGATTTAAAGCTCAGAATGACATGAATCCAACCCACGTTATGCTAGCTCAATTTTCTATATTGTGACAAAATTTCAGACTCAAATAGAGACGACATATCCTCGAAGTAAACTAATCTATCCAAAACTGCGTGGTGCCATGCATTATGTTTAACTTATAAGCCTTACTCAATAAGCACCAATGATCAGCTTACAATGATCATTTGAACTGACCAATCAACTTGACATGTCCGCACTAAATCGTCTGTAACTTTTGATTTAGAGCTTCAGAATGACATGAATCGAATTCCCTGGTTTTGCTAACTCAACATTCTATAATGTGACAAAATTTAAGACTCAAATAGATACAATAAAGCCTCCAAGTAATACAATCTATCCCAAACTGCATGATACCATGCATTATCCTTCACTTATAAGGCTTTACTCAATGAGCACCAATGATCACCTTAGAATGATCAGTTGAACTGCCCAATCAACTTGATATCTCCGCACTAAATCGTCCGTAACTTTTGATTTAGATATCCAAATGACGTGAATCCAATTCCCACGTTATGCTAGCTCAATTTTCTATATTGTGACAAAATTTTAGACACAAATATATACGACAAAACTTCTAAGTAATCCATTCAATACCAAACTGTGTGATGCCATGAATTATGCTTCACTTATAAGCCTTTACTAAATGAGCACCAATGATCAGCTTAGACCGATCATTGCTTAGACCGATCATTTGAACTCACCAATCAACTTGACATGTCTGCACTAAATCGTCCGTAACTTTTGATTTAGAGCTCAGAATGCCATGAATCCAATGCCCACGTAATGCTAGCAAAATTTTCTATACAATGACAAATTTTCTGGCTCAGATAGATACGAGATATTTTCTAAGTAATCCAATCTATCCAAAACTTCGTGATGTCATGCATTATGCTTCACTTATATGCCTTTATAGAATGAGCACCAATGATCAGCTTAGAATGATCAGTTGAACTGCACAATAAACTTGACATGTCTGCACTAAATCGTCCGTAACTTTTGATTTTGAGCTCAAAATGACATCAATTTTCTATACTATGACAAAATTTCCAACTCAAATAGATACGACAAAGCCTCCAAGTATTCCAATCTATCCCAAACTGTGTGATGTAATGAATTATGCTTCGCTTATAAGACTTTACTCAATGAGCACCAATGTCAGCTTAGAATGATCATTTGAACTGACCAATAAACTTGACATGTCCGCCTAAATCGTCTGTAACTTTTGATTTAGAGTTCCGAATGACATGAATCCAAAGCCCACGTTATGCTAGCTCAATTTTCTATACTGTGACAAAATTTTTCAGACTCAAATAGATACGACAAAGCCTCCAAGTAATCCAATCTATCCCAAACTGCGTGATGCCATGCATTATGCTTTACTTATAAGTTTACTCAATGAGCACCAATGATCAGCTTAGAATGATCATTTGAACTGACCAATCAACTTGACTTGTCCGCACTAAATCCATCCATAACTTTTGATTTAGAGCTCAGAATGACATGAATCCAATGCCCACGTTATTCTAGCTCAATTTTCTATACTATGACAAAA
This sequence comes from Pugionium cornutum, assembly GCA_018901935.1. Lineage (NCBI taxonomy): Eukaryota > Viridiplantae > Streptophyta > Magnoliopsida > Brassicales > Brassicaceae > Pugionium > Pugionium cornutum. The sequence continues at coordinate 13,999,904 of CM032165.1, read as the reverse complement.
TTTTAGACTCAAACAGATACGAAAAAGCCTCCAAGTAAACCAATCTATCCCAAAATGCGTTATGCCATGCATTATGCTTCACTTATAAGCCTTTACTCAATGAGCACCAATGATCAGCTTAGAATGATCATTGAACTGACCTAATCAACATGACATGTCCGCACTAAATCGATCATAACTTTTGATTTAGAGCTCAGAATGACATGAATCCAATGCCCACGTATGTTAGCTCAATTTTCTATATTGTCAAAATTTTCAGACTCAAATAGATACGACAAAGCTTCCAAGTAAACCAATCTATCCCAAACTGCGTTATGCATGCATTATGCTTCACTTATAAGCCTTTACTCAATGAAGCACCAATGATCAGCTTAGAATGATCATTGAACTGCCCAATCAACTTGATATCTCTGCACTAAATCATCCGTAACTTTTGATTTAGAGCTCAAAATGACATTAATCCAACGCCCACGTTATGCTATCTCAATTTTCTATACTATGACAAATTTCAGACTCAAATAGACACGACAAAGCCTCCAAGTAATCCAATATATCCCAAATTGCGTGATATCATGCATTATGGTTCACTTATAAGCCTTTACTCAATGAGCACCAATGATCAAATTAAAATGATCAGTTGAGCTGCCCAATCAACTTGACATGTCCGCACCAAATCGTTTGTAACTTTTGATTTAGAGTTCCAAATGACATGAATCCAATGCACACGTTATGCTAGCTCAATTTTCTATATTGTTGCAATTTTAAGACTCAAATAAATACAACAAAGCCTTCAAGTAATCCAATCTATCCCAAACTACGTGATACCATGCATGCATCACGCTTCACTTATAAGCCTTTACTCAATGAGCACCAATGATCAGCTTAGAATGATCATTTGAATTGACCAATAAACTTGACATTTACGCACTAAATCGTTCGTATCTTTTGGTTTAAAGCTAATATGACTTGAATCAATTATCCATGTTATGCTTGCTCAATTTTTTATATTGTGACAAAATTTCAGACTAAAATTTATACGACAAAGCCTCCAAGTAATCCAATATATCCCAAACTGCGTGATATCATGCATTATGCTTCACTTATAAGCCTTTACTCAATGAGCACCAATCATCAGCTTATAATGATCAGTTAAGCTGCCCAATCAATTTAACTTTTCTCTACTAAATCATCTGTAACTTTTGATTTAGAGTTCCGAATGACATGAATCTAATGCCCACATTATGCTAGCTCAATATTCTATATTGCGACAAAATTTCAGACTCAGATAGATTCCACAAAGCCTCCAAGTAATCCAATCAATCACAAATTGTGTGATGCCATGCATTATGCTTCACTTATAAGCCTTTACTCAATGAGCACCAATCATCAGCTTAGAATGATTATTTGAACTGACCAATAAACTTGACATGTCCGCACTAAATCATCCGTAACTATTAATTTAGAGCTCAAAATGATATGAATCCAATGCCCACGTAATGCTAGCTCAAGTTTCTATACTATGACAATTTTTAGACTCAAATAGATACGAAAAAGCCTCCAAGTAATCCAATCTATCCAAACTGCGTGATGCCATGCATTATGCTTCGATATGTAGCATTTATACTTATAAGCATTTACTCAATGAGCACCAATGACCTTAGATTGATAATTTGAACTAACTAATCAACATGTCATGTCCAAAAAATCCAAACTATCCCAAATAGCGTGATCTCATGAATAATGCTTCACTTATAAGCGTTTATTCAATGAGCACCAATAATCAGCTTAGATTGATCAGTTGAACTACCCAATCAACTTGACATATCCGTACTAAATCGTCTGTAACTTTTTATTTAGAGCTCAAAATGACATGAGTCCAACACCTCGTTATGCTAGTTTAATTTTCTATATTGTGACAAAATTTCTGACTCAAATAGATACGACAAAGCCTCCAAGTAATCCAATCTATCCCGAACTGCGTGATGCCATGCATCATGCTTCACTTATAAGCTTTTACTCAATGAGTAGCAGTGATAAGTTAAGAATGATCATTTGAACTGACTAATCAACTTGACATGTCCGCAATAAATCGTTCGTAACTTTTGATTTAGAGCTCAGAATGACATTAATCCAATGGCCACGTAATGCTAGTTCAATTTTCTATACAATGACAAAATTTCAGACTCAATTAGATCTGATAAAGCCTCCACATAATCCAATCTATCCCAAACTGTGTGATGCCATGCATTATGCTTCACTAATAAGCCTTTACTCAATGAGCACCAATGATCAGCATAGAATGATTCTTTGAAATGATCAATTATCTTCACATTTCAGAAACTATATCGTTCGTCATTATGCTAGCTCAATTTTCTATATTGTGACAAACTTCCAGACTCAAATAGATACGACAAAGCCTCCAAGTAATCCAATCTATCCCAAACTGTGTGATGCCATGCATCATCCTTCTCTTATAAGCCTTTACTTAATGAGCACCACTGATCAGCTTAGAATGATCATTTGAACTGACCATTCAACTTGACATGTCCGCACTAAATCGTCCGGATCTATTGATTTAGAGCTCAGAAGGACATGAATCCAATGCCACGTTATGCTATCTCAATTTTCTATATTGTAACAAAATTTCAAACTCAAATATATACGACAAAGCCTCCAAGTAATCCAATATATCCCAAACTGCGTGATGCCATGCATCATGCTTCTCTTATAAGCCTTTACTCAATGAGCACCAATGATCAGCTTAGAATGATCATTTGAACTGACCAATCAACTTGACATGTCCGCACTAAATCGTTTGTAACTTTTGATTTAGAGCTTAGAATGACATGAATCCAACCCACGTTATGCTAGCTCAATTTTCTATATTGTGACAAAATTTCAAACTCAAATAGATACGACAAAGCCTCCAAGTAAACCAATCTATCCAAAACTGTGTGATGCCATGCATTATGCTTCACTTATAAGCCGTTACTCAATAAGCACCAATGATCAGCTTAAAATGATCATTTGAACTGACCAATCAACTTGACATGTCCGCACTAAATCGTCTGTAACTTTTGATTTAGTGCTCAGAATGACATGAATCCAAAGCCCACGTTATGCTAGCTTAATTTTCTATATTGTGACAAAATTTCAGACTCAAATAGATACGACAAAGCCTCCAAGTAAACCAATCTATCCAAAACTGCGTGATGCCATGCATTATGCTTACTTATAAGCCGTTACTCAATAAGCACCAATGATCAGCTTAGAATGATCATTTGAACTGACCAATCAATTGACATGTCCGCACTAAATCGTCTGTAACTTTTGATTTAGTTCAGAATGACATGAATCCAACGCCCACGTTATGCTAGCTCATTTTCTATATTGTGACAAAACTTCAACTCAAATAGATACGTCAAAGCCTCAAGTAAACCAAATCTATCCAAAACTGCGTGATGCCATGCATTATGCTTCACTTATAAGCCGTTACTCAATAAGCACCAATGATCAGCTTAGAATGATCATTTGAACTAACCAATCAACTTGACATGTCCGCACTAATCGTTCTGTAACTTTTGATTTAGAGCTCAGAATGACATGAATCCAACGCCCACGTTATACTAACTCAATTTTCTATACTATGACAAAATTTCAGACTCAAATAGATACGACAAAACGTCCAAATAATCTAATCTATCCCAAACTGCGTGAGGCCATGCATCATGCTTCTATTATAAGCCTTTACTCAATGAGCACCAATGATCGGCTTAAAATGATCATTTGAACTGACCAAACAGCTTGACATGTCCTCACTAAATCGTCCATATCTTTTGATTTAGAGCTCATAATGACGTGACCGAATGCCCACATTATGCTAGATCAATTTTCTATGTTGTGACAAAATTTCAGATTCAAATATATATGACAAAGCCTCCAAGAAATCCAATATATCCCAAACTTAGTGATGCCATGCATTATGCTTCACTTATAAGCCTTTACCCAATGAGCACCAATGATGAGCTTAGAATGATCATTTGAACTGACCAATCAACTTGACATGTCCGCACTAAATCGTCCAGTAACTTTTGATTTAGAGCTCAGAATGACATGAATCCAACGCCCACGTTATGCTAGCTCAATTTTCTATACTATGACAAAATTTCAGACTCAAATAGATACGACAAAGCCTCCAAGTAAACCAATCTATCCCAAACTGTGATGCCATGCATTATGCTTCACTTATAAGCCGTTACTCAATAAGCACCAATGATCAGCTTAGAATGATCATTTGAACTGATCAATCAACTTGACATGTCAGCACTAAATCGTCAACTTTTCATTTTGATCTCAGAATGACATGAATCCAATGCCCACGTAATGCTATCTCAATTTTCTATATTGTGACAAAATTTCATACTCAAATATATATGGGAAAGCCTCCATGTAATCCAATATATCCCAAACTGCGTGATGCCATGCATCATGCTTCTCTTTTAAGCCTTTACTCAATGAGCATCAATGATCAGCTTAGAATGATCATTTGAACTGACCAATCAACTTGACATGTCCACACTAAATCGTCCGTATCTTTTGATTTAGAGCTCAGAATGACATGAATCCAATTCCCACGTTATGCTACCTCAATTTCTATATTGTGACAAAATTTTAAACTCAAATATTTACGACGAAGCTTCCAAGTAATGCAATCTATCCCAAACTGTGTGATGCCATGCATTATGCTTCACTTATATGCCTTTACTCAATGAGCACAATGATAATTTGAACTGACCAATCAACTTGAAATTTCCGCACTAAATCGTCTGTCAACTTATAAGCCTTTACTCAATGAGCACCGATGGTCAACTTAGATTGATCATTTGAACTTACCAATCAACATGACATGTCCGCACTAAATCATTTGTAACTTTTCATTTAGAGCTTTGAATGACATAAAGCCAACGCTCACGTTATTCTAGCTCAGTTTTTTATATTGTGACAAAATTTCAGACTCAAACAGATACGACAACGACTCCAAGTAAACCAATATATCTAAAACTGCGTGATGCCAGGCATTATGCTTCACTTATAAGCCATTACTCAATAAGCACCAATGATCAGCTTAGAATGATCATTTGAACTGACCAATTAACTTGACATGAACGCTCTAAATCGTCCGTAACTTCTTATTTAGACCTCATAATGACAAGAATCCAACACCCACGTTATGGTAGCTCAATGTTTTTGTGCTATGACAATTTTCAGACTCAAATGGATACGACGAAGCCTATAAGTAATCCAATTATCCCAAACTGCGGTATGTCATGCATTATGCTTTGCTTATAAGCCTTTACTCAATGAGCACCAATGATCAGCTTAGAATGATCATTTGAAACGACTAATCAACCTGACATGTCCGCACTAAACCATCCATAACTTTTGATTTAGAGCTCAGAATGACATGAATCCAACGCCCACGTTATGCGAGCTCAATTTTCTATATTGTGACAAAATTTTAGACTCAAACAGATACGAAAAAGGTTTCAAGTAAACCAATCTATCCCAAAACTGATGCCATGCATTATGCTTCACTTATAAGCCTTTACTCAATGAGCACCAATGGTCAACTTAGATTGATCATTTGAACTGAACAATCAACATGACATGTCCGCCCTAAATCGTTTGTAACTTTTGATTTAGAGCTTAGAATGACATAAATCCAACGCCCACGTTATGCTAGCTCAATTTTCTATATTGTAACAAAATTTCAGACTCAAATAGATACGACAAAGCCTACAAGTGATCCAATCTATCCGAAACTGCGAGATGCCATGCATTATGCTTCAATTATAAGCCTTTACTCAAAGAGCACCAATGATCAGCTTAGAATGATCATTTGAACTGACCAATTAACTTGACATCGGCTCTAAATCGTCCGTAACTTTTGATTTACTGCATAGCATGACATGAACCCAACGCCCACGTTATGCTAGCTCAATTTTCTATATTGTGACAAAATTTCAGACTCAAATAGATACGACAAAGCCCTCAAGTAAACTAATCTATCCGAAACAGCGTGATGCCATGCATTATTCCCACTTATAAGCCGTTACTTAATAAGCACCAATGATCAGCTTAGAATGATCATTTGAAGTGACCAATCAACTTGACCTGTCCGCACTAAATCGTCTATAACATTTGATTTAGAGCTCAGAATGACATGAATCCAACGCCTACGTTATGCTAGCTCAATTTTCTATACTATGAGAAATTTTCAGACTCAAATAGATACGATAAAGCCTCCAAGTAAACCAATCTATCAAAACTGATGCCATGCATTATACTTCACTTATAAGCCTTTACTCAATGAGCACCAATGGTCAACTTAGATTGATCATTTGAACTGAACAATCAACATGACATGTCCGCCCTAAATCGTTTGTAACTTTTGATTTAGAGCTTAGAATGACATAAATCCAACGCCCACGTTATGCTAGCTCAATTTTCTATATTGTAACAAAATTTCAGACTCAAATAGATACGACAAAGCCTCCTAGTAAACCAATCTATCTAAAACTGCGTGATGCCATGCATTATGCTTCACTTATAAGCCGTTACTCAGTAAGCACCAATGATCAGCTTAAAACGATCATTTGAACTGACCAATCAACCTGACATGTCCGCACTATATCATCTGTAACTTTTGATTTAGTGCTCAGACTCACATGAATCCAAAGCCCACGTTATGCTTGCTCAATTTTCTATATTGTGACAAAATTTCTTACTCAAATAGATACGACAAAGCCTCCAAGTAAACCAATCTATCAAAACTGCGTGATGCCATGCATTATGTTTACTTATAAGCCGTTACTCAATAAGCACCAATGATCAGCTTAGAATGATCATTTGAACTGACCAATCAACTCGACATGTCTGCACTAAATCGTCTATAACATTTGATTTAGAGCTCAGAATGACATGAATCCAACGCCCACGTTATGCTAGCTCAATTTTCTATACTATGAGAATTTTTCACACTCAAATAGATACGATAAAGCCTCCAAGTAAACCAACCTATCTAAAACTGTGCGATTCCATGCATTATGCTTCACTTATAAGCCGTTACTCAATAAGCACCAATGATCAGCTTAGAATGATCATTTGAACTGACCAATCAACTTGACATGTCCGCACTAAATCGTCCGTAACTTTTGATTTAGTGCTCAGAATGACATGAATCCAACGCCCACGTTATGCTAGCTCAATTTTCTATATTGTGACAAAATTTCAGACAAATAGATACGACAAAGCTTCCAACTAAACCAATCTATATAAAACTGTGTGATGCCATGTGTTATGCTTCACTTATAACCCGTTACTCAATAAGCACCAATGATCAACTTAAAATGATCATTTGAACTGACCAATCAACTTGACATATCCGCACAAAATCGTCTGAAACTTTTGATTTAGAGCTCAAAATTACATGAATCCAACGCTCACGTTATGCTAGCTCAATTTTCTATACTCTGACAATTTTTCAGACTCAAATAGATACAACAAAGCCTCCAAGTTATCCAATCTATCCGACACTGAGAGATGACATGCATTATGCTTCACTTATAAGTCTTTACTCAATGAGCACCAATGATCAGCTTAGAATGATCGTTTGAACTGACAATCAACTTGACATGTCCGCACTAAGTCGTCTGTAACTTTGGATTTAGAGCTCAGAATGACATGAATCCAACGCCGACGTTATGCTAGCTCAATTTTCTATACTATGACAATTTTTCAGACTCAAATAGATACGACAAAGCCTCCAAGTAAACAAATCTATCGAAAATTGTGTGATGCCTTGCATTATGCTTCACTTATAAGCCGTTACTCAATAAGCACCAATGATCAGCTTAGAATGATCATTTGAACTGTCCAATCAACTTGACATGTCCGCACTAAATCGTCTGTAACTTTTGATTTAGTGCTCAGAATGACATGAATCCAACGCCCACGTTATGCTAGCGCAATTTTCTATATTGTGACAAAATTTCAGACTCAAATAGATACGACAAAGCCTCCAAGTGAACCAATCTATCCAAATGTGCGTGTTGCCATTTATTATGCTTCACTTAGAAGCCTTTACTCAATGAGCACCAATGATCAGCTTAGAATGATCGTTTGAACTGACCAATCAACTTGACATGTCCGCACTAAATCGTCCGTAACTTTTGATTTAGACCTCACAATGACATGAATCCAACAACCACGATATGGTAGCTAAATTTTTTATACTATGAAAAAAGTTCAGACTCAAATAGATACGACAAAGCCTCCAAGAAATCCAATCATTCCCAAACTGCGTGATGTCATGCATTATGCTTCACTTATAAGGCTTTACTCAATGAGCACCAATGAACAACTTAGAATGATCATTTGAACGGACCAATCAACTTCACATGTCCGCATTAACTCGTCCGTAACTTTTGATTTAGTGCTCAGAATGACATGATTCCAACGCCCACGTTATTCTATCTCAATTTTTTATATTGTGACAAAATTTCAGACTCAATTATATATGACAAAGCCTCCTAGTAAACCAATCTATCCAAAACCGCGTGATGCCATGCATTATGCTTCACTTATAAACCGTTACTCAATAAGCAACAATGATCAGCTTAGAATGATCATTTGAACAGTCCAATCAACTTGACATGTACGCACTAAATCGTCTGTAACTTTTGATTTAATGCTCAGAATGACATGAATCCAATGCCCACATTATGCTAGCTCAATTTTCTATATTGTGACAAAATTTCAGACTCAAATAGATACGACAAAGCCTCCTAGTAAACCAATCTATCCAAAACTGCGTGATGCCATGCATTATGCTTCACGTATAAGCCGTTACTCAATAAGCACCAATGATCACCTTAAAATGATCATTTGAACTGACCAATCAACTTGACATGTCCGCACTAAATCGTCTTTACTTTTGATTTAGTGCTCAGAATGACATGAATCCAATGCCCACGTTATGCTAGCGCAACTTTCTATATTGAGACAAAATTTCAGACTCAAATAGATACGACAAAGCCTCCACGTAAACCAATCTATCCAAAACAGCGTGATGAAATGCATTATGCTTCACTTATAATCCGTTACTCAATAAGCACCAATGATCAGCTTAAAATGATCATTTGAACTGACCAATGAACTTGACATGTTCACACTAAATCGTCTGTAACTTTTGATTCAGAGCTCAGAATGACATGAATCCAACGCCCACGTTATGCTAGCTCAATTTTCTATACTATGACAATTTTTCAGAGTCAAATAGATACGTCAAAGTTTCCAAGTGATCCAATCTATCCGAAACTGAGAGTTGCCATGCATTATGCTTCACTTATAAGCCTTTACTCAATGAGCACCAATGATCAGCTTAGAATGATCGTTTGAACTGACCAATCAACTTGACATGTCCGCACTAAATCGTCCGTAACTTTTGATTTAGACCTCACAATGACATGAATCCAACAACCACGATATGGTAGCTAAATTTTTAATACTATGAAAAAAGTTCAGACTCAAATAGATACGACAAAGCCTCCAAGAAATCCAATCATTCCCAAACTGCGTGATGTCATGCATTATGCTTCACTTATAAGGCTTTACTCAATGAGCACCAATGAACAACTTAGAATGATCATTTGAACGGACCAATCAACTTCACATGTCCGCATTAAATCGTCCGTAACTTTTGATTTAGTGCTCAGAATGACATGAATCCAACGCCCACGTTATTCTATCTCAATTTTTTATATTGTGACAAAATTTCAGACTCAATTATATATGACAAAGCCTCCTAGTAAACCAATCTATCCAAAACTGCGTGATGCCATGCATTATGCTTCACTTATAAACCGTTACTCAATAAGCACCAATGATCAGCTTAGAATGATCATTTGAACTGTCCAATCAACTTGACATGTCCGCACTAAATCGTCTGTAACTTTTGATTTAGTGCTCAGAATGACATGAATCCAATGCCCACGTTATGCTAGCTCAATTTTCTATATTGTGACAAAATTTCAGACTCAAATAGATACGACAAAGCCTCCTAATAAACCAATCTATCCAAAACTGCGTGATGCCATGCATTATGCTTCACGTATAAGCCGTTACTCAATAAGCACCATTGATCACCTTAAAATGATCATTTGAACTGACCAATCAACTTGACATGTCCGCACTAAATCGTCTTAACTTTTGATTTAGTGCTCAGAATGACATGAATCCAACGCCCACGTTATGCTAGCGCAATTTTCTATATTATGACAAAATTTCAGACTCAAATAGATACGACAAAGCCTCCAAGTAAACCAATCTATCCAAAACAGCGTGATGAAATGCATTATGCTTCACTTATAATCCGTTACTCAATAAGCACCAATGATCAGCTTAAAATGATCATTTGAACTGACCAATGAACTTGACATGTTCACACTAAATCGTCTGTAACTTTTGATTCAGAGCTCAGAATGACATGAATCCAACGCCCACGTTATGGTAGCTCAAGTTTTCTATACTATGACAATTTTTCAGAGTCAAATAGATACGTCAAAGTTTCCAAGTGATCCAATCTATCCGAAACTGAGAGTTGCCATGCATTATGCTTCACTTATAAGCCTTTACTCAATGAGCACCAATGATCAGCTTAGAATGATCGTTTGAACTGACCAATCAACTTAACATGTCCGCACTAAATCGTCCATAACTTTTGATTTAGACCTCACAATGACATGAATCAACACCCATGATATGGTAGCTAAATTTTTTATACTATGAAAAAAGTTCAGACTCAAATAGATACGACAAAGCCTCCAAGAAATCCAATCATTCCCAAACTGCGTGATGTCATGCATTATGCTTCACTTATAAGGCTTTACTCAATGAGCACCAATGAACAACTTAGAATGATCATTTGAACTGACCAATAAACTTCACATGTCCGCATTAAATCATCCGTAACTTTTGATTTAGTGCTCAGAATGACATGAATCCAACGCCCACGTTATGCTACCTCAATTTTTTATATTGTGACAAAATTTAAGACGCAAATAGATACGAAAAAGCCTCCAAGTAAATCAATCTATCCAAAACTGCGTGATGTCATCCATTATGGTTCACTTATAAGCCGTTTCCAATAAGCACCAATGATCAGCTTAGAATAATCATTTGAACTGACCAATCAACACGACATGTCCGCACTCAATCGTTTGTAACTTTTGATTTAGAGCTTAGAATGACATGAATCCAACGCCAACGTTATGCTACCTCAATTTTTTATATTGTGACAAAATTTCAGACTCAAATAGATACGAAAAAGCCTCCAAGTAAATCAATCTAAAACTGTGTGATTCCATGCATTATGCTTCACGTATAAGCCGTTACTCAATAAGCACCAATGATCACCTTAAAATGATCATTTGAACTGACCAATCAACTTGACATGTCCGCACTAAATCGTCTTAACTTTTTATTTAGTGCTCAGAATGACATGAATCCAACGCCCACGTTATGCTAGCGCAATTTTTTATATTGTGACAAAATTTCAGACTCAAATAGATACGACAAAGCCTCCAAGTAAACCAATCTATCCAAAACAGCGTGATGAAATGCATTATACTTCACTTATAATCCGTTACTCAATAAGCACCAATGATCAGCTTAAAACGATCATTTGAACTGACCAATGAACTTGACATGTTCACACTAAATCGTCTGTAACTTTTGATTCAGAGCTCAGAATGACATGAATCCAACGCCCACGTTATGCTAACTCAATTTTCTATATTGTGACAAAATTTCAGACTCAAATAGATACGACAAAGCCTCCAAGTAAACCAATCTATCCAAACTGTGATGCCATGCATTATGCTTCACTTATAAGCCTTTACTCAATAAGCACCAATGATCAGCTTAGAATGATCATTTGAACTGACCAATCAACTTGACATGTCCGCACTAAATCGTCTTAACTTTTGATTTAGTGCTCAGAATGACATGAATCCAACGCCCACGTTATGCTAGCTCAATTTTCTATATTGTGACGAAATTTCAGACTCAAATAGATACGACAAAGCCTCCAAGTAAACCAATCTATCAAAACCTGCGTGATGCCATGCATTATGCTTCACGTATAAGCCGTTACTCAATAAGCACCAATGATCACCTTAAAATGATCATTTGAACTGACCAATCAACTTGACATGTCCGCACTAAATCGTCTGTAACTTTTGATTTAGTGCTCAGAATGACATGAATCCAACGCCCACGTTATGCTAGCGCAATTTTCTATATTGTGACAAAATTTCAGACTCAAATAGATACGACAAAGCCTCCAAGTGAACCAATCTATCCAAATGTGCGTGATGCCATTTATTATGCTTCACTTAGAAGCCTTTACTCAATGAGCACCAATGATCAGCTTAGAATGATCGTTTGAACTGACCAATCAACTTGACATGTCCGCACTAAATCGTCCGTAACTTTTGATTTAGAGCTCATAATGACATGAATCCAACGCCCACGTTATGATAGCTCAATTTTCTATACTATGACAAAATTTTCAGACTTAAATAGATACGACAAAGCCTCCAAGTAAACCAATCTATCCAAAACTGCGTGATGCCATGCGTTATGCTTCACTTAAAAGCCGTTACTCAATAAGCAACAATGATCAGCTTAGAATGATCACTTGCACTGACCAATCAACTTGACATGTCCGCATTAAATCGTCTGTAATTTTTGATTTAGTGCTCAGAATGACATGAATCCAACCCCCACGTTATGCTAGCGCAATTTTCTATATTGTGACAAAATTTCACACTCAAATAGATACGTCAAAGCCTTCAAGTAAACCAATCTATCCAAAACTGCGTGATGCCATGCATTATGCTCACTTATAAGCCGTTACTCAATAAGCACCAATGATCAGCTTAGAATGATCATTTGCACTGACCAATCAACTTGACATGTCCTTATTAAATCGTCTGTAACTTTTGATTTTGTGCTCAGAATGACATGAATCCAACCCCCACGTTATGCTAGCGCAATTTTCTATATTGTGACAAAATTTCACACTCAAATAGATACGTCAAAGCCTTCAAGTAAACCAATCTATCCAAAACTGCGTGATGCCATGCATTATGCTTAACTTATAAGCCGTTACTCAATAAGCACCAATGATCAGCTTAGAATGATCATTTGAACTGACCAATCAACTTGACATGTCCGCACTAAATCGCTGTAACTTTTGATTTAGTGCTCAGAATGACATGAATCCAACGCCCAACGTTATGCTTGCTCAATTTTCTATATTGTGACAAAATTTCTTACTCAAATAGATACGAGAAAGCCTCCAAGTAAACCAATCTATCAAAACTGCGTGATGCCATGCATTATGCTTAACTTATAAGCCGTTACTCAATAAGCACCAATGATCAGCTTAGAATGATCATTTGAACTGACCAATCAACTTGACATGTCGGCACTAAATCATCCGTAACTTTTGATTTAGTGCTCAGAATGACATGAATCCAACACCCATGATATGCTAGCTCAATTTTCTATACTATGACAATTTTTCTGAATCAAATAGATACGACAAAGCCTACAAGTGATCCAATCTATCCGAAACTGCGAGATGCCATGCATTATGCTTCAATTATGAGCCTTTACTCAATGAGCACCAATGATCAGCTTAGAATGATCATTTGAACTGACCAATCAACTTGACATGTCCGCATTAAATCGTCCGTAACTTTTGATTTAGTGCTCAGAATGACATGAATCCAACGCCCACGTTATGCTAGCTCAATTTTCTATATATGACAAATTTCAGACTCAAATAGATATACAAAGCCTCCAAGTAAACCAATCTATCCAAACTGCGTGATGCCATGCATTATGCTTCACTTATAAAGCCTTTACTCAATAAGCACCAATGATCAGCTTAGAATGATCATTTGAACTGACCAATCAACTTGACATGTCCGCTAAATCGTCATAACTTTTGATTTAGTGCTCAGAATGACATGAATCCAACGCACGTTATGCTAGCTCAATTTTCTATATTGTGACAAAATTTCAGACTCAAATAGATCGACAAAAGCCTCCAAGTAAACCAATCTATCCAAAACTGCGTGATGCCATGCATTATGCTTCACTTATAAGCCTTTACTCAATGAGCACCAATGATCAGCTTAGAATGATCTTTTGGACTGACAAATGACCTTGACATGTCCGCACTAAATCGTCCGTAACTTTTGATTTAGAGCTCAGAATGACATGAATCCAAAACCCACGTTATGCTAGCTCAATTTTTTATATTGTGACAAAATTTCGTACTCAAATAGATACGACAAAGCCTCCAAGTAAACCAATCTATCAAAACTGCGTGATGCCATGCATTATGCTTAACTTATAAGCCGTTACTCAATAAGCACCAATGATCAGCTTAGAATGATCCTTTGAACTGACCAATCAACTTGACATGTCCGCACTAAATCGTCCGTAACTTTTGATTTAGTGCTCAGAATGACATGAATCCAACGCCCACGCTATGCTAGCTCAATTTTCTATAGTGACAAAATTTCAGACTCAAATAGATATGACAAAGCCTCCAAGTAAACCAATCTATCCAAAACTGCGTGATGCCATGCATTATGCTTCACTTATAAGCCTTTACTCAATGAGCACCAATGATCAGCTTAGAATGATCATTTGAACTGACCAATCAACTTGACATGTCCGCACTAAATCGTCTGTAACTTTTGATTTAGAGCTCAGAATGACATGAATCCAACGCCCACGTTATGCTAGCTCAATTTTCTATATTGTGACAAAATTTCAGACTCAAATAGATACGACAAAGCCTCCAAGTAAACCAATCTATCTAAACTGCGTGATGCCATGCATTATGCTTCACTTATAAGTTTTACTCAATAAGCACCAATGATCAGCTTAGAATGATCATTTGAACTGACCAATCAACTTGACATGTCCGCACTAAATCGTCGTAACTTTTGATTTAGTGCTCAGAATGACATGAATCCAACGCCCACTTATGCTAGCTCAATTTTCTATATTGTGACAAAATTTTTCAGACTCAAATAGATATACAAAGCCTTCCAAGTAAACCAATCTATCTAAAACTGCGTGATGCCATGCATTATGCTTCACTTATAAGATGTTACTCAATAAGCACCAATGATCAGCTTAGAATGATCATTTGAACTGACCAATCAACTTGACATGTCCGCACTAAATCGTCTGTAACTTTTGATTTAGTGCTCAGAATGACATGAATCCAACGCCACGTTATGCGTTATGCTAGCTCAATTTTCTATATTGATGACAAAATTTCAGACTCAAATAGATGACGACTAAAGCTTTTTGATTTAGTGCTCCAAGTAAACCAATCTATCCAAAAACTGCGTGATGCCATGCATTATGCTTCACTTATAAGCCTTACTCAATAAGCACCAATGATCAGCTTAGAATGATCATTTGAACTGACCAATCAACTTGACATGTCCGCACTAAATCGTCTGTAACTTTTGATTTAGTGCTCAGAATGACATGAATCCAACGCCCACGTTATGCTAGCTCAATTTTCTATATTGTGACAAAATTTCAGACTCAAATAGATACGATAAAGCCTCCAAGTAAACCAATCTATCCAAACTGTGATACCATGCATTATGCTTCACTTATAAGCCTTTACTCAATGAGCACCAATGATCAGCTTAGAGTGATCATTTGAACTGACCAATCAACTTCACATGTCCGTACTAAATCATCTGTAACTTTTGATTTGGAGCTCAGAATGACATGAATCCAACGCCGACGTTATGCTTGCTCAGTTTTCTATACTATGACAATTGTTTCAGACTCAAATAGATATGACGAAGCCTCCAAGTAATCCAATCTATCCCAAACTGTGTGATGCCATGCATTATGCTTCATTTATAAGCCTTTCCTCAATGAGCACCAATGATATGCTTAGAATGATCATTTGAACTGACCAATCAACTTGACATGTCCGTACTAAATTGTCTATAACTTCTGATTTAAAGCTCAGAATGACATGACTCCAACGCCCACATTATACTAGATCAGTTTTCTATACTATTATAATTTTTTCAGTCTCAAATAGATACGACAAAGCCTCAAAGTAATTTAATACATCTCAAACTGCATGATGCCATGCATTATACTTCACTTATAAGCCTTTACTCAATCATCACCAATGATCAGTTTAGAATAATCATTTGAACTAGCCAATTAACTTGACATGTCCGCATTAAATCGTCAGTAATTTCTAATTTAAAGCTCAGAATGACATGAATCCAACGCCCACGTTATGGTAGCTCGATTTTCTATACTATGAAAAAATTTTTCAGACTCAAATAGATATACAAAGCCTTCCAAGTAAACCAATCTATCTAAAACTGCGTGATGCCATGCATTATGCTTCACTTATAAGTTTTACTCAATAAGCACCAATGATCAGCTTAGAATGATCATTTGAACTGACCAATCAACTTGACATGTCCGCACTAAATCGTCTGTAACTTTTGATTTAGTGCTCAGAATGACATGAATCCAACGCCACGTTATGCGTTATGCTAGCTCAATTTTCTATATTGATGACAAAATTTCAGACTCAAATAGATGACGACTAAAGCTTTTTGATTTAGTGCTCCAAGTAAACCAATCTATCCAAAAACTGCGTGATGCCATGCATTATGCTTCACTTATAAGCCTTACTCAATAAGCACCAATGATCAGCTTAGAATGATCATTTGAACTGACCAATCAACTTGACATGTCCGCACTAAATCGTTCTGTAACTTTTGATTTAGTGCTCAGAATGACATGAATCCAACGCCCACGTTATGCTAGCTCAATTTTCTATATTGTGACAAAATTTCAGACTCAAATAGATACGATAAAGCCTCCAAGTAAACCAATCTATCCAAACTGTGATTGCCATGCATTATGCTTCACTTATAAGCCTTTACTCAATGAGCAACAATGATCAGCTTAGATTGATCATTTGAAATGACCATTCAACTTGACATGTCCGCACTAAATTGTTTGTAACTTTTGATTTAGAGCTCTAAATGACAAGAATCCAACGCCCACGTTATGCTAGCTGTATTTTCTATACTATGAAAATTTTTTCAGATTCAAATAGATACGACTTAGCCTCCTAGTAATTTAATCTATCCCAAACTGCGTGATGCCATGCATTATTCTTCACTTATAAGCCTTTACTCAATGACCACCAATCATCAGCTTAGAATGATAATTTGAACTGACCAATCAACTTTACATATCCGCAATAAATCGTCCGTAACTTCTGATTTTAAGATCAGAATGACATGAATCCAATGCCCACGTTATGCTAGAACAATTTTCTATACTATGACAATCTTTCAGACTAAAATAGATACGACAAAGACTCCAAGTAATCCAATCTATCCCAAACTTCGTGATGCTATGCATTATGCTTCACTTATAAGCCTTTACTCTATTAGCACCAATGATCAGCTTAGAATGATCATTTGAACTGACCAATCAACTTGACATGTTTTCACTAAATCGTTCGTCACTTCTTATTTAAAGCTCAGAATGACATGAATCCAACACCCACGTTATGCTAGTTCAGTTTTCTATACTATGACAATTTTTCAGACTCAAATATATACGACAATGCATCCGAGTAATGCAATCTATCCCAAACTGCATGATGCTATGCATTATGCTTCACTTATAAGCCTTTACTCAATGAGCACCAATGATCAGGTTAGATTGATCATTTGAACTGACCAATCAACTTGACATGTCCGCACTAAATCGTTAGTAACTTTTGATTTGGAGCTCAGAATGACATGAATCCAACGCCTGCGTTATACTAGCTCATTTTCTATATGTGACAATTTTTCAGACTCAAATAGATACGACAAAAGCCTCCAAGTAAACCAATCTATCCAAAACTGCGTGATGCCATGCATTATGCTTCACTTATAAGCCGTTACTCAATAAGCACCAATGATCAGCTTAGAATGATCATTTGAACTGACCAATCAACTTGACATATCCGCACTAAATTGTATGTAACTTTTTGTTTAGAGCTCTGAATGACATGAATCCAACGCCCACGTTATGCTAGCTCAATTTTCTATACTATCACAATTTTTTCAGATTCAAATAGATACAACAAAGCCTCCAAGTAATTTAATCTACCCCAAACTGCGTGATACCATGCATTATGCTTCACTTATAAGCCTTTCCTCAATGAGCACAAATGATCAGCTTAGAGTGATCATTTGAACTGACCAATCAACTTGACATGTCCGCACTAAATCGTCTGTAACTTTTGATTTGGAGCTCAGAATGACATGAATCCAACGCCGACGTTATGCTTGCTCAGTTTTCTATACTATAACAATTGTTTCAGACTCAAATAGATACGACGAAGCCTCCAACTAATCCAATCTATCCCAAACTGCGTGATGCCATGCATTATGCTTCACTTATAAGCCTTTGCTCAATGAGCACCAATGATCAGCTTAGAATGATCATTTGAACTGACCAATCAACTTGACATGTCCATACTAAATTGTTTATAATTTCTGATTTAAAGCTCAGAATGACATGAATCCAATGCCGACATTATGCTAGCTCAATTTTCTATATTGTGACAAAATTTCATACTCAAATAGATACGACAAAGCCTCCAAGTAAACCAATCTATCCAAAACTGCGTGATGCCATGCATTACGCTTCACTTATAAGCCGTTACTCAATAAGCACCAATGATCAGCTTAGAATGATCATTTGAACTGACCAATCAGCTAGATATGTCCATACTCGTGTTTAACTTTCTATTTAGAGCTCACAATGACATGAATCCAGCGCCCATATTATTCTAGCTCAATTTTCTATATTGTAACAAAATTTCAGACTCAAATAGATACGACAAAGCCTCCAAGTAAACCATTTTATCCCAAACTGCTTGATGCATGCATTATGCTTCACTTATAAGGCTTTACTCAATGAGCAACAATGATCAGCTTAGATTGATCATTTGAACTGACCATTCAATTTGACATGTCCGCACTAAATTGTCTGTAACTTTTGATTTAGAGCTCTAAATGACATGAATCCAACGCCCACGTTATGCTAGCTGAATTTTCTATACTATGACAATTTTTTCAGATTCAAATAGATACGACTTAGCCTCCTAGTAATTTAATCTATCCCAAACTGCGTGATGCCATGCATTATGCTTCACTTATAAGCCTTTACTCAATGACCACCAATCATCAGCTTAGAATGATCATTTGAACTGACCAATCAACTTTACATATCCGCAATAAATCGTCCGTAACTTCTGATTTAAAGATCAGAATGACATGAATCCAATGCCCACGTTATGCTAGATCAATTTTCTATACTATGACAATCTTTCCGACTAAAATAGATACGACAAAGACTCCAAGTAATCCAATCTATCCCAAACTTCGTGATGCTATGCATTATGCTTCACTTATAAGCCTTTACTCTATTAGCACCAATGATCAGCTTAGAATGATGATTTGAACTGACCAATCAACTTGACATGTCCGCACTTAATCGTTCGTCACTTCTTATTTAAAGCTCAGAATGACATGAATCCAACGACCACGTTATGCTAGTTCAGTTTTCTATACTATGAAAATTTTTCAGACTCAAATATATACGATAATGCATCCGAGTAATGCAATCTATCCCAAACTGCGTGATGCTATGCATTATGCTTCACTTATAAGCCTTTACTCAATGAGCACCAATGATCTGGTTAGACTGATCATTTGAACAGACCAATCATTTTGACATGTCCGCAATAAATCGTCAGTAACTTTTGATTTGGAGCTCAGAATGACATGAATCCAACGCCCGCGTTATACTATCTCAATTTTCTATACTATGACAATTTTTCAGACTCAAATAGATTAGACAAAGCCTCCAAGTGATCCAATCTATCCCAAACTGCATGATGCCATGCATTATGCCTCACTTATAAGTCTTTACTCAATGAGCACCATTGATCAGCTTAGAATGATCATTTGAACTGAAGAATCAACTTGACATATCCGCACTAAATTGTATGTAACTTTTTGTTTAGAGCTCTGAATGACATGAATCCAACGCCCACGTTATGCTAGCTCAATTTTCTATACTATCACAATTTTTTCAGATTCAAATAGATACAACAAAGCATCCAAGTAATTTAATCTACCCCAAACTGTGTGATACCATGCATTATGCTTCACTTATAAGCCTTTACTCAATGAGCACCAATGATCAGGTTAGATTGATCATTTGAACTGACCAATCAACTTGACATGTCCGCACTAAATCGTTAGTAACTTTTGATTTGGAGCTCAGAATGACATGAATCCAACGCCTGCGTTAGACTAGCTCAATTTTCTATACTATGACAATTTTTCGGACTCAAATAGATTAGACAAAGCCTCCAAGTGATCCAACCTATCCCAAACTGCGTGATGCCATGCATTATGCTTCACTTATAAGCCTTTACTCAATGAGCAACAATGATCAGCTTAGATTGATCATTTGAACTGACCAATCAACTTGACATGTCCGCACTAAATTATCTGTAACTTTTGATTTAGAGCTCTAAATGACATGAATCCAACGCCCACGTTATGCTAGCTCAATTTTCTATACTATGACAATTTTTTCAGATTCAAATAGATACGACTTAGCCTCCAAGTAATTTAATCTATCCCAAACTGCATGATGTCATGCATTATGCTTCACTTATAAGCCTTTACTCAATGTGCACCAATGATCAGGTTAGAATGATCATTTGAACTGACCAATCAACTTGACATATCCGCACTAAATTGTCCATAACTTCTAATTTAAAGATGAGAATGACATGAATCCAATGCCCACGTTATGCTAGATCAATTTTTTATACTATGACAATTTTTTAGACTAAAATAGATACGACAAAGACTCCAAGTAATCCAATCTATCCCAAACTTGTGATGCCATGCATTATGCTTCACTTATATGCCTTTACTCTATTAGCACCAATGATCAGCTTAGAATGATCATTTGAACTGACCAATCAACTTGACATGTCCGCACTAAATCGTCAGTAACTTCTGATTTAAAGCTCATAATGACATGAATCCAACGCGCATGTTATGCTAGTTCAGTTTTCTATACTACGACAATTTGTCAGACCCAAATATATACGACAATGCCTCCGAGTAATGCAATCTTTCCCAAACTGCCTGATGCTATGCATTATGCTTCACTTATAAGCCTTTACTCAATAAGCACCAATGATCAGCTTAGATTGATCATTTGAACTGACCAATCAACTTGACATGTCCGCACTAAATCGTCAGTAACTTTTGATTTGGAGCTCAGAATGACATGAATACAACGCCCACGATATAGTAGCTCAATTTTCTATACTATGACAAGTTTTCAGACTCAAATAGATTAGACAAAGCCTCCAAGTGATCCAATCTATCCCAAACTGCGTGATGCCATGCATTATGCCTCACTTATAAGCCTCACTTATAAGCCTTTACTCAATGAGCACCAATGATCAGCTTAGAATGATTATTTGAACAGACCAATCAACTTGAAATGTCCGCACTAAATCATCCGCAACTTTTGATTTAGACCTAAGAATGACATAAATCCAAAGCCTGCAGCTAATCCAATCTATCCCGAAATGTGTAATGCGATGCAGTATACATCACTTATAAGCCATTACTCCATCAGCACCAATGATTAGCTCAGAATGATCATTTCAACTGACCAATCAACTTGACATGTACGCATTAAATCATGTGTAACTTTTGATTTACACCTCAGAATGACATGAATACAATGACCACGTTATGCTAGTTCAATTTTCTATATTGTGACAAAATTTCATACTCAAATCGGTACGACAAAGCCTCCAAGTAATCCAATCTATCATAAACTGCGTGATGTCATGCATTATGCTTTACTTTTAAGCCCTTACTCAATAAGCACCAATGATCAGCTTAGAATGATCATTTGAACTGACCAATCAACTTGACATGTCCGCACTAAATCATCCGTAACTTTTGATTTAGAGCTCACAATGACATGAATCCAATGCCCACGTTATGCTATGTCAATTTTCAATATTGTGACAATTTTTCAGACTGAAATAGATTCTACAAAGCCACCAAGTAATCCAATATATCCCGAAATGCGTGATGCCATGCATTATGCTTTACTTATAAGCCTTTACTCAATGAGCACTAACGATCAGCTTAGAATGATCATTTGAACTGAGCAATCACCTTGACATGTCCACTAAATCATCCGTAACTTTTGATTTAGAGCTCAGAATGAAATGAATCCAATGCCCGCGTTATTCTAGCTAAATTTTCTATATTCCGACCAAATTTTAGAATCAAATAGATACAACAAAGCATGCAAGTAATCCAATCTATCCAAAACTGCGTGATGCCATGCATTATGCTTCACTTATAAGCCTTTACTCAATGAGCACCAATGATCAACTTAGAATGATCATTTGAACTGACCAATCAACTTGACATGTCCGCACTAAATCGTCCGCAACTTTTTATTTAGAGCTAAGAATGACATAAATCCAATGCCCACGTTATGCTAATTCAATATTCAATATTGTGACAAATTTTCAGACTCAAATAGATACGACAAAGCCTCCAAGTAATCCAATCTATGCCAAACTGAGTGATACCATGCATTATGGGTCACTTATAAGCCTTTACTTAATGAGCACCAATAATCAACTTAGAATGATCATTTGAATAGACCAATTAACTGGACATATCCGCATTAAATCGTTCGTTACTTTTGATTTAGAGCTTGGAATGACATGAATCAATTACCCACGTTATGCTAGCTCAATTTTCTATATTATGACAAAATTTCAGACTCAAATAGATACGACAAAGCCTCCAAGTAATCAAATCTATCCCAAGCTGCGTGACGCTATGCATTATGCTTCACTTATAGCACTTTACTCAATGAGCACAAATGATCAGTTTAGAATGATCATTTGAACTGACAAATCAACTTGACATGTCCGTAACTTTTGATTTAGAGTTCAGAATGACATGAATCCAATGCTCACGTTATGCTAGCTCAATTTTCTATATTGTGACAAAATTTCAGACTCAAATAGATTCGACAAAGCCTCCAGCTAATCCAATCTATCCCAAAATGTGTGATGCAATGCATTATACTTCACTTATAAGCCATTACTCAATCAGCACCAATGATTAGCTCAGAATGATCATTTGAACTGACCAATCAACTTGACATGTCCGCATTAAATCGTGTATAACTTTTGATTTAGACCTCAGAATGACATGAATACAATGACCACGTTATGCTAGTTCAATTTTCTATATTGTGACAAAATTTCATACTCAAATAGGTACTACAAAACCTCCAAGTAATCCAATCTATCATAAGTTGTGTGATGTCATGCATTATGCTTTACTTTTAAGCCCTTACTCCATGAGCACGAATGATCAGCTTAGAATGATCATTTGAACTGACCAATCAACTTGACATGTCCGCACTAAGTCATCCGTAACTTTTGATTTAGAGCTCACAATGACATGAATCCAATGCCCACGTTATGCTAGGTCAATTTTCAATATTGTGACAATTTTTTCAGACTGAAATAGATTCTACAAAGCCACCAAGTACTCCAATATATCCAAAAATGCGTGATGCCATGCGTTATGTTTTACTTGTAAGCCTTTACTCAATGAGCACTAACGATCACTTAGAATGATCATTTGAACTGACCAATCAACTTGACATGGCCACTAAATCGTCCGTAATTTTTTATTTAGACCTCAGAATGACATGAATCCAATGCCCACGTTATTCTAGCTAAATATTCTATATTGCGACCAAATTTTTGACTCAAATAGATACGACAAAGCATGCAAGTAATCCAATCTATCCCAAACTGCGTGATGCTATGCATTATGCTTCACTTATAAGCCTTTACTCAATGAGGACCAATGATCAACTTAGAATGATCATTTGAACTGACCAATCAACTTGAAATGTCCGCACTAAATTGTCCACAACTTTTGATTTAGAGCTAAGAATGACATAAATCCAATGCCCACGTTATGCTAATTCAATATTCAATATTGTGACAAATTTTCAGACTTAAATAGATACGACTAAGCCTCCAAGTAATCCAATCTATCCCAAACTGCGTGATGACATGCATTATGCTTCACTTATAAACCTTTACTCAATGAGCACAAATGATCAGCTTAAAATGATCATTTGAACTGACCGATCAACTTGACATGTCCGCACTAAACCATCCGTAACTTTTGATTAGAGCTCAGAATGACATGAATCCCATCGCCCATGTTTTGCTGGCTAAATTTTCTATACTATGACAAAGTTTCAGACTCAAATAGACACGACAAAGCCTCCAAGTAATCCCATCTATCCCAAGCTGCGTGATGCTATGCATTATGGTTCACTTATAACCCTTTACTCATTGAGCACAAATGATCAGTTTAGAATGATCATTTGAACAGACCAATCAACTTGACATGTCCGCACTAAATCATCCGTAACTTTTGATTTAGAGCTCACAATGACATGAATCCAATGCCCACGTTATCCTAGGTCAATTTTCAATATGCTGACAATTTTTCAGACTGAAATAGATTCTACAAAGCCAGCAAGTAATCCAATATATCCCAAAATGTGTGATGCCATGCATTATGCTTTACTTATAAGCCTTTTCTCAATGACCACTAACGATCAGCTTAGAATGATCATTTGAACTGACCAATCACCTTGACATGTCCACTAAATCGTCCATAATTTTTGATTTAGAGCTCAGAATGACATGAATCAAATGCCCACGTTATTCTAGCTAAATTTTCTATATTGCGACCAAATTTTTGACTCAAACAAATATGACAAAGCCTGCAAGTAATCCAATCTATCCCAAACTGCGTGGTGCCATGCATTATGCTTCACTTATAAGCCTTTACTCAATGAGCACCAATGATCAACTTAGAATGATCATTTGAACTGACCAATCAACTTGACATATCCGCATCAAATCGTCCGCAACTTTTGATTTAGAGCTAAGAATGACATAAATCCAATGCCCACGTTATGCTAATTCAATATTCAATATTGTGATAAATTTTCAGACTTAAATAGATACGACTAAGCCTCCAAGTAATCCAATCTATCCCAAACTGCATGATGACATGCATTATGCTTCACTTTTAAACCTTTACTCAATACGCACCAATGATCAGCTTAAAATGATCATTTGAACGGACCAATCAACTTGACATGTACGCACTAAACCGTCCGTGACTTTTGATTTAGAGCTCAGAATGACATGAATCCAACGCCCACGTTTTGCTAGCTAAAGTTTCTATACTATGACAAAGTTTCAGACTCAAATAGATACGACAAAGCCTCCAAGTAATCCAATATATCCCAAGCTGCGTGATGCTATGCATTATGCTTCACTTATAACCCTTTACTCAATGAGCACAAATGATGAGTTTAGAATGATCATTTGAACTGACCAATAAACTTGACATGTCCGTACTAAATCATCCGTAACTATTGATTTAGAGTTCAGAATGACATTAATCCAATGCCCACGTTATGCTAGCTCAATTTTCTATATTGTGACAAAATTTCGGACTCAAATAGATTGGACAAAGCCTCCAGCTAATCCAATCTATCCTAAACTCCATGATGTGATGCATTATGATTCACTTATAAGCCTTTACTCCATCAGCACAAATGATTAGCTCAGAATTATCATTTGAACTGACCAATCAACTTGACATGTCCGCATTTAATCGTCTGTAACTTTTTATTTAGAGCACAGAATGACATGAATCCAATGCCCACGTTATGCTAGTTCAATTTTCTATATTGCCATTTTTCCGACTCAAATAGATACAACAAATCCTACAAGTAATCCAATCTATCCCAAACTGCGTGATGTCGTACATTATGCTTCACTTATAAGCCTTTACTGAATAAGCACCAACGATCAGTTTAGAATGATCATTTGAACTGACCAATCAACTTGACATGTCTGCACTAAATCGTTCGTAACTTTTGATTTAGTGCTCAGAATGACATGAATCCAATGCCCACGTTACTCTAGCTCAATTTTCTATATTGTGACAAAATTTCATACTCAAATAGATTAGACAAAGGCTCCATGTAAACCAATCTATCCCAAACTGCGTGATGCCATGCATTATGCTTAACTTATAAGCCATTACTCAATAAGCACCAATGATCAGCTTAGAATGATCATTTGAACTGACCAATCAACTTGACATGTCCACTAAATCGTCCGTAATTTTTGATTTAGAGCTCAGAATGACATGAATCCAATGCCCACGTTATTCTAGCTAAATTTTCTGTATTGCGACCAAAGTTTAGACTCAAACAGATACGACAAAGCATGCAAGTAATCCAATCTATCCTAAACAGTGTGATGCCATGCATTATGCTTCACTTATAAGCCTTTACTCAATGAGGACCAATGATCAACTTAGAATGATCATTTGAACTGACCAATCAACTTGAAATGTCCGCACTAAATCGTCCGCAACTTTTGATTTAGAGCTAAGAATGACATAAATCCAATGCCCAAGTTATGCTAATTCAATATTCAATATTGTGACAAATTTTCAGGCTTAAATAGATACGACTAAGCTTCCAAGTAATCCAATCTATCCCAAACTGCGTGATGACATGCATTATGCTTCACTTATAAACCTTTACTCAATGCGCACCAATGATCAGCTTAAAATGATCATTTGAACTGACCAATCAACTTGACATGTCCACACTAAACCGTCTGTAACTTTGATTTAGAGCTCTGAATGACATGAGTCCCAACGCCCATGTTTTGCTGGCTAAATTTTCTATACTATGACAAAGTTTCAGACTCAAATAGACACGACAAAGCCTCCAAGTAATCCAATCTATCCCAAGCTGCGTGATGCTATGCATTACGGTTCACTTATAACCCTTTACTCAATGAGCAAAAATGATCAGTTTAGAATGATCATTTGAACTGACCAATCAACTTGACATGTCCGCACTAAATCATCCGTAACTTTTGATTTAGAGCTCACAACAACATGAATCCAATACCCACGTTATGCTAGGTCAATTTTCAATGTTGTGACAATTTTTCAGATTGAAATAGATTCTACAAAGCCAGCAAGTAATCCAATATATCCCAAAATGCGTGATGCCATGCGTTATGCTTTACTTATAAGCTTTTACTCAATGAGCACTAACGATCAGCTTAGAATGATCATCTGAACTGAACAATCAACTTGACATGTCCACTAAATCGTCCATAACTTTTGATTTAGAGCTCAGAATGACATGAATCAAATGCCCACGTTATTCTAGCTACATTTTCTATATTGCGACCAAATATTTTGACTCAAACAGATATAACAAAGCCTGCAAGTAATCCAATCTATCCCAAACTGCGTGATGCCATGCATTATGCTTCACTTATTAGCCTTTACTCAATGAGCACCAATGATCAACTTAGAATGATCATTTGAACTGACCAATCAACTTGACATATCCGCACTAAATCGTCCGCAACTTTTGATTTAGAGCTAAGAATGACATAAATCCAATGCCCATGTTATGCTAATTCAATATTCAATATTGTGATAAAGTTTTTGACTTAAATAGATACGACAAAGCCTCCGATTAATCCAATCTATCCGAAACTGCGTGATGTCATGCGTTATGCGTCACTTATAAGGCTTTACTCAACGAGCATCAATGATCAGTTCAGAATGATCAGTTGAACTGCCCAATCAACTAGACATATCCGCACTATATGGTATGTAACTTTTTATTTAGAGCTTAGAATGACAAAAATCCAATGCCCACGTTATGTTACCTCAATTTTATATATTGTGACAAAATTTCAGACTCAAATAGATTCGACAAAGCCACCAAGTAATCCAATCTATCCCAAACAACGTGAAGCCATGCATTATACTTCACTTATAAGCCTTTACTCAATGAGCACCAATGATCAGTTTAGAATGATCATTTGAATTGACCAATGAACTTGACATGTCGGCACTAAATCGTCTTTAACTTTTGATTTAGAGCTCATAATTACATGAATCCAATGCCTATGTTATGGTAACTCAATTTCCTATACAATGACAAATTTTCAGATTCAAATAGATAAGACAAAGCCTCCAAATAATCAAATCTATCTCGAACTGCGTGATGGCATATCTTATGCATCACTTATAAGCCTTTACTCAATGAGCACCAATGATCAGTTTAGAATGATCATTTGAACTGACCAATGAACTTGACATGTCGGCACTAAATCGTCTGTAACTTTTGATTTAGAGCTCAGAATTACATGAATCCAATGCCTATGTTATGGTAACTCAATTTTCTATACAATGACAAATTTTCAGATTCAAATAGATAAGACAAAGCCTCCAAATAATCAAATCTATCCCGAACTGTGTGATGGCATATCTTATGCATCACTTATAAGCCTTTACTCAATGAGCACCAATGATCAGATTAGAATGATCATTTGAACTGACCAATACACTTGACATGTACGCATTAAATCGTCCGTAACATTTGATTTAGAGCTCAGTATGACATGATTCCAATGCCCATGTTATGGTAGCTAAATTTTCTATACTCTGACAAAATTTGAGACTCAAATAGATATGACAAAGCCTCCAAGTAATCCAATCTATCCCAAACTATGTGATGCCATGCATTATGCTTCATTTATAAGCCTTTACTCAACGAGCACCAATGATCAGCTTAGAATGATCATTTGAACTTACCAATCAACTTGACATATCCGCATTAAATCGTCCGTAAGTTTTGATTTAGAGCTCATAATGACATGAATCCAACGCCCACGTTATGCTAGCTCAATTTTCAATATTATGACAAAATTTCAGATTCAAATCGATACGACAAAGCCTCCAACTAATCCAATCTATTACAAACTGTGTGATGTCATGCATTATGCTTCACTTAAAAGCCTTTACTCAATGAGCACCAATGATCAGCTTAGAATGATCATTTGAACTGACCAATCAACTTGACATGTCCGCAATAAATCGTCCGTATCTTTTTGTTTAGAGCTTGGAATGACATGATTCCAACGCCCACGTTATGCTAGCTCAATTTTGTATACTATGAAAAATTTCAGACTTAAATAGATTGGACAAAGCCTCTGGTTAATCCAATCTATCCCAAACTTCGTGATGCATGCATTATGCGTCACTTATAAGCCTTTACTCAACGAGCACCAATGATCAGCATACAATGATCAGTTGAACTGCCCAATCAACTTGACATATCCACACTAAATCGTATATATCTTTTTATTTAGAGCCTAGAATGACAAAAATTCAATGCCCACGTTATGCTACCTCAATTTTCTATATTGTGACAAAATTTCAGACTCAAATAGATTCGGCAAAGCCACCAAGTAATCCAATATATCCCAAACAACGTGATACCATGCATTATGCTTCACTTATAAAGATTTACTCAATGAGCACAAATGATCAGTTTAGAATGATCATTTCAACTGACCAATGAAATTGACATGTCATCACTAAATCGTCCGTAATTTTTGATTTAAAGCTCAGAATTACATGAATCCAATGCCTACGTTATGGTAACTCAATTTTCTATACAATGACAAATTTTCAGATACAAATAGATATGACAAAGCCTCCAAATAATCCAATCTATCCCGAACTGCATGATGGCATATCTTATGCATCACTTATAAGCATTTACTCAATGAGCACCAATGATCAGCTTAGACTAATCATTTAAACTGACCCATCAATTTGACATTTCCGCACTAGATCGTCCGTAATTTCTGTTTTAGAGCTCAGAATGACATGATTCCAATACCCACGTTATGGTAGCTAAATTTTCAATACTATGACAAAATTTCAGACTCAAATAGATATGACAAAACCTCTAAGTAATACAATCTATCCTAAACTTAGAATGATCATTTGAACTGACCAATCAACTTGACATGTCCGCACTATATCGTTCTTAAGTTTTGGTTTAGAGCTCATAATGGCATGACTACAACGTCCACGCTATGCTAGCTCAATTTTCTATACTATGACAAAATTTCAGACTCAAATCGATACGACAAAGCCTCCAAGTAATCGCATCTATCCCAAACTGGGTGATGTCATGCATTAGGCTTCACCTATATGACTTTACTCAATGAGAACCAATGATCAGCTTAGAATGATCACTTGAACTGCCAATCAACTTAACAAGTCCGCACTAAATCATCCGTAACTTTTGATTTAGACCTCAGAATGACATGAATCCAACGCCCATGTAATGCTAACTCAATTTTCTATACTATGACAAAATTTCAGACTCAAATCGATACGACAAATCATCCAAATAATCAAATCTATCTTAAACTAATTACAAGCCTTTACTCAACGAGAACCAATGATCAGCTTAGAATGATCATTTGAACTTACCAATCAACTTGAGATGTCCGCACTAAATTGTCCGTAAGTTTTGACTTAAAGCTCATAATGACATGAATCCAACGCCCATGTTATGCTAGCTCAATTTTCTATAATATGAAAAAAATTTCAGACTTAAATAGATACGACAAAGCATCCAAATCATCAAATCTATCCATAACTGCGTGATGTCATGCATTATGCTTCACTTACAAGCCTTTACTCAATGAGCACCAATGATTAGCTTAGAATGATCATTTGAACTGACGAATCAACTTGAGATGTCCGCATTAAATCGTTCGTAAGTTTTGATTTAGAGCTCAGAATGACATGAATCCAACGCCCATGTAATGCTAACTCAAAGTTCTATAATATGACAAAATTTCCAGACTCAAATAGATACGACAAAGCCTCCCAATAATCCAATCTATCCCAAACTGCGTGATGTCGTGCATTATGCTTCACTTACAAGCCTTTACTCAATGAGCACCAATGATCAGCTCAGAAAGATCATTTGTACTGACCACTCAACTTGAGATGTCCACACTAAATCTATCCCAAACTACGTGATGCCATGCATTATGTTTCACTTAAAAGCCTTTACTCAATGAGCACCAATGATCAGCTTAGAATGATTATTTGAACTGACCAATCAACTTGACATGTCCGCACTAAATTGTCCATTATTTTTGATTTAGAGCTCAGAATTAACTGAATCAAACGCCCATGTTATGGTAGCTCAATTTTCTATACAATGACAAATTTTCAGACTCAAATAGATATGAGAAAGCCTCCAAGTAATCCAATCTATCCCAAACTGCGTGATGCCATATCTTATGCTTCACTGATAAGCCTTTACTCATTGCGCACCAATGATCAGCTTAGAATGATCATTTGAACTGACCAATCAACTTGACATATACGCAATAAATCGTCTGTAACTTTTCGTTTAGAGCTTGGAATTACATGACTCAAACGCCCATGTTATGCTAGCTCAATTTTCTATACTATGACAAAATTTGAGACTTAAATAGATACGACAAAGCATCCAAGTAATCAACTCTATCCCAAACTCCATGATGCCATGCATTATGCTTCACTTAAAAGCCTTTACTCAATGAGCACCAATGATCAGCTTAGAATGATCATTTGAACTGACCAATCAACTTGACATGTCCGCAATAAATCGTCCGCAACTTTTCGTTTAGAGCTTGGAATGACATTAATCCAACGCTCATATTATTCTAGCTCAATTTTCTATACTATGACAAAATTTCAGACTCAAATCAATACGACAAAGCCTCCAAGTAATCCAATACATCCAAAACAACGTGATGTCATTCATTATGCCTCACTTATAAACCTTTACTCAATGAGCACCAATAATCAGCTTATAATGATCATTTGAACTGACCAATCAACTTGACATGTCCGCAATAAATCGTCCGTAACTTTTTCGTTTAGATCTTGGAATGACATGAATCCAACGACCACGTTATGCTAGCTCAATTTTCTATTCTATGACAAAATCTCAGACTCAAATCGATACGACAAAGCCTCCAAGTAATCCAATCTACCCCAAACTGCGTGATGTCATGCATTATGCTTCACTTATAAACCTTTACTCAATGAGCACCAGTGATCATCTTAAAATGATCAGTTCAACTGTCCAATCAACTTGACATGTCCGCACTAAATCGTCCGTAACTTTTGATTTAGAGATCAGAATGACATGAATCCAACGTCCATGTTATGCTAGCTCAATTTTCTATACTATGACCAAATTTCAGACTCAAATAGATACGACAAAGCTTCTGAGTAATCTAATCTATCACAAACTGCATGATGTCATGCATTATGATTCCTTGATAAGCCTTTACTCAACCAGCACCAATGATCAGCTTAGAATGATCAGTTGAACTGCCCAATCAACCTGACATATCCGCAATAAATAGATTATAACTTTTAATTTAGAGCTTAGAATGACAAGAATCTAACGCCCACATTATGCTAGCTCAATTTTCTATATTGTGACAAAATTTCAGAATCAAATATATTCAACAAAGCCTCGAAGTAATCCAATATATCCCAAACTACGTGATGCCATGAATTATGCTTCACTTATAAGCCTTTACTCAATGAGCACCAATGATCTGTTTAGAATGATCATTTGAACTGGCCAATCAACTTGACATGAATCCAATGTCCATGTTATGCTAGCTCAATTTTCTATACAATGACAAATTTTCAGACTGGAATAGATACGATAAAGCCTCCAAGTAATCCAATCTATCCATAACAGCGTGATGCCATGCATTATGCTTCACTTATAAGCCTTTACTCAACAAGCACAAATGATCAGCTTAGAATGATAAGTTGAACTGCCCAATCAACTTGACATATCAGCACTAAATCATTTGTAACTTTTTATTTAGAGCTTAGAATGAGAAGAATCCAACGCCAACGTTATGCTAGCTCAATTTTCTATATTGTGACAAAATTTCAAACTCAAATAGATTCGACAAAGCCTCCAAGTAATCAAATATATCCCAAACTGCGTGATGCCAGGCATTAGGCTTCACTTATAAGCCTTTACAGAATGAGCACCAATGATCAGTTTAGAATGATCATTTGAACTGACCAATCAACTTGACATGTCCGCACTACATCATCCATAACTATTGATTTAGAGTTCAGAATTACATGAGATCCAATGCCCATGTTATGGTAGCTCAATTTTCTATACAATGACCAATTTTCAGACTCAAATAGATATGAGAAAGCCTCCAAGTAACCCAATCTATCCCGAACTGTGTGATGCCATATCTTATGCTTCACTTCTAAGCCTTTACTCAATGAGCACCAATGATCAGCTTAGAATGATCATTTGAACTGATCAATCAACTTGACATGTCCGCAATAAATCGTCCGTAACTTTTGGTTTACAGCTCGGAATGACATACATCCAACGCCCACGTTATGCTAGCTCAATTTTCTAAACTATGACAAAATTTCATACTTCATATCGATACGAAAATGCCTCCAAGTAATCCAATCTATCCCAAATTGCATGATGTCATGCATTATGCTTCACTTATAGGCCTTTACTCTATGAGCACCAGTGATTAGCTTAGAATGATCAGTTGAACTATCCAATAAACTTCACATGTCCGAACTAAATCGTCCGTAACTTTTGATTTAGAGCTCATAATGACATGAATCCAACGCCCACGTTATGCTATCTCAATTTTCTATACTATGACAAAATTTCAGACTTAAATAGATACGACAAAGCCTCCGATTAATCCAATCTATCCCAAACTGCGTAATGTCATGCGTTATGCGTCACTTATAAGCCTTTACTCAACGAGCACCAATGATCAGTTCAGAATGATCAGTTGAACTGCTCAATCAACTTGACATATCCGCACTAAATCGTATGTAACTTTTTATTTAGAGCTTAGAATGACAAAAATCCAACGCCCACGTTATGCTACCTCAATTTTCTATATTGTGACAAAATTTCAGACTCAAATAGATTCGACAAAGCCACCAAGTAATCCAATCTATCCCGAACAACGTGAAGCCATGCATTATACTTCACTTATAAGCCTGTACTCAATGAGCACCTATGATCAGTTTAGAATGATCATTTGAACTGGCCAATCCACTTGACATATCCGCAATAAATCCTCCGTAACTTTTGGTTTATAGCTCGGAATGACATACATCCAACGCCCACGTTATGCTAGCTCAATTTTCTAAACTATGACAAAATTTCATACTTCATATCGATACGAAAATGCCTCCAAGTAATCCAATCTATCCCAAATTGCATGATGTCATGCAATATGCTTCACTTATAGGCCTTTACTCAATGAGCACCAGTGATCAGCTTAGAATGATCAGTTGAACTATCCCAAAAACTTCACATGTCCGAACTAAATCGTCCGTAACTTTTGATTTAGAGCTCATAATGACATGAATCCAACGCCCACGTTATGCTAGCTCAATTTTCTATACTATGACAAAATTTCAGACTTAAATAGATACGACAAAGCCTCCGATTAATCCAATCTATCCCAAACTGCGTAATGTCATGCGTTATGCGTCACTTATAAGCCTTTACTCAACGAGCACCAATGATCAGTTCAGAATGATCAGCTGAACTGCCCAATCAACTTGACATATCCGCACTAAGTCGTATGTAACTTTTTATTTAGAGCTTGGAATGACAAAAATCCAACGCCCACGTTATGCTAGCTCAGTTTTCTTTATTGTGACAAAATTTCAGACTCAAATAGATTCGACAAAGCCACCAAGTAATCCAATCTATCCCAAACAACGTGATGCCATGCATTATACTTCACTTATAAGCCTGTACTCAATGAGCACCTATGATCAGTTTAGAATGATCATTTGAACTGGCCAATCCACTTGACATATCCGCAATAAATCCTCCGTAACTTTTGGTTTATAGCTCGGAATGACATACATCCAACGCCCACGTTATGCTAGCTCAATTTTCTAAACTATGCCAAAATTTCATACTCATATCGATACGAAAAAGCCTCCAAGTAATCCAATCTATCCCATATTGCGTGATGTCATGCATTATGCTTCACTTATAAGCCTTTACTCAATGAGCACCAGTGATCAGCTTAGAATGATCAGTTGAACTATCCAATAAACTTCACATGTCCGAACTAAATCGTCCCTAACTTTTGATTTAGAGCTCATAATGACATGAATCCAACGCCCACGTTATGCTAGCTTAATTTTTTCTAAAGTATGACAAAATTTCAGACTTAAATAGATACGACAAAGCCTCCGATTAATCCAATCTATCCCAAACTGCGTAATGTCATGCGTTATGCGTCACTTATAAGCCTTTACTCAACGAGCACCAATGATCAGTTCAGAATGATCAGTTGAACTGCTCAATCAACTTGACATATCCGCACTAAATCGTATGTAACTTTTTATTTAGAGCTTAGAATGACAAAAATCAAACGCCCACGTTATGCTACCTCAATTTTCTATATTGTGACAAAATTTCAGACTCAAATAGATTCGACAAAGCCACCAAGTAATCCAATCTATCCCAAACAACGTGATGCCATGCATTATACTTCACTTATAAGCCTTTACTCAATGAGCACCAATGATCAGTTTAGAATGATCATTTGAACTGACCAATGAACTTGACATGTCGGCACTAAATCGTCTGTAACTGTTGATTTAGAGCTCAGAATTACATGAATCCAATGCCTATGTTATGGTAACTCAATTTTCTATACAATGACAAATTTTTATATTCAAATAGATAAGAAAAAGCCTCCAAATAATCAAATCTATCCCGAACTGAGTGATGGCATATCTTATGCATCACTTATAAGCCTTTACTCAATGAGCACCAATGATCATTAGAATGATCATTTGAATTGACCAATCAACTTGACATGTCATTAAATCTTCCGTAACATTTGATTTAGAGCTCATAATGACAATCCAATGCCCACGTTATGGTAGCTAAATTTTCTATACTATGACAAAATTTCAGACTCAAATAGATGACAAAGCCTCCAAGTAATCCAATCTATCCCAAACTGTGATGCCATGCATTATGCTTCACTTATAAGCCTTTACTCAATGAGCACCAATGATCAGCTTAGAATGATCATTTGAACTGACCAATCAACTTGACATATCCGCATTAAATCGTCCGTAAGTTTTTATTTAGAGCTTAGAATGATAAAAAATCTAACGCCCACGTTATGCTACCTCAATTTTCTATATTGTGACAAAATTTCAGACTCAAATAGATTCGACAAAGCCACCAAATAATCCAATCTATCCCAAACAACGTGATGCCATGCATTATGTTTCACTTACAAGCCTTTACTCGATGAGCACCAATGATCAGCTTAGAATGATCAGTTGAACTGACCAATCAACTTGACATGTCCGCACTAAATCGTCTGTAACTTTTGATTTGGAGCTCAGAATGACATGAATCCAACGCCGACGTTATGCTTGCTCAGTTTTCTATACTATGACAATTGTTTCAGACTCAAATAGATATGACGAAGCCTCCAAGTAATCCAATCTATCCCAAACTATGTGATGCCATGCATTATGCTTCATTTATAAGCCTTTCCTCAATGAGCACCAATGATATGCTTAGAATGATCATTTGAACTGACCAATCAACTTGACATGTCCGTACCAAATCGTTTGTAAGTTTTGATTTGGAGCTCATAATGACATGAATCCAACGCCCACGTTATCGTAGCTCAATTTTTTATACTATGACAAAATTTCAGACTCAAATAGATACGACAAAGCATCCAAATAATGCAATATATCCCAAACTGCGTGATGTAATGCATTATGCTTCACTTACAAGCCTTTAGTCAATGAGCAACAATGATCAGCTTAGAATGATCATTTGAACTGACCAATCAACTTGACATGTCTGCACTAAATCGTCGGAAAGTTTTGATATAGAGCTCATAATGACATGAATCCAACGCCCATGTTATGCTAACTCAATTTTCTATACTATGAAGAAATTTTCAGACTCAAATTCATACGACAAAGCCTCCAAGTAATCCAATCTATCCCACATTGTGTGATGTCATGCATTATGGTTCACTTACAAGCTTTTAGTCAATGAGCACCAATGATCAGCTTAGAATGATTATTTGAAATGACCAATCAACTTGACATGTCCGCACTAAATCGTCTGTTAGTTTTGATTTAGAGCTCATAACAACATGAATCCAACGCCCACGTTATGGTAGCTAAATTTTCTATACTATGACAAAATTTCAGAATCAAATAGATACGACAAAGCATCCAAATAATCCAGTCTATCCCAAACTGCCTGAGGTCATGCATTATGCTTCACTTACAAGCGTGTACTCAATGAGCACCAATGATCAACTTAGAATTATCAGTTGAACTAACCAATCAACTTGAGATGTTCGCACAACATCGTCCGCAACTTTTGATTTAGAGCTCATAATGACATGAATCTAATGCCCATGTAATGCTAACTCAATTTTCTATACAATGACAAATTTTCAGACTCAAATAGATATGATAAGTCCTTCAAGTAATCCAATCTATCCATAACTGTGTGATATCATGCATTATGCTTCACTTATAAGCCTATACTCAATGAGCACCAATGATCAGCTTAGAATGATCATTTCAACTGACCAATCATCTTGACATGTCCACACTAAATCATCCGTAAGTTTTGATTTAGAGCTCATAATGACATGAATCCAACGCTACGTTATGCTAGCTCAATTTTCTATGCTATGACAAAATTTCACACTCAAATAGATACGACAAAGCCTCCAAGTAATCCAATCTATCCCAAACTGCATGATGTCATGCATTATTCTTCATTATAAGCCTTTACTCAATGAGCACCAATGATCAGCATAGAATGATCATTTGAACTGACCAATTAACTTGACATGTCCGCACTAAATCGACAGTAAGTTTTGATTTAGAGCTCATAATGACATGAATCCAACGCCCACGTTATGCTAGCCCAATTTTCTATATTATGACCAAAATTTTCAGACTCAAATAGAAATGACAAAGCCTCCAAGAAATCCAATCTATCACAAACTGCGTGATGTCATGCATTATGCTTCACTTACAAGCCTTTCTCAATGAGCACCAATGATCAGCTTAGAATAATCATTTGAAATGACCAATACTCTCCATATGTCTGCACTAAGTCGTCCGTAAGTTTTGATTTAGAGCTCATAATGACATGAATCCAACACCCACGTTATGCTAGCTCAATTTTCTATACTATGACAAAATTTCAGATTCAAATAGATACGACAAAGCCTCCAAGCAATCCAATCTATTTCAAACTGCATGATGTCATGCATTATGCTTCACTTAGAAGCCTTTACTCCGTGAGCACCAATGATCAGCTTAGAATGATCATCTGATCTGATCAATCAACTGGACAAGTCCTCATAAATCGTACGTATTTTTTGATTTAGAGTTCAGAATGACATGACTCCAATGCCCACGATATGGTTGCTCAATTTTCTATACAATAACAAATTTTCAGACTCAAATAGATACGACAAAGCCTCCAACTAATCCAATCTATCCCAACTGCGTGATGCCATGCATTATGCTTCACTTATAAGCCTTTTCTCAATGAGCACCAATGATCAACTTAGAATGATCATTTGAACTGACCAATCAACTTGACATGTCTGCACTAAATCGTCCATAAGTTTTCATTTAGAGCTCATAATGACAAGAATCCAACGCCCACGTTATGCTAGCTCAAGTTTCTATACTATGACAAAATTTTCAGACTTAAATAGATACGACAAAGCCTCCAAGTAATCCAATCTATCCCAAACTGTGTGATGTCATGCATTATGCTTCACTTACAAGCCTTTACTCAATGAGCATCAATGATCAGCTTAAAATGATCAGTTGAACTTCCCAATCAACTTGACATGTACGCACTAAATCGTCCGTAAGTTTGGATTTAAAGCTCATAATGACATGAATCCAACGCCCACGTTATTCTAGCTAAATTTTCTATATTGTGATAAAATTTCAGACTCTAATAGATTCGACAAAGCCTCAAAGTAATCCAATCTATCCCAAAATGCGTGATGCCATGCATTATGCTTCACTTATAAGCATTTACTCAATGTGCACCAATGATCAGCTTAGAATGATCATTTGAACTGACCAATCAACTTAACATGTCCGCACTAAATCGTCGGTCAATTTTTATTTAGAGCTAAGAATGACATGAATCCAATGCCCACGTTATCCTAGCTCAATTTTCTATGCAATGACAAATTTTCAGACTCAAATAGATACGACAAAACCTCCAAAAAATCCAATCTATCCCAAACTGCGTGATGCCATGCATTATGCATCACTTATAAACCTTTACTCAATGAGCACCAATGATCAGCTTAAAATGATCATTTTGAACTGATCAATCAACTTGACATGTCCGCATAAATAGTCCGTAACTTTTGATTTAGAGCTCAGAATGACATGAATCCAATGCCCTCTTTATGGTAGCTCAATTTTCTATACAATGACAAATTTTCAGACTCAAATACATACGACAAAGCCTCAGAGTAACCCAATCTATCCCAAACTGCGTGATGCCATGCATTATGCATCACTTATAAGCCTTTACTCATCGGCTATAAGTTTTGATTTAGAGCTCATTATGAGATGAATCCAACGCTAAGTTATGCTAGCTCAATTTTCTATGCTATGACAAAAGTTCAGACTCAAATAGATACGACAAAGCCTCCAAGTAATCCAATCTATCCCGAACTGCGTGTTGTCATTCATTATTCTTCACTTATAAGACTTTACTCAATGAGCACCAATGATCATCTTAGAATGATCATTTGAACTGACCAGTTAACTTGACATGTGCGCACTAAATCGTCCGTAAGTTTGGATTTAGAGCTCATAATGACATGAATCCAATGCCCACGTTATGCTAGCTCAATTTTCGATACTATGATAAAATTTTCAGACGCAAATAGATATGACAAAGCATCCAAATAATTCAATCTTTCCCAAACTACGTGAAGCCATGCATTATGCTTCACTTATAAGCCTTTACTCAATGAGCACCAATGATCAGCTTAGAATGATCATTTGAACTGACTAATCAACTTGATATCTACGCACTAAATCGTCCGTAAGTTTTGATTTAGAGCTCATAATGACATGAATCCAACCCCCACATTATGCTAGCTCAATTTTCTATAATATGACAAAATTTTAGACTCAAACCAATACGACAAAGCCTCCAAGTAATCCAATATATCCCAAACTGCGTGATATCATGCATTGTGGTTCATTTATAAACCTTTACTCAATGAGCACCAATGATCACCTAAGAATGATCAGTTGAACTGACCAATCAACTTGACATGTGCGCACTAAATCGTCCGTAACTTTTGATTTAGAGCTCAGAATGACATGAATCCAACGCCCATGTAATGCTAACTCAATGTTCTATAATGTGACAAAATTTTCAGACTAAAATAGATACAACAAAGCCTCCAAGTAATCCAATCTATCCCAAACTGCGTGATGTCATGCATTATGTTTCACTTACAAGCCTTTACTCAATGAGCACCAATGATCAGCTTAGAATGATCATTTGAACTGACCAATCAACTTGACATGTCCGTACCAAATCGTTTGTAAGTTTTGATTTGGAGCTCATAATGACATGAATCCAACGCCCACGTTATGGTAGCTCAATTTTCTATACTATGACAAAGTTTCAGAATCAAAAAGATATGACAAATCATCCAAATAATCCAATCTATCCTAAACTACGTGATGTAATGCATTATGCTTCACTTACAAGCCATTACTCAATGAGCACCAATGATCAGCTTAGAATGATCATTTGAACTTACCAATAAACTTGAGATGTCCGCACTAAATCGTCCGTAAGTTTTGATTTAAAGCTCATAATGACATGAATCCAACGCCCAAATTATGCTAGCTCAATTTTCTATAATATGAAAAAACTTCAGACTCAAATAGATACGAAAAAGCATCCAAATAATCCAATCTATCCAAAACTGCGTGATGTCATACATTATGCTTCACTTATAAGCCTTTACTCAATGAGCACCAATGATCAGCTTAGAATGATCATTTGAACTGACCAATCAGCTTGACATATCCGCACAAAATGATCCGTAACTTTTGATTTAGAGCTCAGAATGATATGAATCCAATGCCCACGTAATGCTAGCTCAATTTTGTATACAATGACAAATTTTCAGAATCAAATAGATACGACAAACCCTCCAAGTAATCAAATCTATCCCAAATTGTGTGATGCCATGAATTATGCTTCAATTATAAGCCTTTACACAATGAGCATCAATGATCGGCTTAGAATGATCATTTGAACTGACCAATAAACTTGACAGTTCCGCACTAAATCGTTCGTAACTTTTGATTTAGAGCTCAGAATGACATGATTCCAACAACCACGTAATGCTAGCTCAAGTTTCTATACTATGAAAAATTTTCAAACTCAAATAGATACGACAAAGCCTCCAAGTAATCCAATTTATCCTAAACTGTGTGATGTCATGCATTATGCTTCACTTATAAGCCTTTACTCAATGAGCAGCAATGATCAGCTTAAAATGATCAGTTGAACTGGCCAATAAACTTGACATGTCCCCACGGAATCATCCGTAAGTTTTGATTTAGAGCTCTGAATGACATGAATCCAACGCCCAAGTAATGGTAGCTCAATTTTCTATACAATGACAAATTTTCCGAATCAAATAGAGACGACAAAGCCTGCAAGTAATAAAATCTATCTCAAATTGTGTGATGCCATGCATTATGCTTCGCTTATAAGCCTTTACTTAATGAGTACAAATGATCGGCTTAGAATGATCATTTCAACTGACCAATCAACTTGACATTTCCGCACTAAATCATCCGTAACTTTTGATTTAAAGCTCAAAATGACATGATTCCAACACCCACGTTATTCTAGCTCAATTTTCTATACTATGAAAAAACTTCAAACTCAAATAGATACGACATAGCCTCCAAGTAATCCAATTTATCCCAAACTGCATGATGTCATGCATTATGCTTCACTTATAAGCCTTTACTCAATGAGCAGCAGTGATCAGCTTAGAATGATCAGTTGAACTGCCCAATCAACTTGACATGTCCGCACAAAATCGTCGGTAACTTTTGATATGACATGAATCCAATGCCCACGTTATGCTAGCTAAATTTTCTATACAATGATAAATTTTTAGACACAAATAGATACGACAAAGCCTCCAAGTAATCCAATCTATCCCAAATTGTGTGATGTCTCACATTATGCTTCATTTATAAGTCTTTACTCAATGAGCACCAATGATCAGCTTAGAATGATCATTTGAAATGACCAATCAACTTGACATATCCGCACAAAATAATCTGTAACATTTGATTTAGAGCTCAGAATGACA
The DNA here is from genome assembly GCA_018901935.1 of Pugionium cornutum. Classification (NCBI taxonomy): domain Eukaryota; kingdom Viridiplantae; phylum Streptophyta; class Magnoliopsida; order Brassicales; family Brassicaceae; genus Pugionium; species Pugionium cornutum. Next base: position 13,957,129 of record CM032165.1, on the reverse strand, counting down.
TGAATCCAATGCCCACGTAATACTAGCTCAATTTTGTATACAATGACAAATTTTCAGAGTCAAATAGATACGACAAACCCTCTAAGTAATCAAATCTATCCCAAATTGTGTGATGCCATGAATTATGCTTCACTTATAAGCCTTTACTCAATGAGCATCAATGATCAGCTTAGAATGATCATTTGAACTGACCAATAAACTTTACATTTCCGCACTAAATCGTTCGTAACTTTTGATTTAGAGCTCAAAATGACATGATTCCAACAACCACGTTATGCTAGCTCAATTTTCTATACTATGAAAAATTTTCAAACTCAAATAGATACGTCAAAGCCTCCAAGTAATCCAATTTATCCTAAACTGTGTGATGTCATGCATTATGCTTCACTTATAAGCCTTTACTCAATGAGCAGCAATGATCAGCTTAAAATGATCAGTTGAACTGGCAAATAAACTTGACATGTCCCCACAAAATCATCCGTAAGTTTTGATTTAGAGCTCAGAATGACATGAATCCAATGCCCAAGTAATGGTAGCTCAATTTTCTATACAATGACAAATTTTCAAACTCAAATAGATACGACAAAGCCTCTAATTAATCCAATTTATCCCAAACTGCATGATGTCATGCATTATGATTCACTTATAAGCCTTTACTCAATGATCAACAATGATCAGCTTAAATGATCAGTTGAACTGGCAAATCAACTTGACATGTCCGCACTAAATCATCCGTAAATTTTGATTTAGAGCTCAGAATGACATGAAACCAATGCCCACGTAATGCTAGCTCAATTTTCTATATAATGACAAATTTTCGGACTCAAATAGATACTACAAAGCCTCCAAGTAATCTAATTTTTCCCAAACTGCGTGATGTCATGCATTATGCTTCACTTATAAGCCTTTACTCAATGAGCACCAATCATCAGCTTAAAATGATCATTTGAACTTACCAATAAACTTGACATATGTCCTCATTAATCATCCGTAACTTTTGATTTAGAGCTCAGAATGACATGAATGCAATGCACACGTAATGCTAGCTCAATGTTTTATACAATGACAAATTTTCAGAATCAAAAAGATACGACAATGCCTCCAAGTAATCCAATCTATCCCAAACTGCGTGATGTCATCCATTTTGCTTCACTTATAAGCATTTATTCAATGAGCAGCAACGATCAGCTTAGAATGATCAGTTAACTGCCCAATCAACTGGACATGTCCGCACAAAATTGTCTGTAACTTTTGATTTAGAGCTCCGAATGACATGAATCCAATGTCCATGTTATGCTAGCTCAATTTTCTATACAATGACAAATTTTAAGACACAAACAGATACGACAAAGCCTCCTAATAATCCAATCTATCCCAAATTGTGTGATACCCCACATTATGCTTCACTTATAAGCCTTTACTCAATGAGCACCAATGATTAGCTTAGAATGATCATTTGAACTGACCAATCAACTTGACAAATCCGCACTAAATCATCCGTAACTTTTGATTTAGACCTCAGAATGACATGAATACAATGCCCACGTAATGCTACCTCAATTTTTTATACAATGACAAATTTTCCGAATCAAATAGATACGACAAAGCCTGCAAGTAATCAAATCAATCCCAAATTGTGTGATGCCATGCATTATGCTTCGCTTATAAGCCTTTACTCAATGAGCAAACAATGATCAGCTTAGAATGATCATTTGAACTGACCAATCAACTTGACATTTCCGCACTAAATCGTCTGTAACTTTTGATTTAAAGCTCAGAATCACATGATTCCAATATCCAGGTTATTCTAGCTCAATTTTCTATACTATGAAAAAAATTCAAACTCAAATAGATACGACATAGCCTCCAAGTTATCCCAAACTGCGTGATGTCATGCATTATGCTTCACTTATAAGCCTTTACTCAATGAGCAGCAATGATCAGCTTAAAATGATCAGTTGAACTGGCCAATCAACTTGACATGTCCGCACTAAATCATCCGTAAGTTTTTATTTAGAACTCATAATGAAATGAATCCAATGCCCACGTAATGCTAGCTCAATTTTCTATACAATGACAAATTTTCATACTCAAATAGATACGACAAAGGCTCCAACTAATCCAATTTATCCTAAACTGCGTGATGCCATGCATTATGCTTCACTTATAAGCCTTTACTCAATGAGCACCAATGATTAGCTTAGAATGATCATTTGAACTGATCAATGAACTTGACATGTCTGCAATAAATCGTTTGTAACTTTTTATTTAGAGCTCAGAATGACATGAATCCAACGCCCACGCTATGCTAGCTCAATTTTGCTATATTATGAAAAAAATCTCAGACTCAAATTGATACGACAAAGCCTCCAAGTAATCCAATCTATCCCAAACTCTGTGATTTCATGCATTTTGCTTCACTTATAAGCCTTTATTAAATGAGCACCAATGACAAACTTAAAATCATCATTTGAACTGAACAATCAACTTGACATATCTGCACTAAATCATCCGTAACTTTTGATTTAGAGCTTAGAATGACATGAATTCAATGCCCACGTAATGCTAGCTATATTTTTTATACAATGACAAATTTTCCGAATCATATAGATACGACAAAGCCTGCAAGTAATCAAATCTATCCCAAATTGTGTGATGCCATGCATTATGCTTCGCTTATAAGCCTTTACTCAACGAGCACCAATGATCAGCTTAGAATGATCATTTGTACTGACCAATCAACTTGATATTTCCGCACTAAATCGTCTGTAACTTTTGATTTAAAGCTCAGAATGACATGATTCCAGCACCCAGGTTATTCTAGCTCAATTTTCTATACTATGAAAAAAAATTCAAACTCAAATAGATACGACATAGCCTCCAAGTTATCCAATTTATCCCAAACTGCCTGATGTCATGCATTATGCTTCACTTATAAGCCTTTACTCAATGAGCAGCAATGATCAGCTTAAAATGATCAGTTGAACTGGCCAATCAACTTGACATGTCCGCCCTAAATCATCCATAAGTTTTTATTTAGAACTCAGAATGAAATGAATCCAATGCCCACGTAATGGTAGCTCAATTTTCTATACAATGACAAATTTTCATACTCAAATAGATACGACAAAGGCTCCAACTAATCCAATTTATCCTAAACTGCGTGATGCCATGCATTATGCTTCACTATAAGCCTTTACTCAATGAGCACCAATGATCAGCTTAGAATGATCATTTGAACTGACCAATCAACTAGACATGTCTGCAATAAATCGTCTGTAACTTTTTATTTAGAGCTCACAATGACATGAATCCAACGCCCACACTATGCTAGCTCAATTTTGCTATATTAGGACAAAATTTCAGACTCAAATTGATAGGACAAAGCCTCCAAGTAATCCAATCTATCCCAAACTCCGTGATTTCATGCATTTTGCTTCACTTATAAGCCTTTACTCAATGAGCACAAATGATAAACTTAAAATCATCATTTGAACTGATCAATCAACTTGACATATCTGCACTAAATCATCCGTAACTTTTGATTTAGAGCTCAGAATGACATGAATTCAATGCCCACGTAATGCTAGCTCAATTTTTTATACAATGACAAATTTTAAGACTCAAATATATATGACAAAGGCTCCAAGTAATCAAATCTATCCCAAATTATGTGATGCCATGCATTATGCTTCACTTATAAGCCTTTAGTCAATGAGCACCAATGATCAGCTTAGAATGATCATTTGAACTGACCAATCAACTTGACATTTCCGCACTAAATCATCTGTAACGTTTGATTTAAAGCTCAAAGAATGACATGATTCCAACACCTACGTTATTCTAATTCAATTTTCCCTACTATGAAAAAATTTCAAACTCAAATAGATACGACATAGCCTCCAAGTAATCCAATTTATCCCAAACAGCATGATGCCATGCATTATGCTTCACTTATAATCTTTTATTCAATGAGCACCAATGATCAGATTAGAATGATCATTTGAACTGACCAATCAACTTGACATGTCCGCATTAATCATCCGTAACTTTTGATTTAGAGCTCAGAGTGACATTAATCCAATGCACACGTTATGCCAGCTCAATTTTCTAAACAATGACAAATTTTCAAACTCAAATAGATACGACAAAGCCTCCAATTAAGCCAATCTATCCCAAACTGTGTGATGCCACACATTATGTTTCACTTATAAGCCATTACTCAATGAGAACCAATGAATAGCTTAGAATGATCAGTGTAACTGGCTCATCAACTTGACATGTCCCATCAAAATTGTCTGTAACTTTTCATTTAGAACACATAATGACATGAATCCAACGCCCACGTAATGCTAGCTCAATTTTCAATACAATGACAAATTTTCAAACTAAAATGGATACGTCAAAGCCTCCAAATAATCAAATTTATCCCAAATTGTGTGACGTCATGCATTATGCTTCACTTATAAGCCTTTACTCAATGAGCACCAATGATTAGATTAGAATGATCATTTGAACTGACCAATCAACTTGACATGTCCGCACTAAATCATCTGTAACTTTTGATTTAGAGCTCAGAATGACATGAATCCAATGCCCACGTTATGCTAGCTCAAATTTTTAAACAATGACAAATTTTCATACTCAAATAGATACGACAAAGCCTCCAAATAATCCAATCTATCCCAAACTGTGTGATGCCACAAATTATGCTTCACTTATAAGCCTTTACTCAATGAGCACATCGACTTAGAATGATCATTTGAACTGACCAATCAACTTGATATGTCCGCACCAAATTGCCCGTAACTTTAGATTTAGAGCTCAGAAAGACATGAATCCAACGCACACGTTATGCTAGCTCAATTTTCTATACTATGACAAAATTTCAAACTCAAATACATACGAAAAATCCTCCAAGTAATCCAATCTATCTAAAACTGAGTGATGTCATGCATTATGCTTCACTTATATGCCTTTACTCAAGGAGCATCAATGATGAGTTTAGAATGATCAGTTGAACTGCCCAATAAACTTGACATGTCCGCACTAAATCGTATGTAACTTTTGATTTAGAGCTCAAAATGACATGAATCTAATGCCCACGTAATGCTAGCTCACTTTTCTATATAATGACAAATTTTCAGACTCAAATAGATATGACAAAGCCTCCTAGTAATCCAATCTATTACGAATTGTGTGATGCCATGCATTAGGCATCACTTATAAGCCTTTACTCAATGAGCACCAATGATCAGTTTAGAATAATCATTTGAACTGACCAATTAACTTGACATGTCCGCACCAAATCATCCGTACCTTTTGATTTAGAGCTGAAAATGACATGAGTACAATGCCAATGTAATGCAAGCTCAATTTTTTATACAATGACAAATTTTCATACTCAAATAGATACGACAAATATTCCAAGTAATCCATCTATCCCAAATTGTGTGATGAGATGCATTATGCTTCACTTATAAGCCTTTACTCAATGAGCACCAATGATCAGCTTAGAATGATCATTTGAACTGACCAATCAACTTGACATTTCTGCACTAAATCGTCTATAACTTTTGATTTAGTGCTCAGAATGACATGAATCCAACGCCCACTTTATGCTAGCTCAATTTTCTATATTGTGACAAAATTTCAGACTCAAATAGATACGACAAAGCCTCCAAGTAATCCAATCTATCCCAAACTGTGTGATGCCAAGCAATATGCTTCACTTATAAGCCTTAATTCAATGAGCCCCAATGATGATCTTAGAATGATCTGTTGAACTACCTAATCAACTTGATATGTCTGCACTAAATCATCCCTGTCTTTTGATTTAGAGATCCGAATGACATGAATCCAATGCCGACGTTTTGCTAGCTCAATTTTCTATACAATGACAAATTTTCAGACTCAAATAGATATGACACAGCCTCCAAGTAATCCAATCTATCCCACACTGTGTGATGCCACGAATTACGGTTCACTTATAAGCCTTTACTCAATTAGCAGCAATGATTAGGTTAGAATGATCATTTGAACTGACCAACCAACTGAACATGTCCTCACTAATCATCCCTAACTTTTTATTTAGAGCTCAGAATCACATGAATCCAACGCCCACGTTATGCTTGCTCAATTTCTATACAATGACCAAATTTCAGACTCAAATAGATACGACAAACCCACCTAGTAATCCAATCTATCCCATACTGCATGATGTCATGCATTATGCTTTGCTTATAAGCCTTGATTCAATGAGCACCAATGATCTGTTTAGAAGATCAGTTGAACGGCCCAATCAACTTGACATGTCCGCACTAAATCGTCCGTAACTTTTGATTTAGTGCTCAGAATAACATGAATCCAATGCCCACGTTATGCCACCTCAATTTTCTATACAATGACAAATTTTCAAACACAAATAGATACGACGAATCCTCCAAGTAAGCTAATCTATCCCAAATTGTGTGATGCCGCGCATTATGCTTCACTTATAAGCCTTCACTCAATGAGCACCAATGATTAGCGTAGAATGATCAGTAGAACTGGCCTATCAACTTGACATGTGCCCACTAAATCGTCCGTAACTTTTGATTTAGAACTTAGAATGACATGAATCCAATGCCCACGTAATGCTAGCTCAAATTTCTATACTATGACAATTTTTCAAACTCAAATGGATCCGACAGAGCCTCCAAGTAATCCAATCTATCCCAAACTGAGTGATATCATGCATTATGCTTCACTTATAAGCCTTTACTCAATGAGCACCAATGATAAGCTTAGAATGATCATTTGAACTGAGCAATCAACTTGACATGTCTGCATTTAATCGTTGGTAACATTTGATTTAGGGCTCAGAATGACATGAATCCAACGCCCACGTTATGGTACCTCATTCTTCTATACAATGACAAATTTTCAGACTCAAATAGATACGACAAAGCCTGCAAGTTATCCAATTTATCCTAAACTGAGTTATGCCATGCATTATGCTTCACTTATAAGCCTTTACACAATGAGCACCGATGATCAGCTTAGAATGATCATTTGAACTGACCAATCAACTTGACATGTCCGCACTAAATCATCCGTAACTTTTGATTTAGAGCTCAGAATGAGATGAATCCAATGCCCACGTAATGCTAGCTCAATTTTCTATACAATGACAAATTTTCAGACTTAAATAGATTCGACAAATGCTCCAAGTAATCCAATCTATCCCAAACTGCGTGATATCATGCATTATGTTTCACTTTAAGGCTTTACTCTATGAGCACCAATGATCAGCTTAGAATGATCAGTTGAACTGGCCAATCAACTTGACATGTCCGCACAAAATCATCCATAACTTTTGATATAGTGCTCAGAATGACATTAATCTAACGCCTACGTTATGCTAGCTAAGTTTTCAATACAATTACAATTTTTTTGACTCAAATAGATACGACAAAGCCTCGAAGTATTCCAATCTATCCCAAACTGAGTGATTTCATGCATTATGCTTCACTTATAAGCCTTTACTCATTGAGCACCAATGATAAGCTTAGAATGATCATTTGAACTGAGCAATCAACTTGACATGTCTGCATTTATTCGTTGGTAACTTTTGATTTAGGGCTCAGAATGACATGAATCCAATGCCCACGTTATGGTACCTCATTCTTCTATACAATGACAAATTTTCAGACTCAAATAGATACGACAAAGCCTGCAAGTTATCCAATATATCCTAAACTGAGTTATGCCATGCATTATGCTTCACTTATAAGCCATTACACAATGAGCACCGATGATCAGCTTAGAATGATCATTTGAACTGACCAATCAACTTGACATGTCCGCACTAAATCATCCGTAACTTTTGATTTAGAGCTCAGAATGACATGAATCCAATGCCCACGTAATGCTAGCTCAACTTTCTATACAATGACAAATTTTCAAACTTAAATAGATTCGATAAATGCTCCAAGTAATCCAATCTATTCCAAACTGCGTGATGTCATGCATTATGTTTCACTTTAAGGCTTTACTCTATGAGCACCAATGATCAGCTTAGAATGATCAGTTGAACTGGCCAATCAACTTGACATGTCCGCACTAAATCATCCGTAACTTTTGATATAGTTCTCAGAATGACATTAATCTAACGCCTACGTTATGCTAGCTAAGTTTTCAATACAATTACAATTTTTTTGACTCAAATAGATACGACAAAGCCTCGAAGTATTCAATCTATCCCAAACTGAGTGATTTCATGCATTATGATTCACTTATAAGCCTTTACTCAATGAGCACCAATTATCAGATTATAATGATCAGTTGAACTCGTCAATCAACTTGACACGTCCACACTAAATCGTCTGTAACTTTTGATTTAGAGCTAAGAACGACATGAATCCAATGCCCACGTTATGGTAGCTTAATTTTCTGTACAATGACAAATTTTCAGACTCAAATAGATACGACAAAGCCTAAAAGTAATCCACTATAACCTAAATTAGGGATGCCCCGCATTATGCTTCACTTACAAGCCTTTACTCAATAAGCACCAATGATCAGCTTATAATGATCAGTAGAACTGGCCAATCAACTTGACATGTACCAACTAAATTGTCCGGAACTTTGATTTAGATCTCAGAATAACATGAATGCAATGCCCACGTAATGCTTGCTCAAGGTTCTATAGAATGACAAATTTTCACACACAAATGGATACGACAAAGCCTCCAAGTAATCCAATCTATCCCAAATTTCGTCATGCCATGCATTATGCTTCACTTATAAGCCTTTACTCAATGAGCACCAATTATCAGCTTAGAATGATCATCCGAACTAACCAATCTACTTGAATTGTCCGCACTAAATCGTCCGTAACTTTGATTTAGAGCTCAGATTGACTTTAATCCAACGCCCACGTTATGCTAGCTCAATTTTCTATCCTATTACAAAATTACAGACTCAAATAGATACGACAAAGCCTCGAAGTAATCCAATCTATCCCAAACTGAGTGATGTCATCCATTATGCTTCACTTATAAGCCTTTACTCATTGAGCACCAATGATATGCTTAGAACGATCATTTGAACTGACCAATCACCTTGACATGTCTGCAATGAATCATCCGTAACTTTTGATTTAGGGCTCAGAATGTCATAAATCTAACGCCCACGTTATTCTAGCTCATTTTTCTATACAATGACAAATTTTCAGACAAATAGATACAACAAAGTCTCCAAATAATCCAATCTATCCCAAACTGAGTGATGCCATGCATTATGCTTCACTTATAAGCCTTTACTCAATGAGCACCGATGAGCACCTTAGAATGATCATTTGAACTGACCAATCAACATCACATGTCCGCACTAAATCTTTCGTTTTTTTTATTTAGAGCTCATAATGACATGAATCCAATGCCCACGTAATCCTAGCTCAATTTTCTTTACAATGACAAATCTTCAGGCTTAAATAGATTCGACAAAACCTCCAACTAATCCAATTTATCCCAAACTGCGTGATGTCATGCATTAAGCTTCACTTATAAGACTTTACTCAATGAGCACTAATGATCACCTTCTACTGATCAGTTGAACTGGCCAATCAACTTGACATTTACGCACTAAACATCCGTAACTTTTTTTTAGAGCTCAAAATGACATGAATCCAATGCCCACGTAATGCTAGCTCAATATTCTATACAATCACAAATTTTAAGTCTCAAATAAATACGACAAAGCCTCCAACTAATCCTATTTATCCCATACTGCGTGATGCCATGCATTATGCTTGACTTATAAGCCTTTACTCAATGAGCACCAATGATCAGCTTAAAATGATCATTTGAACTGGCCAATCAACTTGACATTTCCGCCCAAAATCGTCCATAACTTTTGATTTAGAGCTCAGAATGACATGAATCCAATGCCCACGTTATGCTTGCTCAATTTTCTACACAATAACAAAATTTCAGACTCAAATAGATACGATAAAACCTCCAACTAATCCAATCTATCCCAAACTGAGTGGTGCCATGCATTATGCTTCACTTATAAGCCTTTACTCAATGAGCACCAATGATAAGCTTAGAATGATCATTTGAACTGACCAATCAACAAGACATGTCCACCGTAAATCGTCTTTAACTTTTGATTTAGGGCTCAGAATGACATGAATCCAACGCCAACGTTATGCTAGCTCAATTTTCTTTACAATGACAAATTTTCAAACTCAAATAGATACGACAAAGCCTCCAAGCAATCCAATTTATCCCAAACTGCGTGATGTCATGCATTATGCTTCACTTACAAGCCTTTACTCAATGAGCACCAATGATCAGCTCAAAATGATCAAGTGAACTGGCCAATCAACTTGACATTTACGCACTAAATCATCCGTAACTTTTGAATTCGAGCTCAAAATGACATGAATCCAATGCCCACGTAATGCTAGCTCAATATTCTATACAATCACA